>JAHQIW010007333.1:0-161779 GCA_019055375.1 Parelaphostrongylus tenuis
CGCAATGTTATTGTGTTTCATATATGCCTACATCGGCGCAAATGTGCCTAGGTGGTGCAGTGGCAGTAGCACGCGTTCCCGTTATGGATAGAACGCAGGTTCGATCGCCGACTGAGGCCGTGTTTTTGCTCACCATTCGATTCTCTTAGATCTATATGAAAGACAAGAACACTGCGAAAATTGCAGTAAAAATACTGAAGCTATCAACTTGATATTTATGATATGCTATTAAAGCTCAAATAATACCTTGCCGCTTTCTAAGCATATAAATGCTCAAACATAAATGAAACAGATTCGATAGAACTTTTTATTTCATCACATCCTAAGGAGATACTAGGTTTGGAATGAGTTGTAAAGCAACCATGAGCGAACAGATTATGCACACATACGATCAATTTCACTGGCCACTTTATTCCTGGCTGTAGTATGTTGACTGTTTCTTCCTAATTAGAACGGAACAAATGAAAAACTAAACTCATTCACTGGAGGGGAACTTGTGGTCGGTTTTTCAAAACACCCCTTTATAACGTTGCAGCAAAACACTCCTTTATAATGTTGTAGCGTCCAGATTTAAAATTGAATTTCACATCAGCGTTTTCCTTTCATTTTTATCACGCGCATAATTCGCTGGATGCGGGAAGTTATATCAATGCATAGAGAAATTTCCGTAGTATCTTAGCCATTCTTCTATATGGAATTTCTTTTCAAACGGTAGAAGAATTCTCGACTGAAGAACAAAGTATAGATTGTTTCGCCTCCCCCATCCCTTGCCTCGCCCCTGCCACGGCCGAGATCTTGTTGAATAGCCAGTAAGCAGCGTTAATAAAAATGCAAAACTTCACTAAACAGCGTTAATGAAAATACAAAATTTCAGTAAGCAGTGTTATTGAAAATGTAAAACTCAGTCTTATTTTCATTGCTGAACCTTATTTTCAGACAGTAGGCATATTGCAAGAATCATAAAGCATTACGCTCTCAGATGATTAATAATAGTCTAAAGAAAGAGCTCTGTTCGGTGAGGTTAAAAGCACAATGTTTTCTCACCGACAACAAATGTATTTTTGTGCAAAAACATCGCTTACAATTAAAGCAACGTTTAAAGCAAATGAATCAAGCAGTCGTCCAGTAAACACTCACCTTGCGAAATCTCTCGGTGGGAATAGATATCCTTGCTTTGATAGCTTATTGAACTCTAATTTTCTGTGATGAAATAGATTCGATTAGTTCGGAGCCTTTGATGAACCTTGAAATCAGAGATACTTTCAACGATACTGAATGGGAATCGCAATAAAAATGAACGAACCTTCGAACTTGTACACGAATTGCAGCAAATTCACAAATGCCCTCAAAGCTATCTGTGTTAATTAATCCCTGAGATGTGCACTATGTATTGGTCCACATCAAACATCGTCTGAGGTAATCGAACGCATATCTGGCCTCGACAATGACTCGCTGTGGCCTTCCGATGTGTCAGGTCAGTGGTGCTATCCTTAAAACAAGTCTGGGATAATTTCGGGACCAATTTACTGATCCGCGAGAAATGAATGGCCCGGTGAGCATAAACTCGAGATCAAACCATTGATCCTGTGCGCCACGCAAAGCACCCTCATATAGTCATTGCGTCACACGACTCCATACGTATATGCACAATGAGAAAATACAAAAATGTGAGCGTGGTCTTAAGAAAACTCTCAAAGCGAAAATAAATACAATGGCAAGACTTGGTACCACTTCAAAAATGGCCCTTTACCAAAAGATCAATATTTTGGCGAACAGAACCTGCACCGCAGCACTACTTTAACTATATCTGAAGCGTTCGGGGTTCTGAAAATATGCTAACTTCTGCTGTTTATTTTTCCAAACAGAGAATAGGGTTAGTAATATGGCTAATTCAAAAGCTTCTTAACGAATTAAGGGTATTCATGATGTCGTTATTTAAAATTTTTGAAGCGAAACGCATGAACAAGTACGAGCCGGAATGCTTCCAAGAGTTACCCCAGTTGAGTTGCTATGAAATGACTCTGTTACACCAGCTGAGTTGCTTTGAAATGACTCTGCTACACCAGTTGAGTTGCTTTGAAATGACTCTAAGTACACGATTCCGTCCCAGACAACGAGAATGGTCAACTTCACCAACGACAGTCTGTCCAACCTTCGTATCACTTCATACTCTCTTACATCGAAAATCAGAGAGCATGCAAGTATTCAAAGATTCTGGTTTGCATGCTTTAGCAATGGTCTCTAAATAAATTGTGCAATAAAAATGAGAAAGGCATAGATGAGAAGAATGATGTCAGCTCAGAAAACACTCAAAGATAAACCTGATGTTTTTCTGAACGCAAGAAGTTCCTAGAAAATTCTTTATGTTTGTTATCAATTCCAAATTTTAATCATTCGAGACTAATGTTAAAACTTGTTCGTTAAGAACTCTATTTGCTACACGATTTCACCAAAATTGCGTAAGAGATCCTGATAATACAAAATTTGAGGTAAGAGTGACTTGGCCGTATTGCTTCCATCTCTCTGATAACAGCTCAAAACAGATCAGCAACCATTTATCAACATTTAATCCTCTCGCTACGCTGTTGATTATTCGCCTGGCCTGACGCAGTCGACCTGCATTCAGGGAGCATAATCATCATCAATGTTGTAGTTTCGGGATAAGAATTGAAACATGATTGATCGCAGGTATCTAATATGTCAGTAGCCTTGAGAATTATGTTTTTTAAGGTATCACCTGTATCACCTGTCGTCCCTTTGATCGTCGAGTGACTCGAGCGGGTACCAGCAACTCTTGCATTTTTCCCTATCGCGTGCAACAGTAGCCCAATGGGCTCTCTTCGCTCTAGGGATTCGCTGAGCACCATATCTTTCTTCTATCGCTTTCGTGAAGAAATCGGATCAACGGGTCAGTGGTCTTCCTTTAGAGCGCTTGACGTCCCGAGGAATCCAGTCGGTAACGACTCTCGTCCATCGGTTGTCGTTGAAGCGCATCACGTGTCCAGCCCACCTTATTTTCGATATCCTGGCATGTAGAACGGCGTCTCTGACTCTCAATCGTTGACCCAGGTCGGAACTTCGGATCCTTTCTCCCTTTGCGAGATACGGGATACTCCTAGCATCGACGTTTCGACTGCGCGTTCGATAACGCCAAGTGATCTTTCATCCTGCTTACGTAGCGACCAGGTTTCTGCTGCACAAGTTAGAGCAGGGATAATTGTCGTGTCAAAATGGTGGGCACGGAGTCGGATGTTCTTTGTCCTCTTCACTACATCTTCGATGCTCTTAAACGTGAATTTAATTTGAGATATATAACCACAAAAATGATGAGATTCGAGCAGAGCATAGATGTCTGTAACACATTGAGACGCAAGATGTTGTTCGCGAATCACCAGCTGCTTCATTGAAACGTCGTTCACACATAATAGGTATAAGCCATGACCTCGTCGTATTTTCTAAAAACTGGTTAACGACAGCGCTGCTTGTTTCATCAGTTGGCTTCAACTGCGATGTCCCTTCAGTTAGTATTAGTAAAGTTACTATCACATACTGTGATCTGTGAAAGATAATGTATCACCATTTGTAGGCTAAGTAGAACTCCATACAGCAATTTTCCTAGATCTCGATGATGGACTACAATTAACCCTGTCAAAGCCGTGGTTAACCACTAATATGTTCTGAAGGCTCGCAAATTCAATTTAGACGTACCTTCAAATTTACTAGATTTTGTTTCAGAAATGTTGGTTGATTCAAAATATTACTCGGAACAACATCGACAGCAACAGCGATCTGAAGCTTTTACCTGTTATCACTCGGTAGTGAAATTGGACATATGTCAATGTTCGTGTATTTTTGAGCATAAAAAAGCCAATTCTACGTTTGTGGAAGTTTTTTGGTTTAATCTGGTCAGTACAGGTCATATCAGTGGTCAATCATATCTCATGATTTCCGAGTAAATATTTGATGAGATGGGTGATTGAATCCACACATTGTCACTTAAAACAATGTCATAGAAAACTGAAGATCTCATCGTAGTTCCAGTTGTTCATCTCAATTCATGCAAGAAAGCCACGTCGTTTGGTATTTTTATGACCGATTTTCCTTTGATATCAGTTTCATTGCTTCATAATATTTTTTTCCTGATGATTGAGCTAATGCCATGTTGTCATAGGAAGAACCACTTAACTCAAGATAACTATGCTTCAGCAAAGCATTCACATTTTTTGTGTTGTAGTCCCTCCTACTGCAACCTTAAGAAAGGATAGAAAGGAAACAAGCAATCAAATCTAAGACATTATCGTTGTGAAGATAAGTGTCTGCCATCTGAGCGTGACATATCAGAAATCAGTGTTTCATAGTGTCAAACGATGAAACTTACAATCAAACTAAATGGTCTGAGTAAACGAGAAGCTACACTGTAGGAGGTTTTGTGTTCATAGAACTTGCTCATTCGTATTGCAGCGTGAGATTGACGGAATGGCGCGTTTAGAATTCCATGAAAAGTATCGTATGCTAAGTTCTCAATCTTCTTGTCTTCAGATATTTCCGTGATACTACTACAAGACGTGACCTTTCTTGATGCATACAATCTCTTTTTCACCATTACATTAAGACTCATTTATATATAGAGCTACAACAACACAGTATGGCATGAACGAATTTTCATGTATGCGTGTCCATCTCGTGCACAAGTACGAGGACTAGTGCGTCGTCCAATAATAATTTGGTACTTATTCTCAGTGAAATTTAGATTGTTAGAAAACTTTGTCGTCATTAAAAGATGTATTACTACTTAGGAGACTTCTATAAAAGTATTTTTTGGTGAAAAGAACGCCAATGAATTCAAGAAACCGCATTTTTCAAAGGAATAATCACATTTTTGTGAAAAGAACATATTTTCATCATCTAAGCACATGCCTGTAGTAATGCATTTATATCATTGTAGCAAATAGATGGTCTGAGCAGTGCTTCCATTCGGGTTGTCGGCCACTTTCTGGTGATGTGGCGTTCGAAGGGCATGTAATTGTATCGCGATTGCAAACTCACTACACACTGGTCAGCATTTTTGAATGATTTGCTTCAAATAGAATAGACATAATTACGTCAACTGCTTTATAGCCTGCCAACCGCTAAGAAATCAGAAACTAATGAACTGCTTTTGAATATGGCTGTCAAAGTTTCTAGTGTCTTAACTGCATTTTTCCCAGTGTTATGATGTTTCGCATATACCTAAGAGAATTGAGTGGTGAGCAAAAGCACAGCCTCAGGCGAAAATCGAACCCGCGTTTCATCCATATCGGAATCCCTTCTCTACCACTACACCACCGAGTCACATCTGCACCTTTCGTCCATGCAGGGGAAGCGTGCTCAACCACTATACTGCAAATACCATTTGTAGGCTATGTGCCACTTCACACACCAATCTTTCCAGATCATGATGGCGTATTATACCTTAAAACTCAAATAGTACCAGGCCGCCTTCTAAATCTGCAAATGATCAAACATAAATAAATCAAATTTTAATAAAACTTTTCAATTCATCGCATCCCAAAATTGACGAATTGATTGCGGTGATGTATAGTGACATCTTGTGGGCTTGCATTAATTTTATGAAGTTCATGTGTCTATAAAACCCACTACTATAGTACTGCTTCAGTTTCGGACAGATGGTTGATCGCCAAATTGTTTACCATCAACCTTTCTTTTGAGTCTGTATGTCAATGTTTGGCCATATTCATAGGCTTCACGAGATTGCTGCAGGCAATCTTTATTATAACAACTCAACCGCTTGTCTTTTTCAAAGTAGTAATAATTCGAGTAGATGTCCATGACAGTCACTTCTCAGTGGCAGCATCGAGTTGAATTGCATAGAGTGAAACACTGCATAAATGAAGTAATATAATCCAGTAGCCCCCTTTCTTCTGACAAGTAGTATTTTTCATAATTTTTAATCCTGAAGTGGAAAAGAGGCATCGAATATTAATACGTATGTTCAGTGAAAGTCGGTCGTTCAAATATATCTGATAGAACTATTGCTGCAAAAAATATTTCCGATGATATATCACTTCAATCGACAGCGAATCAACACGCCACGGAGATTGTCTTCTGCTCTGTACGTATAATGCAAAAGCACTCTCCACTGACGCCGAACACGCATTTTTAAAGCAGCAAATCGCATAGAATTTTGCATAATTGCGTATAAGAAACGAGGACCAGGAAGAGCGGCATACGTCAATTGAACAATGGCACGCCCGTAATTCGCGGAGGAAAGGTACCCTTACAATATGTCGGGGGCGTAGGCTTTATCGTTCAGCCGCCCATTACCCATCTCGTCGACTCATACGAAATCCTTTCCCTCGCTTAGCTGCTCTTCGACTCCAACTAGAGCACAGTGCTAAAAATACTTCTGCTATCCAGCGCTCTAATATTGGATCCTACTATCCTGAACCGACAGGTATTGCACGTCTAATCATCATTTACCACGTTTAAATGAGCACAAGCCCTGCTTTGTCAGCAGTATACGCGTGACCCGGCCACCTCAATAAATGACGGTCTCAAGATAACAAGGGGAATGGAATCCTTCAACAATCTATATGACTGGCCTGTGAAGACGGATTCAATCTAGCATGTGTACGAGCTTATACTTATACATACATGTTTGATACGTAGTAAATCATTTTCTACATTCTTTGCGCATGCCGTAGATTATCTTTAATCACTAGAAACCATTTTACATTACTTCAGAGTTCTTCTCGACAGTGCAAAAATCGAGTTTGCTACTAAATAGTGATTGCTATATGCGAAATTCTTGCTTTCGCTTCGATCGTTTGAGCAAACAAAACAGAAGAACTCTTTATACTTTAGTAGACGAGTGATCGGTGAGTATCATTCGAGCTTGACATGTGCCGGCTTCCAGTGCCAAGCTCTTATTCAGTGGTTTCGAAAAGGAATAGATTGTATTTCTTACATGTCTCTGTGAAATCTTAAGTCTCATTTCCGCAGTAAGGTAGAGAGTTCGGTAGTAACAATGAAATTTTGCTAAATGCGGCAAGCGAACAAAACTCTTAATGCCCCACAGTGATACTTAGCATGCTTTATTACGATTGATAGAAATTAGCAGAACAGTAAAAATCCATGTCTTTCTCACCTCTGAAAATTGATCATAAAGAAAGATCGTTTGTGAACTCTTTTTAGTCTACACATTGACCATCTTGACGAACCGGACAGCATTTCCAATTTATGCTAGAACTAACTTGATGGCGAACGACGGCTGTGTCGTCGGCGTGATCGCCGGCTGAGTGCTCGAGGCGAGCGTCGACTCAGTGATCGGACGCGACCTCGGCGAGTTCGGCTATTTCGACTCCTTCTTATCCCACTTCTAGATAGACTTCGTTTACTCCTACTTCTAGGCCGGCTTCTTCTGTTGGGCATGTTAATAAACGAACTGAAAAACTGATTAATTAGATCGACTGTTTTTTAAAACCTCGCAAAAAACATTCAAAATAATTTCAAGAAAGAATGCTTCAAGCCTAAACGAGGTTGGTACGCCAGGGTCATACACCAGTGTACAAGGACACTGTGCCATCACCACCTCTCAGTCGATGAATTTTGGCTGTTATATCAAAACTGATTAATCAGATCGACTGTTTTTCAAAACCTCGCAAAAAACATTAAAAAAATTCATCGACTGTTTTCTTTCCTGAAATCATTTTGAATCTTTTTTGCGAGGTAACAGTCGATCTGATTAATCAATTTTGATCTAACAGCCAAAATTCATCGACTGTGAGGTGATGATGGACCAGTGCCTTTGTACACTGTGCCATCACCACATACGCCTCCCTCCTTGCTTCAGTGCAGGGCTTAATGTGGCTCGGGAGTCACTGACGAGGAGGCCAAAACCTCCGAAACACCGTTGTATGACCCTGGCGTGCCAACCTCGTTTAGGCTTGAAGCATTCTTTCTTGAAATTATTTTGAACTGAAAGACATTCTCTAGGAACCTCTTGTAGCCTCAACATCGCATCGTGGACATTAATTATATCATGCTGATGAGGTCTGCAATCATTTTAATTACGTCTTTCAGTCTGCTGATAAATATTATGGTTTCAATGGAAGTTTTATCAGCGTTAACGTGGGAGCAACATCGAATCAAAGAATAAACATGACCTTTTCCTCTTAACACCTTTGAAATCGGTGGTAATTTCTGTATTTCCTTGGTGATTAATATCAGCTCATCCACCTGAATGATCAAATGGATGCTTTTTCACATTCCCTCAAGCTCTTAAGCGCACTTGAAATTCGTGGTTCGTGTAGCGTGGTGGTTGAAGATGCCGTGCAACACATGCATGGTCGCTGGTTGGAGGTTGCATTGAGCCGAGTAGGCAGTCTATCCGTCGACATCCTGAGAGTATGTTTATATGGGAGGAGCCTCTCCGATCCACAAGTCTGGGCGACCATTGGTAGTACGATCTTGAGGAAACTTTGATGAATATGTGTCTGGATTTTACGATAATTGAGTAGTAGTAAACCGGTCAGTGACAGCTATGAAGAATGCAATGTTCCGCTTAGTTTTTTTATTTTTTTGAAACAACTTCTGCTCGAAGACTCTACGTTGAGCTCAATGTATTTGTCCAGAAGCTAAAATCTTGAAAATTCAATGATAAATTTTTTTTCGAAAAGACCCTTTAACAGCTCTGTAGCACTAAAAATAATAGTATGTTCTATTTACGTTGGTGAGGATCTTAACAAGGAGAGAAAACGAAGGGTTCTTTGGCTTAAACCTAATCTGTGACAAGTGAAATAAGGCAACGCTGAAATTTGCATTTTGAGAAAGTAAAAGTACTTCTTTTGTTTGGAAGCGTTTGAATTTCGGAAAGTGCCTAATTTTTCTTACACAGCGTAATCATCCGTGCTTAACCCTTTCAGGACCAGGTGCACCACTGATGGTACACGCGCATTTTCGTAGTTTTGTCGTCGAACACAAACTTTTCACTAGACTTTAAGCAGTCATCTAATATCTGAGAAAATTGTGGTCCTGACAGCTTGCTTGATTTTTTAGATCGTTTCTCTGGTGAGCTTTAACAACTAAGAAAATATTACAGCTTTTTCCTTGGAGTGCGCATTATGATTTGCGCTCGTGTTTTCATAGCCTTTTCACCGAACAGAAGTTTTCCACCAAAGTTTTAGTGATTGTTCGATAGCCCAAAAAATGATGATTCTAGTAAATGAACTAGATTTAGTTTTCAATTTGAGTGCCACAAGTATGTTTCTATAGCGCGTTAAAGGGGTGACAAATACTGTGTTTCGCATCCGGAGTGCTTTGTCTGCCTCGCTATAGTTTATACCTGGATGTAGACTGAGTCACAATTCACCATGTGCACTACTGCTACACTTCATCTTTGTGTACTGTATTCCTATATTATTCAAAGGGCAATTTCTTTCCTTCACTGCACCATTTGGACTGTTTTGTCATTTACCCTAAATTTCACAGATAAGAGCGGTGTGTGCTAAAAAAAGTAATTAATGGTAACGTTAGCAAACTTTATGGTTTTTATTTATTCTTATTCTGACTTCTTATTCTTCTTTTTTAATTCTTAAAAATTTTTAGTCCATCTCTTTCTTATACTATCCTACATAGCTTCAGAAAGGCACTGTGTGATGTAGAAAATTTTTCGCCGATATGAAAATAAGCGGTAATAACGGGGTGGAAATTAAAAATATTGGGTCTCCAATTAAGTTTACGAATTTGCATCACAAATTCAAAAATTTGTTATTCCAAGTAATCAAATATATCCAACAACATCAACTGAAGTATTTTCCGTCTGCCTGGATGCAACTCTGCCTACGCTTCAGCAACAAATCAATTCCGCGCTGATGAAACTCGTTATTTTTCAGTGCAAGTAACCAGTCAATTTTCGAAGCAAATGAATATTGTCTCGAAACAAGTGCTCCCAGCCAAAATCGGTCAACTTCATTCTTGTTTCCTTGGCAACGTGTGACTTTGCATTGTCTTGAAGCGAAATGACTTGGCAACGTGTGACTTTGCATTGTCTTGAAGTGAAATGACTTGGCGACGGCGGTGAAGTCTAATTGCATATTTGCAACTGTCCAGTTGCTAACAATATCGCTCAGTGTTGATGGTTTGACCGGCTTGCAACAAGTCTTAATGATACGGCCCACTTCGCTCTCAGAAAATGAGCATCATTGCTTTTGGCGTAAGTCGATTTGGTCTCGGTGTTGGTGTTCCTTGCTGACCTGGTGACTCCCATTGATTTGGACGATTTTAGCTCTTGCAGATCCCGTGACGGTTCCACTGTTGAACAAATCTGTGCAAAATTATACCAATCAATGCCTAAGAAAATTTTGCATAAAACAGTTAAGAGAAGAATTCGTTTTTAGGTGACTTTTTATTTCCTGGATGAAGTTCGGAAACTTAGTTGGAGATCTGATAAGTTGAGTTCTTATTACTTTTGCCGCCCTTTGATGTTGAAATAAAAAAATGCAAACTTAAAAAAAATATTTAATTACCAAAACGCGCGTATTTCATCCCTTCTCTTTTGTAAAAAGCGAACCGCATTTATCTATAGAAATTTCGAGAGTCTTTCTATTTAATTATTTGATTATGCATATGGTGTATTGGTTAGAGATGCTTTCTGCCGTACGCATGGTTAATAATTCGATCTTACATCTCACCAACCACCCATTCTTCCGGGGCCGCAAGTTAGTACTGGACTAGCCTCAGACTTGTGTTGGAGGAAAAGTAGCATTGACGCGATACAGCAGTACCGACGCGAGTCAATGTAATGATCAAATATGCACTCAGTCACCTCAAACGAAGTCAAAATTAAAGGTGGATGCATAACGCATCTCTCAGGGATTGCCAACGTTCAGAGTTTCATCTTCTGCCTTATAACTATATAATGATATCACCTGATTTGCCACGATGAAATCCCATGACTTCATTCACGTGTTACGTTTCTTCATAGTTGCCCATCATAAAAATTTTAGATTGGTGTGCAACCATAAGTGCCATCTGAGGTGTCCCTGATCTACTGATAATCGTTCATTACTCATGAATTTTGGTTTAACATTTTGATTTTTTTTTCAGCTTTTCCCTAGACTTCTGTCTTCTACTTCGGCTGGAATATCAAATGCAGAAAATTTTCTATACAGAGTTCCTTTTTCTTTGGTATGTAGAAAGAAAAGCGTCTAAATAGATATCATGTTTTTGCGCGGATCTGTGCATAACAGATGATTATTCCTATTTTCGTTCGAACAAATGATTAGACTTAAAGGATGGGCGTGTAAGAACATTTAATATTTATACCAAATATAACGTCGCTATATGGATGTAAATAGGATATTTATAATAGTTTCGCTACAAAAACTTCGAAGAATTTCGTATATCACTCACATATTACATTTTCTTTCCTTTCATTTCCTCTGTGGTTTTAACAACTCTTTCCAGCGCTCTTTTTGATCAACTCCTGCTTTAATTCTGTATTGTAATGGCAGTACTCCAATCAGTGTTGATGTAACAAGCCCGTGCATGAGGAACTGTTTTTAGACGAGACAGCTTTCAGACCATAGCCATAGGCCAAAGCATTAAGAGGCCATCGAAGGAGTAGCTACACTGGTCATTGGGGCAACGAAAAGTTCATCCGTGATTATCACTTCAATTCAGTAGAAGCCACGCTCTCTCCTCCTTACAAATCATATCTGAAATTATGCCTATAACGCTCATGTATCAGTAGAGCAAGTATTATCAAAGCCTTATCAAGAACTGCAGATGATTTGTCGTATTTATAAGCTACGGTGACAATGTTTTAAGGCATCTATGCATCAAGTGTTCCAGCATCTCCATCTTTTCAGAATTTGAACGACTCGAGTCGAATATCCAAGCGGATCGCCCCTGCGGTGCGAGTCTTCGTGTTTGCATCGAGCCAAATCTCTTGGAGTGCAGCAGTGTTAGCATGAAATAGCTTCACCTAACAGCGTCCCTTCATATAGGGGGACTAATGATTATTTACTGATAATAATTAACTCTCATGAAAGCAATCTATGGAGCTAAACTGAAGGCTGATTATTAAGCAGCGAAGTGATGTTTTCGGAAACCGATTTTCATTCAGCCTCAACATGAATCATCAATGTGCTTCGCTTTTCACAACGCTTATCCGCTTGCTGTCTGTGGCTCAAAAATTTCCATTCAGACCTCCATACTGAGGACAGATGGTAGGCTTTCAAGCCCAAAAAAATGCAACGAATGGTCGCTTCTAGTCATACGTAAAATTCTGAATGAATTTCTTCTCTGCATGCTTAAGTCTTACGCAAAACTAGCTGCTTGTTGAATCGTACCAAACAAATTTTCAGTGCCTAGATAGTATCTGGATAATTACTTGTTGAATGCGAAGAAAACGTGCACATAACCATATGCGGAGAACTTTTGTCCAGCAGTCATGAAATATTAAAATTATCTCTCATATGGAGCTCAAAAAGTAGA
Source organism: Parelaphostrongylus tenuis (assembly GCA_019055375.1). Taxonomy (NCBI): domain Eukaryota; kingdom Metazoa; phylum Nematoda; class Chromadorea; order Rhabditida; family Metastrongylidae; genus Parelaphostrongylus; species Parelaphostrongylus tenuis. The sequence continues at coordinate 12,499 of JAHQIW010007333.1, forward strand.
GGTTCTGTGTCATCTTGACGGTAACAAAGAAGTGTCTATCTTCATGGTATTCTATTTGAGATCCATCTTATTACGTCGTTTATCTGCAGTAAAAAAAATCATGGGATCTTCTGCTGACCCTCGAAATCGCTGTCGTTCTAGGAGAAACCTAATCAAAAATCAAGAAAATCGCCGCTATTCCACAATCGATAGCGCTTTTTCATTTGACGTCTACATAGCCGATCGAAATTAAACAATTTGATGAGGATATGACTTGTTTTGAGCCGATAGGTCTAGTAATGCATAAGCTCCTATTTCTCCCTACTAGAATTCATTAGTAGCATCCTCCCTCGGTTCCGTCGATAACTTGAGGCTTAATAATCCATTGAAATAATAGGCGGTGAGTAAAAAAAATTCATCCCAAGTATGATGGTATTACCCGTTGCTGTGGTTGAATTATTTAGACTCAAGGGATCGAGTTAACCGAGGGAGAGTGCTAGTGATGAGTCCCAGCAGGACGAAATAGACGCCTATATAGCACTAGACCTATCGGCTCAAAATAAGTCTACCAAAAATACTGTCATCAACAATTAGTCACCAGCCAACGCAGCTGATGAACACGAACTCGGCGCGTTTTACCATCATTTGGAAGAAAATATCCGTAATGATGAGGCATATTACAAATTTGTTGTCAGAAATTTCAATGCCAGATTAGGAATGGCTAAAGAGAACAAATACAGGAGTGGAAGATTTGGGTTGGGAGAAAAAAAACGAAAATGGAGACTATAGAAAATATACTTGCCAACAAAAGATGGTGCCTGCCCGACACAACCGTAATGCTATCATTTTGCACAGGATCCGCTCATCGCCTTCTTCGAGCAAAGATACGATTCAGCCGTGAACTGAAAAGAATTCATGTCGTTAATCAAGAAGAAAACCGTTTACGACGAGAACATTGTAGACGAAATCCTATCCAGCCATCATTGGCAGATTAGGGTTGATCGACCGAAGACTACGAGCTCCTTGTCGAAGGACTGACAAGGAAACGTCGACATAGCTTACTTCTTTAACCCAGAAGAGCTAATCGCATCTCCTCCATCACAAAGGAGTTATGCGAAGAACGAGGGAAGCTTAGACGTGATTTTAGCGCAACACATTTTGCCCGACTGATATCAAATACCAGCTGCAGAAGAGCTTTGCAGAAGGAACTACATCGATACAGTCAAAACAAGCTGTAAGGAGCAGCACGAGAGAGATCTGGCCTACAAAAGTGCCGTCGGAATCTGTGTGGTTATAGTGTTCTGCTGTCAGCGTTGATCAACAAAAATGGGGTCACGAAAACTTTCCGCCATGATATGGAATTGATAACGGAGAAAGGCTACACCGATCTTTTCCATTCCACCATCCCCGTCTCGGACCCCGCAATCCTCACTGGAGAAAAACCGCCTGCGCTTGTGCCCTTTGAAGCTCGATTCGCCATAGAAAGTATGAGAAAAGGCACGGCTCCAGGAACCGATAACACTTCTTCCAATTTGTTGCGAGCCAGAGGATATAATTTACATTTACTTCTCGCGGCACATATGACATCTTACCTTTATGAGGAATAAATTTCAAATCAGTGGCGACGTCGCGCACAATCATCATCCACAAAAAGGCTGACTGAAGGGATCTTCGCAACTATCGTCCAATCTGCTTGTTAAGCATACTTTACAAGCTTTTTACGAAGACCATCCTTCTGTACTGATCAAGAACATCTAATGAGGCACAACCAACTGAACAGGCAAAATTTAAACAGGGATTCTGTTGCATGAACCACATCGAAGCCCTGTTGATGGTCATGGAGGAGTGCCGGAATATCACCTGCCCTTAATCCTAACTTTCATCGACTATAAAAAAGCGATTTCGAGGGTCAGCAGAAGATCCCATGATTTTTTTTACTGCAGATAAACGACGTAATAAGATGGATCTCAAATAGAATACCATGAAGATAGACACTTCTTTGTTACCGTCAAGATGACACAGAACCTCTACTTTTTGAGCTCCATATGAGAGATAATTTTAATATTTCATGACTGCTGGACAAAAGTTCTCCGCATATGGTTATGTGCACGTTTTCTTCGCATTCAACAAGTAATTATCCAGATACTATCTAGGCACTGAAAATTTGTTTGGTACGATTCAACAAGCAGCTAGTTTTGCGTAAGACTTAAGCATGCAGAGAAGAAATTCATTCAGAATTTTACGTATGACTAGAAGCGACCATTCGTTGCATTTTTTTGGGCTTGAAAGCCTACCATCTGTCCTCAGTATGGAGGTCTGAATGGAAATTTTTGAGCCACAGACAGCAAGCGGATAAGCGTTGTGAAAAGCGAAGCACATTGATGATTCATGTTGAGGCTGAATGAAAATCGGTTTCCGAAAACATCACTTCGCTGCTTAATAATCAGCCTTCAGTTTAGCTCCATAGATTGCTTTCATGAGAGTTAATTATTATCAGTAAATAATCATTAGTCCCCCTATATGAAGGGACGCTGTTAGGTGAAGCTATTTCATGCTAACACTGCTGCACTCCAAGAGATTTGGCTCGATGCAAACACGAAGACTCGCACCGCAGGGGCGATCCGCTTGGATATTCGACTCGAGTCGTTCAAATTCTGAAAAAGATGGAGATGCTGGAACACTTGATGCATAGATGCCTTAAAACATTGTCACCGTAGCTTATAAATACGACAAATCATCTGCAGTTCTTGATAAGGCTTTGATAATACTTGCTCTACTGATACATGAGCGTTATAGGCATAATTTCAGATATGATTTGTAAGGAGGAGAGAGCGTGGCTTCTACTGAATTGAAGTGATAATCACGGATGAACTTTTCGTTGCCCCAATGACCAGTGTAGCTACTCCTTCGATGGCCTCTTAATGCTTTGGCCTATGGCTATGGTCTGAAAGCTGTCTCGTCTAAAAACAGTTCCTCATGCACGGGCTTGTTACATCAACACTGATTGGAGTACTGCCATTACAATACAGAATTAAAGCAGGAGTTGATCAAAAAGAGCGCTGGAAAGAGTTGTTAAAACCACAGAGGAAATGAAAGGAAAGAAAATGTAATATGTGAGTGATATACGAAATTCTTCGAAGTTTTTGTAGCGAAACTATTATAAATATCCTATTTACATCCATATAGCGACGTTATATTTGGTATAAATATTAAATGTTCTTACACGCCCATCCTTTAAGTCTAATCATTTGTTCGAACGAAAATAGGAATAATCATCTGTTATGCACAGATCCGCGCAAAAACATGATATCTATTTAGACGCTTTTCTTTCTACATACCAAAGAAAAAGGAACTCTGTATAGAAAATTTTCTGCATTTGATATTCCAGCCGAAGTAGAAGACAGAAGTCTAGGGAAAAGCTGAAAAAAAAATCAAAATGTTAAACCAAAATTCATGAGTAATGAACGATTATCAGTAGATCAGGGACACCTCAGATGGCACTTATGGTTGCACACCAATCTAAAATTTTTATGATGGGCAACTATGAAGAAACGTAACACGTGAATGAAGTCATGGGATTTCATCGTGGCAAATCAGGTGATATCATTATATAGTTATAAGGCAGAAGATGAAACTCTGAACGTTGGCAATCCCTGAGAGATGCGTTATGCATCCACCTTTAATTTTGACTTCGTTTGAGGTGACTGAGTGCATATTTGATCATTACATTGACTCGCGTCGGTACTGCTGTATCGCGTCAATGCTACTTTTCCTCCAACACAAGTCTGAGGCTAGTCCAGTACTAACTTGCGGCCCCGGAAGAATGGGTGGTTGGTGAGATGTAAGATCGAATTATTAACCATGCGTACGGCAGAAAGCATCTCTAACCAATACACCATATGCATAATCAAATAATTAAATAGAAAGACTCTCGAAATTTCTATAGATAAATGCGGTTCGCTTTTTACAAAAGAGAAGGGATGAAATACGCGCGTTTTGGTAATTAAATATTTTTTTTAAGTTTGCATTTTTTTATTTCAACATCAAAGGGCGGCAAAAGTAATAAGAACTCAACTTATCAGATCTCCAACTAAGTTTCCGAACTTCATCCAGGAAATAAAAAGTCACCTAAAAACGAATTCTTCTCTTAACTGTTTTATGCAAAATTTTCTTAGGCATTGATTGGTATAATTTTGCACAGATTTGTTCAACAGTGGAACCGTCACGGGATCTGCAAGAGCTAAAATCGTCCAAATCAATGGGAGTCACCAGGTCAGCAAGGAACACCAACACCGAGACCAAATCGACTTACGCCAAAAGCAATGATGCTCATTTTCTGAGAGCGAAGTGGGCCGTATCATTAAGACTTGTTGCAAGCCGGTCAAACCATCAACACTGAGCGATATTGTTAGCAACTGGACAGTTGCAAATATGCAATTAGACTTCACCGCCGTCGCCAAGTCATTTCACTTCAAGACAATGCAAAGTCACACGTTGCCAAGTCATTTCGCTTCAAGACAATGCAAAGTCACACGTTGCCAAGGAAACAAGAATGAAGTTGACCGATTTTGGCTGGGAGCACTTGTTTCGAGACAATATTCATTTGCTTCGAAAATTGACTGGTTACTTGCACTGAAAAATAACGAGTTTCATCAGCGCGGAATTGATTTGTTGCTGAAGCGTAGGCAGAGTTGCATCCAGGCAGACGGAAAATACTTCAGTTGATGTTGTTGGATATATTTGATTACTTGGAATAACAAATTTTTGAATTTGTGATGCAAATTCGTAAACTTAATTGGAGACCCAATATTTTTAATTTCCACCCCGTTATTACCGCTTATTTTCATATCGGCGAAAAATTTTCTACATCACACAGTGCCTTTCTGAAGCTATGTAGGATAGTATAAGAAAGAGATGGACTAAAAATTTTTAAGAATTAAAAAAGAAGAATAAGAAGTCAGAATAAGAATAAATAAAAACCATAAAGTTTGCTAACGTTACCATTAATTACTTTTTTTAGCACACACCGCTCTTATCTGTGAAATTTAGGGTAAATGACAAAACAGTCCAAATGGTGCAGTGAAGGAAAGAAATTGCCCTTTGAATAATATAGGAATACAGTACACAAAGATGAAGTGTAGCAGTAGTGCACATGGTGAATTGTGACTCAGTCTACATCCAGGTATAAACTATAGCGAGGCAGACAAAGCACTCCGGATGCGAAACACAGTATTTGTCACCCCTTTAACGCGCTATAGAAACATACTTGTGGCACTCAAATTGAAAACTAAATCTAGTTCATTTACTAGAATCATCATTTTTTGGGCTATCGAACAATCACTAAAACTTTGGTGGAAAACTTCTGTTCGGTGAAAAGGCTATGAAAACACGAGCGCAAATCATAATGCGCACTCCAAGGAAAAAGCTGTAATATTTTCTTAGTTGTTAAAGCTCACCAGAGAAACGATCTAAAAAATCAAGCAAGCTGTCAGGACCACAATTTTCTCAGATATTAGATGACTGCTTAAAGTCTAGTGAAAAGTTTGTGTTCGACGACAAAACTACGAAAATGCGCGTGTACCATCAGTGGTGCACCTGGTCCTGAAAGGGTTAAGCACGGATGATTACGCTGTGTAAGAAAAATTAGGCACTTTCCGAAATTCAAACGCTTCCAAACAAAAGAAGTACTTTTACTTTCTCAAAATGCAAATTTCAGCGTTGCCTTATTTCACTTGTCACAGATTAGGTTTAAGCCAAAGAACCCTTCGTTTTCTCTCCTTGTTAAGATCCTCACCAACGTAAATAGAACATACTATTATTTTTAGTGCTACAGAGCTGTTAAAGGGTCTTTTCGAAAAAAAATTTATCATTGAATTTTCAAGATTTTAGCTTCTGGACAAATACATTGAGCTCAACGTAGAGTCTTCGAGCAGAAGTTGTTTCAAAAAAATAAAAAAACTAAGCGGAACATTGCATTCTTCATAGCTGTCACTGACCGGTTTACTACTACTCAATTATCGTAAAATCCAGACACATATTCATCAAAGTTTCCTCAAGATCGTACTACCAATGGTCGCCCAGACTTGTGGATCGGAGAGGCTCCTCCCATATAAACATACTCTCAGGATGTCGACGGATAGACTGCCTACTCGGCTCAATGCAACCTCCAACCAGCGACCATGCATGTGTTGCACGGCATCTTCAACCACCACGCTACACGAACCACGAATTTCAAGTGCGCTTAAGAGCTTGAGGGAATGTGAAAAAGCATCCATTTGATCATTCAGGTGGATGAGCTGATATTAATCACCAAGGAAATACAGAAATTACCACCGATTTCAAAGGTGTTAAGAGGAAAAGGTCATGTTTATTCTTTGATTCGATGTTGCTCCCACGTTAACGCTGATAAAACTTCCATTGAAACCATAATATTTATCAGCAGACTGAAAGACGTAATTAAAATGATTGCAGACCTCATCAGCATGATATAATTAATGTCCACGATGCGATGTTGAGGCTACAAGAGGTTCCTAGAGAATGTCTTTCAGTTCAAAATAATTTCAAGAAAGAATGCTTCAAGCCTAAACGAGGTTGGCACGCCAGGGTCATACAACGGTGTTTCGGAGGTTTTGGCCTCCTCGTCAGTGACTCCCGAGCCACATTAAGCCCTGCACTGAAGCAAGGAGGGAGGCGTATGTGGTGATGGCACAGTGTACAAAGGCACTGGTCCATCATCACCTCACAGTCGATGAATTTTGGCTGTTAGATCAAAATTGATTAATCAGATCGACTGTTACCTCGCAAAAAAGATTCAAAATGATTTCAGGAAAGAAAACAGTCGATGAATTTTTTTTAATGTTTTTTGCGAGGTTTTGAAAAACAGTCGATCTGATTAATCAGTTTTGATATAACAGCCAAAATTCATCGACTGAGAGGTGGTGATGGCACAGTGTCCTTGTACACTGGTGTATGACCCTAGCGTACCAACCTCGTTTAGGCTTGAAGCATTCTTTCTTGAAATTATTTTGAATGTTTTTTGCGAGGTTTTAAAAAACAGTCGATCTAATTAATCAGTTTTTCAGTTCGTTTATTAACATGCCCAACAGAAGAGGCCGGCGTAGAAGTAGGAGTAAACGAAGTCTATCTAGAAGTGGGATAAGAAGGAGTCGAAATAGCCGAACTCGCCGAGGTCGCGTCCGATCACTGAGTCGACGCTCGCCTCGAGCACTCAGCCGGGGATCACGCCGACGATAAAGCCGTCGTTCGCCATCAAGTTAGTTCTAGCATAAATTGGAAATGCTGTCCGGTTCGTCAAGATGGTCAATGTGTAGACTAAAAAGAGTTCACAAACGATCTTTCTTTATGATCAATTTTCAGAGGTGAGAAAGACATGGATTTTTACTGTTCTGCTAATTTCTATTCAATCGTAATAAAGCATGCTAAGTATCACTGTGGTGCATTAAGAGTTTTGTTCGCTTGCCGCATTTAGCAAAATTTCATTGTTACTACCGAACTCTCTACCTTACTGCGGAAATGAGACTTAAGATTTCACAGAGACATGTAAGAAATACAATCTATTCCTTTTCGAAACCACTGAGTAAGAGCTTGGCACTGGAAGCCGGCACATGTCAAGCTCGAATGATACTCACCGATCACTCGTCTACTAAAGTATAAAGAGTTCTTCTGTTTTGTTTGCTCAAACGATCGAAGCGAAAGCAAGAATTTAGCATATAGCAATCACTATTTAGTAGCAAACTCGATTTTTGCACTGCCGAGAAGAACTCTGAAGTTATTGCAATTTTTCTATGTCGTGAAGGCCTTCCTTCTAATAACGCGATCCTGCGCTAGTTTTGTACTAGTTGGAATCATGTATTCTGATGTGTGATGAGTGAATAGTCAAAGCAACGTGTTGATGAGAACCAACGACAGGTACTTCAGGTGTTTTGACTTATCCTGCTCAGTTCTTGTGGTGCTCTATTCTTTGGTGACGGAAGAGTATGTCGTGTTTTAGAAACGCAGATCCGTGGATATCAAATATCATACATAAAATAAATATGATATTAGATCTCGTAAAGGCTCTATAAGAAGTCAAAGTCAGTCGAGAGACAGCGACTGAAATGTGTTGAAGACCTCAATCAATTCATTGGACAAGAAAGCAATAACCTGATCAATGCCGAGGATGACAGAATGTAGCTTTTGAAGAAAAGTTTGATAGACGAGTTCTGATAATAACAAGATCTATCACAGTAGATAATGAATGTTATTTTGTTGCATAAGATTGCACTAGAGCAATAAACACCGAATCAATTAAAAAAGGGCGATAGACAATTGCCTGAATTTGCTATCGGTAAGTTGTGCGGTTTATTGCAATCATTTTGGCTTATAACTTGCCTACTATTGCTCTGAAATAGAGCTAGCTTTCTAGGAAACAACGCTTGTTACTTATGCACGAGTGATGCATAGGGGAAGATGTTAGTGAGTCAGCTCGCAAAGATTTTGGACTCTCTGTTGACGGCTAGAGCGAGACTGACTCTTAAGACTGCTCCCTTCGGCTTGCATTTTGCGAATCACTTCTTAGCCATCCTTGCCTTATCATTGTCTCAAGCTCCATTAATCTAGGGCGCCACATCACTGTATCTTCCCTTAGGCTTCATTCATGCATGAGGAGCAAGCAAATTTCTTTCCACGACAGCTCCATCTCAAAGTTGATTCCACGGTTTTCCTAATACAATTTTTTTAAAAGACAAGTTGTGTACCAAAATGTTTGCAAGGAAATGCAAAATTGAGCGATTTTAAAACCGTGTAATTCCTATTACTTCTGGTCAATAAATTAGTGTATATTTCCCTAGTGGCAAAACATACGGATTGCTATAATAGTGCAGCACAACCACTGAAATCGTTCACCGTTTCAAAATCTCGACGTATATCATTTTCGGATAAATTGATAGTAGATATGTGTTTTTATAATCTTCTAAGAAATTAGTCTGAATCTACCGATTTATTTCGGAATTTCATTCCTTGTCTGAATTTCCGATCACATCTATGTTTTCCTAAGCACAATAAGCTGCTGTGATAGAAGCAGGTTAAAGATCTCAATAATGAATTTTTATTTTCAAAAATCCTTCTTGCAGCTCTGGAGCATTTAGGATAAAAAACTGGTCCTAAGCTTGTGCTTGACCTCAAATATCGAGAATCTGAAGGACGTATTATATTTATTTCAATGTTTTAATATTATATGTAGAGGTGAAGTAAAATTCTCTTTCACACTAAAGCATTTTTCGCTGGAGAAAGATTTTCATTCAATCTTTCAGCAACCATTCAAAAGCACAAATCATAGCAATTCTAATGAGAAACTTGGCTTCTAAGAAAGAAGGTTCAATGCGTGGTTAGAGCCAAAAGATTATTGAGTTCACCTTTAAAAAAATGCTTTACTCATCGGGAGGTGCACGAGTGCTAAATAACATTATATCTTCGCCGTTACAGCGCAATATGAAGACATATCGGGAAATAAAATACATCTTTCAAGTCTTTGATATTTAAGCTACATCTGTATGCATATATATTTATTTATCTATATGTTCATGTACGAGGTGCTTAAAAAGTTCGACAAGTTTTTATTCAGCATGATATATCTCAATTAATTACGAAATTTTGTTGAATACCTTACTTAATTTTAGTGTAGAGCCTTCTTTGTTGTTTTGTCTAGTTTCAGTTGTGCTTAAGTTTAGATCGTGAAAATCACCGAATAGAGGTAATTGAGTTGTACAAAATGCTCGCACACGTTTGCGCAGTATTCGTCCCAGGCGCGTGTTAAACCCGAAGCACTCCATAATCGCCATAATCGACGCCAACTTTTCAAGCAAGGTCAGCAGTAGTCCGCATTAGTAAAAACCATAGAGCAGAGCCATTTTCCGGCATCTGTGGTGATTTGAGCCGACATTTGCTTCGCCGGAAAAACGGCGTTGGTCTCCATCAATAGAAATGTTTGAATCAACGTGGCTAGCTATCACCACGAAGTTCCACGATTCGTGCTGGAACCTTGAATCAAGAATTTGTAACTAACAGGGAGGCATCTTGTACTCTTATAAAAGTTGGATGAGTCCTGTGACTGCTTAAATGTGGTTTATAGTTTTGGATTATCTCCGAAATCCTTCTTGTTCACATGGTCATATTTCGTCTAGTGCTCTGATAGTCCTTTTGGAATGAGTCGAGGGAAGAGTTCTTAGACGACTTACAGCAAGCAAATAATGTAAAATGGTTTCTAGTGATTAAAGATAATCTACGGCATGCGCAAAGAATGTAGAAAATGATTTACTACGTATCAAACATGTTTGTATAAGTATAAGCTCGTACACATGCTAGATTGAATCCGTCTTCACAGGCCAGTCATATGGATTGTTGAAGGATTCCATTCCCCTTGTTATCTTGAGACCGTCATTTATTGAGGTGGCCGGGTCACGCGTATACTGCTGACAAAGCAGGGCTTGTGCTCATTTAAACGTGGCAAATGATGATTAGACGTGCATTACCTGTCGGTTCAGGATAGTAGGATCCAATATTAGAGCGCTGGATAGCAGAAGTATTTTTAGCACTGTGCTCTAGTTGGAGTCGAAGAGCAGCTAAGCGAGGGAAAGGATTTCGTATGAGTCGACGAGATGGGTAATGGGCGGCTGAACGATAAAGCCTACGCCCCCGACATATTGTAAGGGTACCTTTCCTCCGCGAATTACGGGCGTGCCATTGTTCAATTGACGTATGCCGCTGTTCCTGGTCCTCGTTTCTTATACGCAATTATGCAAAATTCTATGCGATTTGCTGCTTCAAAAATGCGTGTTCGGCGTCAGTGGAGAGCGCTTTTGCATTATACGTACAGAACAGAAGACAATCTCCGTGGCGTGTTGATTCGCTGTCGATTGAAGTGATATATCATCGGAATTATTTTTTGCAGCAATAGTTCTATCAAATATATTTAACGACCGACTTTCACTGAACATGCGTATTAATATTCGATGCCTCTTTTCCACTTCAGGATTAAAAATTATGAAAAATACGACTTGTCAGAAGAAAGGGGGCTACTGGATTATATTACTTCATTTATGCAGTGTTTCACTCTATGCAATTCAACTCGATGCCGCCACTGAGAAGTGACTGTCATGGACATCTACTCGAATTATTACTACTATGAAAAAGACAAGCGGTTGAGTTGTTATAATAAAGATTGCCTGCAGCAATAGACGAGTTAAAAATTGGAGAGAAATTCATGGCACATCTCCAATGTTGATCAACGGTGACAGTTCCACCCTTTTTATGCAGCAATTGTGGAATTGGTGCAAACACTCAAAACGCTACCCAGCTGTGTTGATGGTATTATGCGTGCTCAAAGCTGGAACGACTCAACAAGAACTGCGGTGATTTCAAGGGCACTTCGCTGCGTGACTTATGGATTATGGAATCAACTGTCATGTGCATTTCAACTCTTACAGCTGACTGCTGTCTATTCGATTCGCTCATGCCATGTCGCTCGTAACTACTGAAGTAATGATGGCATATTCTAATAAATGCTACTCACGACACTTTCTCGAACTTATCTTCTTCTTGTAAAATCACCACATATCTGTAAGCCAGAAACTCTCATTTCAGGTGGGGATTGCACAAATAAGACACTGATCACCAATAGACATCAAATGAACATTGTTTATAACAATCATCCTGTCTGGTCCAATTCAAAACTACAAAAACCGTAATGTTCTTCCTATTCATTGGAGTGCTTTTAACAAAAACAAAAAACCTTCATAAACGAATTTTGAAAGAAAAAACAGTATTATTAGCAAACGGTAAACAAAAATGAACCCAAAACTAAAAGGAAAGCGAAAAAAAGGGCACATCCAAACTGATACAATGATAATCTTTTGACAAAAAAGTTGGTCAAAATTGTTCACTTCACTCCAGCGTGATAAACATTTCCGTGTATCATTACACGAGCATCGCGCTTACGACGCCGTGAAACCGCAAAAAGATTACAGCAGGAAAATTTTACAGCCGTTTGAGCTTTTCTATTTCTCTCTTTCTCTATATCTCAACTCAAAAGATAGTTTAGTTATAGTCAAAGAAAATTCACAGTTAGTACTCTGTGAAATTTCTCTCCCAGATTACCAGTTTTGTTCGTTGCTGAAATCAAACGTTGACGTTTTGACTTCCAAATTCAGGTCTTGCGCTGGCATACCATCACCACTGGGGGGCAAACAAAATTGAGAAGTGAAAGGGAATGTAGCAGGATTACATAGATTATGAAGCGAAGGAAGACACCTTCAGAATACGGCATAGTTCGGAAAAGTCAAAATCTGAAGGACGTCTTGTAATTGTCAAGATAGCGATTGATTGTTCACAGCGTCCTGCGGAACTTTAGAAAAACATGATGTTGAAGAAGCGAATGACTAACGGCTGTTTCCAGCGGAATTTGAGCAAGATTTTCAAATTGCGGAAAAAACCATGTTACTGAAAAGAGGCGGCGTTTGGCGAAATTTGGTGAACATTCTGATTCTGTGAAAGAAGAATGACTGAAAGTGTTGCTCGACGAAATTTGAGAAACAACTTGACTATGTAGCACAAGCCAGTGACTGATAGGTATGTTGCCGTATAGAGGGATTAAAAACGGGAGCCACGTTCGGGACATTCGTATTTGCTAGTTGATCAGGGCGAAATCTTTTCGCCACACTTGAACAAACTCTAAAGACCTTCGTTTCACATCCAATTGGTCGAACATGGTGGAGGCGATAGAAGAGAACGAAAACACTAACTCGGTAATAAACTGAAGTGGTGGTGGCTGTGGGGCTTTCATCAGTATACACTGGATTTTCTGTAAAGGAAAACACAGTAGTAGTGGTCAAATACTGAATATAGAAAACCCGAAACAATTAGGAATTTGGGTGAAAGGATGAGCATTGACACCAGGTTATGACAGCAAAAATTTGCTGCAAAGCGCTACACCTACTATTGTGTAAAAGTACAAAGTGTGTCAAGCCTCTCGACCTTTCTCAGTATGAATATGGCGTTCTTACTCTTCTGACGACATGTCACCGTGTGCGAACATAGGCCTAAGTGTGTGAAAAGCTCTAAAATACTACAACAACCCAAGCAAGCATTAAGAACGTCATTTGTTGGCAAAGATGGATCGGGACTCGTTAGTCTGTTAAAGGAGCCAAGCAAAATTCATGTAATTGTATTGAAGCGATGCAATAACATACGAATTTGAGGTTCAAGTATGTTATCCGGGATGAATGAAGAAATCACCGCTTTCGGTGGAGAAGAACTTTTTATAAGAAAGTTAATAATCATTCGAAAGCTTAAGTATCTGACTAGTGCGCTACATGACCTTTATTGAGAACATCCTTTCTACAACGCTATAGCATTCGAAGTAAAGTTTTACTTTGCACCGGCCGCCCGCCTAGACTATTATTATGTTGGAAACACGAAGAACATAAGGAACTTGTGTAGGAAATCTCGTAGAATTAGAGCAATACGCTTCACTTAAAGTTTATTCCAAAAAGAAGAAAAATTTTGAAATAAATAAGAAAAATTGCACTTCACATGTGTATTGCTACAACGTTATCGATAGACTGACCGAAAAAGCAAATGCACGCATATTTGAAATTCAATCTGAATTTTCCTGCCACAGAGCTGTGAAGCTCGTTTTCCAGAAAACCAGACAGCGTTGGAATCGTGAGGCTTACGCTTTCACATAGCTACTTATAATTCCACGGAACAATTCTATCATGCAGGAAATATGCCTGTGTGGAGCACAGATGTTTTTGTGTCACTACAGCGTTATGAAAGAGTTTTTTCAAAAAGGGGACACGCCACGGAGTAGCCAGAGATTTGTGTTTCTGAAAAATTACTAGCACTCTTATGAAAACCTGCTGCCGAACGAAAGGGGCCGGATCTTCATTTGTCCCGGATAACATACTTGTACCGATTCGGTGAGAAACAGGGAACACATGCATGCACATTAGCCGCGTGCAACACTGACGTCACTCAAACAAAAAACCTACGTTTCCAGTGGCCCAATAGCTCCACCAAGCAAGTTAAATGTGAAGATTTGAAATGCCTCCATCTGTTGCATCGAGATCTTGACTGGGATGTATAATAACAATCTGAAAAACATGTAAACAATGTGACATTATTGGCTCAATATTGGGCTGTCCCACAACTTCTCCTCATTTAGACACGTTTGTAAATTCAGTAGTTATTCATTTGAAGAGTTCAATTAACCGACAATATAATAACAGTCATACGCAATAATGTGCGGCCATTTGCTGGACAAAGATTGAATGCCTTTCTCCCAGAGAGATTGAGGCTAATGAGCAATGAGCTTGATGGAATTACTTTTGAAGATAGTTAAAATCCTTCAAATGTGCTCTCCGCAGATTCTGCTCCACGGTGGGGAAGAGAAGACAATGCGATGGAGCAGTACCGTGACTCTACGGTAAATCAAGTGCCTCTGTCCAGCCCACTTTCTCCACAATTGGCGAGTTAGCTTTGCAGTGTGAGGTTAAATGTTATCCTGAACAAGAACGACATTGAGTCGTTTTGAACGCTTTTCTCGCAGTGTAACGGCCAATACTGGGATTGCTCCTCGTAGACGTCGGCATTCGGTTTCCATAACAGCATACCCTACCAATCCCAGCCGAGAACATAATCGTCTGAGCATGAGCCTGGGGCTTCAGTCGAGCTGACGTGTCTGGCTTCTAGTATCCTGGTGTAGAATCTAAGTAGCCCGCTGGTATCCTAGAATTGTATCCACAGCTGCACCTGATAAAATATTCTCCAACACATCTTAGACGCCTGATATCAACCCGATGTGAAACAGAAAGGAAAAAGTGAATAGAACATTAGTGCAAAAGATGTTGTGAGACAACCCAAATAATAAGATGGTTCCATATGTTACGGCACTGAAGCATTAAATGTCAAATTTATTCAACCAGAAGTTATCAGAATTGAATGATTTTGATATAGCTAATTTGCGCATTTTCTTGCAAACATTTTGGTTTTCACTTTGCCTATATTTGATTTGAGATGAAGCTGTCTCGCAAATAAATTCGCTTATTGCTTCTCAGACGTATTAGCTTGTGGGGAAAGTGCTAATTATGCGGCGCACACGATTAGCGGAGTTTCCTGAAGACGACCCGTTAGCTCCTTTAAAAGGTTTTCTTCAGCTTCGGATTTTGCAAACCACTTCTCACCCTTCCTTTCTGTAATCGTATCACATGCCGCTTCACTTGCATTTTCCCTTAAGTGCCATTCATGCATTATTAGCAATCGAAGTTGTTCCCACAGCAGCTTTATCTTATAGCAAGCATGGGCCAGCTGTACACATGAATATTTGCAAGAAAATGCGTAAATAAACGATACCAAATTATGCTATTTTGAGTACTTCTCGTTAATAAATTAGGTGTTTATTGCTTAAGTGCCAAAACTTATGGAATGACCTAATATTTATAAAGAGTTCTAAAGCACTAACGAAGCTAGACTTTTGATCAACTCATCGCAAGAAATATGATATACATAAAGGCACAAATTGGACGAACCCTTACGATACAGAGCGATTACTGACTGACCGCCACGTCAGGCTGACATTTCCGTACCACCTCCTCACTTCCCCTTAAGCGACACTCCATCTCACTACTACGACTCAATTTACGTTATTGCCTGATCTTCCCGCCCAACAGGTTCTATCCCGTTCGCCGCCAAATTCAAGCCACTTAGGACGACGGACGAGAGGACCCCAAATTTCCAATGACGAATTAGAGAGCAAAAATTGCACCCCAGATGTGCAATGCGCCAACGCGATTGATCGATCGATAGCCGCGAGGAGTTCAGGGCCAGCAACTTGCACCCGTCTACTTCCAGCCCACACACTAGCCAAAAATCAATGACGCGTATGTGAAACTCCAGCTTATCTTTACTGCTATGCTGTAGTGAAGCGGTCTTTCCAGAAAAATATGCACGACGTTAGAATCTTGGTGAACTTATGCTATCGAATGCTCATATATAAGTTGAGTAAAGAGCTCTGTCTTGCGAAAAATATGCCTGTGTGAAACACAAATGCCTTTCTCTGCTGTGGCTTTGGTAAAAGGCCTTTTCAAAAAAGGAGAACGTAGCGCAGTAGCCACAGGCTCTTATGAAAAGAAATGAAAAGGAAAGAAAAAAAACACGCCCTCTAGATTCTCAATATTACAATTTAAACCTAAACCTTGAAACACATTTTTATATTGAATGCTACAGAGCTGCAAGAAGGAAACTTGAAAAAAATTCATTATTGAAATCTCTAGTCTATTCCTATCACTGCGGCTCATTGTGCTATGGAAAACATTGATGCGATCGAGAATTCAGACAAGGAATGAAATTCCCGAAAAATCGACAGATTCACTGTGTTCTCAAAAAATTATAAAAACATATCTACAATCACTTAATCCAAAGTGATATATGTCGAGATTTGAAAAGGTTGAACAATTCTAGCAGCTGTGCTGCACTGTTAGAGCGATCCATATGTTCTGGTACTAGAGAAATAAACATCTAATTCATTAGCCAAGTCTAGTAATCGCGCGATTTTGCTATGGTTCAATTGCGTATTTTCTAGCAAACATCTTGGTCTGCCACTTCTTCTGAGAAAAAGCATATCAGGGAAACCGTAACTGCTTCGCGATGGAGGTGTCGTGGGAATAAATTCGCTTGCTCCTCATGCACGAATGAAGTCTAAGAAAAGATGTCAGTCAAGTGGCGCGCTAAATCAATGGAGCTTGAGACAATGATAAGGCAAGGATGGCTAAGAAGTGATTCGCAAAGTTCAAGCTGAACGGAACAGTCTTAAGAGTCAGTCGCGCTCTAGCCATCAACTGAAAGTCCATTATCTTTGCGAGCTGATTCACTAACATCTTCCCCTATGCATCATTCGCGCATAAGTAACAAGCGTTGTTTCCTAGATAGCTAGCTCTATTTCAGAGCAATAATAGGCAAGTTATATGCCAAAATGATCACAAGAAAATATGCAACTGAGCGATAGCAAAATCATGCAGTTTTCTATCTCTTTAAATGATCAATTCCGTGTTTATTACTCTAGTGCAATCTTATGGAGCAAAATAACATTCATTACATACTCGATGGATTTTGTTATTAGCAGAATTCCGCTACAAACTTATCTTCAAAGATACAGTCTGCCATCGTCGGCATCAAATAGACTATTTCTTTCTTGTCTTATGAATTCCCCGAAATTTTTAGCACACTTTCGAAAAAAGAAAACGAAACTTCGTACTATTTATGATTGTCATCTGAAGCATCTGTCATTTATTACAATTTATTCATTTTTTGATCCCGACAGATATCCAGCAAAATGTTAGCGGGCTCTTATTACCGACAGTACCCCCCTTTGGGGATTAGAGAGGGTTTTCCCGCATAAATCCGCTTTCAATATGTCAACGGGTAGAGCGCTTGTTCGACTCAATTCGAGTTCGAAGCAGCTACCATGCCCTTGTTGCACGACATCTTGAACCATCACGCTGCACGAACCACAGACTTCAAGAGCTCTCAAGAACTCGATGGGAAGTGAAGCAGCATACAAAGAAAACTTCAAAAGAGTCCTTTCGTTTTTATGTTCCATGAGTGCAATGTTCGTTGAGATGGGTAAGCATCATAGAGTGATATGTCCAAGTACATCACAGTTTGATCTCCCAGTTGGCTGAGCTGATATTGACCTCTGAGGGAAGACGTGTTCCAGCTCGGGTGCACGATTGCTTGAAGGCCCGCTATGCTGCAGAAAAGTTTTCTTTTAGACATTTGGTAATCATTCAAAATCTCAAATCTCTGTAATTCCAAAAACCTGTTTAGCTTGAGAAAAAAACTTTTTAATTACGTTGTGACAACGAAAATGAATTTATTTTTTACACTCAATTTTCTTCATTTGCCAGGCTGGGGTGGCTGTATGGCTCTTCACTAAAGTTTTGGTACTCATTAGATAGCCCAAATCTCGGGAATTCTGTTTACATATTAATTTTGGAAGGCTGTCATATGACGGCGTAAGAGTGGAGAAAAGCTTACAATTCACGTCTAAAACGCTACCCTTCCGCTCGGACGTCATCTTTAACTTATTGGTAATTATAGGTGGAATTTATAAATCAAAGGTTTGTGTCGTCACATAAAAGATGGAATTCATAAATGAACCTTTTACAAGGGTTGTTCAATATAGAAAATGATTACATCTCTTGAAATCCAGCATTTTCAGCGGTAATACCACATCCTTGCACAATAATATACTTTCAACCCAATTGAGCATTTGTATCCTTTGTTTTGCGAGAACGTAGCTTGAAAACACATCTCCTGTAACCTAACATCTCTATTCAAGGTTTGTGTAGAGGTATTTCTAATATGTAGCTCGAGTCAGTGTAGGGAAAGCGCGCGTTCATCACTGCGTATGACGCATTTCTTCCCCTATCAACACCCATATTCGAAAAAACGTATTTTTTGCTCTTTCTAGGCATTTTCGCAGCTATTCGATGGCTTAGATACCGAAAAATTGAAAGATGTACTTTATTTTTTGAAAGATCTCTGTATTACGCCGTAACAGGGAAAAAATATGTTATTCAACACTTGAGCATCTTCCGATGAGCAACGCTTTTCCTCAAAAAAATTCAGCAGTTCTTTGACAACACAAATCTCGGTGAATTTAACAATTTCAAGGATATGCTTAGTTTTTGAGGGAGACTGCTTAGTTCACCGCTAGAGTCAAAAGAACACTGAGCTTTACACTAGGCGAGCACCGGATGCCGCATGTAAATTGCGTTGCGTGACCGACACGGCGCCGAGAGCGAAACTCAGTGACCTTATAGCTGTGGTGACACACTAAAACGTCCTTTTCAAAAGCCAGATTTATTATTGAGATCGTTGGGAATTGTATTATCAAATCGTTATCGAAAGTCTGAATGGAAACCTCTCTCCAGCGAATGATGCCTGAGGGTGAAAGATAAATTGGTACTTGTATGTTAAGAGGATGGCATTTTTTCAAGCGTCTCTCATTCGCTGAACAGGCGGTTTTACAATTAGTATATACAATTATTTGAAAGCTTAAATCTCTGCCTAAATGAGCCGATTTTTTTTTGTAGCCCTGCAGCATCTTGGAAGAAAAATTTATTTCTCACTCGCATTTCGTCTTCATTTTTACCACAAGTATAAGTTGCTAGAAGCACGAAAAGCATGTCAGCGTGCACAGAATTTTCTGTTGTGTCTAAATCACGCGTTTTTATTTGAAAGTTCTATCGATGCGGTAAAAAAATCCTCATTAAAATCACAGTGTTCACCGTCGTTTTAACTCATAATGCTGTAGATCACTGTCGAGTTACGCAGTAGATCAGGTGATTATCTAGCTAACAAATCGTTGCTGTGACTTGTCTTTATATTTTACTCAGCTATGAACCTTTTCGGCGACTTTGCTTACCGGCCAACTCTCGGAACGGAGGAACGGAGCAGGAGCAGAGCAACCGATCGTGTTTGAAATACTGTTATTCAATCTGGGATTTTCCACCACATCGTCAGCACCTTCGAATGAAAATGCAGATTCTGATGCTACGAGCAATTGTGTACACGGTGATATGCTTTTCGTGCTCCTAGCGATTTACACGAGTGATAAATGTGAAGGCGAAAGGAGAATGAGAAACGAAAATCTATTCTGCATGCTAGAGCGAGATAAAAGGGTGATGTGGAAAACCGTCAACGCATAGTATTAGCAAGAGATGTGAGCTTTTTAACAACTATCGACACTTCTAAGAAAAAATCCTTATCAGCGAATGAGATTGACTTGAAGAATTGCCGCCGTCTAACACATAAGTACTGCAAATTTAACTTCACCTTTGCAGCACAATATAGAAATCATTTGAAAAACAAAACACACTCTTCAGATTCTCGATATTGAAGCTGTCGAATGATTACCAAAGTTTCCAAAGGTGATAAAAAATACATCATTTGAATATGGGTTAAGATAAGAGAGAAGCACCGAGAATTCTTCTCTGGAGACGTATATTTCTGACCAATAGTTTGCATTATGGCGATTTCTAAGCCTTCCATTCAAACACGGTTCTCTTTTCTTGCTCAGAATTCTTTCACCATCCATAAGTACTCAACTTTTTCTCGCTACCTCAACTCTAAATAATTAAAACTAAACAAGTTTGAAATAAACTCAGCTATAGTGAGAGTTATCGATGAACTAGTATCGAATACAGCATGCATCATCATTTATGTTGCAAACGACTCATTGTTTTCAATTTTTATTCACTATGATGGCTCTTGGTTTCTGTGTAAAACTGTGGCAGATCAAAACTGGAGTTTTTTTGTTATATTATCCTCCATACAATTCAACACAGTTGATTATTTGTCAGATTCAGCATTATTCCGTAATAAATCAACGTTTTTTCTTCATACAAGATGGATATATCTGAACCAAAATTATATGAGCGAAAAGAGAAAATCTTTTCCTATTGAAAGAATACAAGAATTTCAAAAATATTCGCCGAATGGAGAAATAACCTTAATCAATAGCGATGATATAATACAATTAACCGTGTCAAAGCCGAGGTTAATCATTATATGTTCTGTAGGCACGCAAATTCAATTTAGACGAACATTCAGTTTTTAATAGATTTAGTTCTAAAAAGGTTGGTTGGTTCAGGATATTACTCGGAGCAGCATCGAACTGTAACAGTGATCTGAAGCTTTTATCTGTGATCACTTGGTAGTGAAAATAAAAATGTTCAATTTTTGAGTCTTTTTGAGCATTCAAAACCACTTCTACGTTTGTGGAAGTTTTTTGGTGCAATTTGGTCAGGACAAGTCATATCAGTGGTCATCGTACCTCGTGATTTCCGAACAAATAATCGATGAGATGGGTGAAGAATTAACACATTGTCACGGAAGAGAGTATCATAAAAACTGGAGATCTCATCGTAGTTCCAGTCGTTCGCCCCAATCCATGCGAGAAAGCTACGTCGTTAGATATTTTCATAACTGATTTCCTTTGATATCAGTTTCCCTGCTTCATAATATTTTCTTTAATGCTTGAGCTAATGCCATGTTGTTCATAGATAAAACTATTAAACTCAAGATAAATATGCTTCAGCAAAAATTTCACATTTCTTGTGATGTAGCCCCTCTTACTGCGTCCTCAAGAAAGAGTAGAAAGGAAACAAGCAATCAAATGGAAGACATCATCAATGTGAAGGTAAGTGTCTGCCATTTGAGCGTGACATATCAAAGTTTGGTGGTTCATAGTGTCAAACGACAGAACTTGCAATCGAACTAAATTTTCTGGGTGAACGAGAAGCTATACTGCAGGAGGCTTTGTGTTCATAGAACTTGCTCGTTTTCGCACTGTAACGTTAGAAAGACGGAATGGCTCATGTAGAATTTTATGAGAAGTATGGTATGCTAGTCATCTCGACACACTTGTTCTCAGATATTTCCGTGGTAGTACTACAAGATGTGAATGTTCTTGATGCGTACAATCTCTCTCTCACCATTACATCGAAACTCGTATATAGTGGGCTACGACAACACGCTCAGTGTTTGGAATTATATGATTCGGCATGGTGTAATTCCTGTGAGTTTTTGGTGCCGGCAAACGGATGTGCAGCTGGCCAACATTCTTGTGTTTGCGTTCAAACGGCTAGATGAACTTGTCACTTTTCATGCTACGAATTTTCTTCCCATGTGGTGTGAGCGGGAAATTTTTTGTGATGAATTTATCTTGAACCATCATCTTGTTTGTCAGTTTTTGTACGCATGTTGACCTTTGTGTTATTCAAATCTAACTCTTTGTGTGCGTAGATTTTTTATGTAATCGTACGCTTACTGTAGCGCTTCATCTGGCAAACTTTTTGTCTGTGCTCCATATATAAGCATTCGTCAGAATAGAAAGTTCAGTTGTCATTGGTTGTCACTACTTGTCATCTGTCGTCATCAGTTAGCAGTTAGTAGTTGGGACGTCAGGGTTACTGTAATCCTACCGTACTCAATCCTCTTATCCGATTGGTTTACTGACAATTTATTCAGAGTAAACTTGTTGACTTTAACCTGTTCTACACCTACAGTATCAGGTCAGCGTCAACTGTAATCACCTTAAGAGATTTCAGAGTCAATACCAAACACCCAGTACGAAATGCATAAAATTTCCAGAAAAATTTAGATTATCAAAAAACTCTGTCGACATTGAAAGATGCGCTACCATTTAAGAGACTTCTATGAAAGTATTTCTTGGTAAAAAGAACGCCAATGAGTTCTGAAAACCGCATTTCCCACCGGGATATAATCACATGTTTGTGAAAAAACATACTTTTTCGTCTAAGAACATGTCTGTATTAATGCATCTATATCTTTGTAGCGAATGGATGGCTTGAGCAGCGCTCCTATTCGGGTTGTCGGCCGTGTCGTTCGAAGGGTATGTAATTTGAGTGCGATTGCAAACTCACTACGCTCTGGTCAGCATTTTTGAATATGTTTACTTCAGATAGAGTAGACAAATTCACGATATCCGCCTTATAGTCTAATAACCGCTAATAAATCAGAACTAATAAACTGCTTTTTGAATATGGCCGTTTTAATTTCTAGTATTTTAACTCCATTTTTCGCAGTGTTATGATGTTTCGTGTATACCCAAGAAAATTGAGTAGTGAGCAAAAACACGGCTTCAGGCGGAAATCAAACCCACGTTTTATTTCATACCACGGAGGCGTGCTCTACCACTACATCATCCATACCGGGAACGCGTGCTCTACCGCGACACTGCAAATGTACCTCTGTGGTGAAGTGGCAGAAGACGCATCCCCGCTATGTATGAATCGCGGGTTTGCTTCCCGCGTGAGGCCGTGTTTTTGCCCACCATTTAATTCTCTTATGGCTGTTAATTTAAGCGAATTATTTGTAGATGTTGCATAGGAAAATTGGTGTTTAACTACGAAACACGAAAAAGCTCTTTGCGACAAGCTGCACTTGATTTTAGAACAGCTAATAAAAGTGCAGATTCCTTGTTTGCTAATGTTTTCATCATACCAATTTTCATCCACAGATTGAGTGTGTACCTCTGCTTTAGGTCAATCAAAGGTTAACATGAGCCGTGCTTCATTATTAAGATGAAAACGTGAATGTACATGGTGGTAAAATAGATACTGCTCTCGCATTTATCAGAGTCTCGACCTCGCTCTTCAGTTCCTGAAAATATCCACATAAGTTGTCATTACCACGGAGCAATCGACTGACGACTGTTCATTCTTAGTCCAATATCATCACCTGTAAATGAGCATCATTTTCGAGGAGACTCGGTCTTATTAGGTCCAATATCTTCTTTTCCTTAATATAGCTAGCATGCTATGGATATATCGGTGATGTTAAACACATTGCATGCAGTGTCCGCTCAGTTAATCGATGATCTGACGTCGGTAGGAGAGTTGGAAAATAAAGAATACACCTAAAATCACGTTACATTCATTACTTTGTATTTAGAAAGATAATCAGCGTGAGGAATTTTAAAGCAAACGATTTGCGCAGGTAGACTTCCTCACAAAGAATTTGCTCATTCGTTTCTGAAAGATATGCGATGAAGCGTTGCGAATCTATCATTCACCGAAGTATGACCACAACTTTCTCGAGTAACGTAGAAGTGACTAAATTTATACTTGACCCATAATATAACCTATGTGAGGTCTGTTGATGGTCATAGTCACTATTGTACAATCTTCCATATAAGTTGAATACCACATGATGATAAATGTCTCCTTCCGTGTCATATTCAATATCAAACGAAAATCTGCTTCAGGAGTGGCTGGCTAGCTGTCATTAGGTATTCTTCAATCAAGAGTCACTGCAAATGCTTTTAGCAGAATGGAGAGAAGACATTGAGAAGCTAATGTCTACGACAGAAACGAATGAAAACTTCTTGAATAATGATAATTCTTAATTCTTACACCATGAACCCTATTCACTTAAAAAACTAATCAGCGGTTAAATAGATTTTATGGAAACGAAATTTAACTGAAAAATGCATGCAGCTTTTATTTGGATGTTTATAAACTTAATCGTTACCACTTTAACAAATACTGTAGCAAACACATTTCGTACCGGATCCAATTATCAGCTTTATCTTGTCATGGTGTGCAGCAATAAGTAGATTAACGATTGTCAACGTGCATCCCTGGAATGATTCCAACGAACTAAACGTCGATTATCAAAGTGTGCTTTTCGTGTTGTTGCGTGCTTCAATAGTTCCCAAAAACTATGATAACTTTAGTCTCCAATAACTTTGGTGACTACTTCATTGGTTATTACTTTTCATCAGAAAGAAACACGTAGTTCAAAGCGAAATTTCCATTTCGCTTATGTTATCCGCGTCTACTGGTGATTTAAATACCGTGGATGATTGTGAATCTATAGGAAAACTTGCGATGGGTTTTCTTTCTATTAGTTTAGGAAACCTCTCTTGACTGTTCCGGTCATGATCAAAAAATCTAATCAGAGAAATCCTTCAGCTCAAGACTCTATTTTAGGAGCGTCCCATATCCTTTGAGCACAAGTATAGGAAAAAACTGAGCAACTGACCTTCCTCAGTTTTTCATCTGACGATTCTATACCTTCAAGAATCATTGAGTACACATCGCACGAATTAAGGAATAGCAACTCAATGAGCACGTATTTCATCATAAAGCAAAATAACAGTTCACCAATAGGCACATCATGTAATAAAGAATTCTTACTGAGAGAAACGGCGAATCAATAAATGAGACTTGTTATGAACATTTCCACTAAAGTTTTCCAAATCTCCAGAGGTAAATGACTCATTCCTATTGAGTTCTCAAAAACAATATTAGTGCCTGCGTAAAAACGCCTAAGGCTTAGAGATAAACCTCTATGAAAGAGAAAATTTTCTCGAAAGAAGACCAACATGGGCGTGGTTCTGGTGGTTTGCAGCAATATTCCAACACATTCAAGCCGCTTCACGTCATACATCAATATGGGATTCGTGGCAACGAGCGACGCTGGAATAAACTTTTTCAACGATAAATCAGATATGGTTTCATTTTGAAAACAATAGTTGAAATTTTTTCAGAAAAGGCCGGGGCATTCTTTTCATGGAATATCCGTGTTTCCATTATCAAATTTCAATGAGATACATGTGATACTGAATAAGCATAAAAGGATCAAGCTCTCGGCGTTTCAATCACTGAGTGGTGCATTTTCAATCTCGTCTGAGTGAGTGAATGCTATCTGGCCTTTACAATGACTCGCAGAGGCGTCTCTTCATAACCAGTCACTGGTGTTTTCTCCCAGAGAAGTCTTTGCTCATTATGGTACGAATTTACCGACCTCGAATGAGTGGATGACATGGTGAACTATGAGCGCGCATCGAGCTATCGACCTTGTGTGCAACGCAGAGCACCTCGAAGCATTGCGCTATATGCGCTCTGTTTGACTAAATACGTCACGAACAATGCTATTACACATGTTTCTTGCCCATTATGGCTCCCGGTTCGACTCATTGGAGATCATGGTGATGGAATTACGTATTTTGGAGACAGCTAACTCTACGGCACAATAATTGAAATTTAACAAAGTTCTCAAAAGCTTCTTTTCGCTCACTACGAATAGTGAGGTGCAGTAATGGAACGGATTTTGTGACAAATGAGCAAGTAGTCTTTCCATCCATAATGACAAATTTCGTCACATTCTGAGAATGGTCTGGCGTTGCAATTGTTTTAAGTCTGTAGGAGAAACGTTTGGTTTGAAAACCGAACGTTCAATTCTACGAGAAAATCGTCTAGCGGTGAGATAAACAGTGAAAAGTGGTGGGCGGGCATCATTTCATTCATCAAAATAGCACGAAATAACAATCATGCAACTTGTTTTCTTTAAACATGAAAAGCTACCAATATTTGCTAAGTTTTCGATTATTGGAAGATATAAGTTGGAAGGTGAGCCCAACTTTATCAAAGTTCGTACGGCTGTTTTGGTATGCACCCTTATGACATTCGTCAGCCCTGATGTCCACCACGTTTTCCCGATGTTGAAGATCTTAAGAGGACAAAAAACTCGTATAGAAGCTCATCAAGATTTCATAATACTGTGGATGCGAGGTGACCACGCCTGTTTGAATGTCGTCGCCGGTGATGATGTTGCCTAATATACGAAGTGCACCTTCGATGAAGCTCATGGAGAGGCTGGAAAACATAAACATGTAAGTCGTCTTAATACTAGTGAGCAATCGCCTAGTGACTTCACTATTGTGACTGCCACTGTGGTATTCGTTGACATATCGGCTAATATCATCGTTACGACAAGCGTTCACCTTTGTCACACATGAGTTATGTGCTACTGATATTTTCTGCAAATACTCACTGAGATATTACGTATAACTAAACAATCACCACTCTTACCATGCTCAGAATCTCATAAACCAGCTCCAGCAAACCCGGTTCATTGATTACGATGTCGATCTGAATGCACATCAAAAGATGGTTTTATGTAGGAAAGATCGAACCAAAAAAGAGCAAACAGCACTCATAGCAATTACTTTAAACATTTTTCGATCAAAGAAGTTCTACTCACCCCTGTCCCTGATTGCATATCTTCAGCAATCGAAGCTAAAGCCAGAGACGCCTAGCCAGATCTGGTTCTGTAATGTAACTCCTTGCCAGCACAGTCAAACATGCCGTCAGCAGTCTGATGGTGTGTGAAAGAATCTTTGTCGTAATACATATAGAACTGTTCCCCCAAAGAGTCCTTGATTTATATATTGTCAAGGGTATGCTACATACAACGTGCTTGTGGTTGCTGCACGCCTATCATTTCTCAATTGTACCTTCTAGAGCAGTCGGCCCAGCTGTCTCATGACTTCACAATTACGTTTACTACAAGTATTAGCTAACTATCACCACAAGCCACCAGCCGCCATTCACAAATAATACCACCGTCATGGACGACTGTGCGCGCAACAAAGAGGCGAATGGAATATTGGCTGGGGTCCTCACAATTAATGAGGGCGAAACGTCCAAGTATCCAAGTATCCAAGTATGTACAAGCTATTCTATGATATGATATCAGCACTTGTAAATAAACCACAAGATTAGGCTAACTGCTGCTTTCTCAAGTAAGTGTGCGCGTGTAACTTTTTTTTAATTCTTGAGATTTGAGCTATCGATTGGTCATTGAACGGCAGCGGTTTGATGGCGATGTTGCAAGATCCACCCACATACCGGTGGAAGGTATGCGTGCCAAATGTGAGAGGCAATCTTAATCTCAGTGTTGCAACGTAATAGAGAGTTTTCTAGAGAAAACTATAAGCACTACAAAATTTGCCGAAATTTGTACTATCGAATATCCTAAGCTTCTTGAGGAAAAGCTTTGCTCATCGAAAGACGCTTGAATGTTAGATAACACTTCTTATCACTCTAACAGCGTAATATAAGGACCTTTCAGAAAATGAAACACATCTTTCAATTTTTTGAGATTTAAGCTACCGGATTACTACTGAAATGTCTAGGAAGAGAGGAAAAATGCTTTTTTTTCTTGAATGTGGGTGCTGATACGGGAAGCACCACATCATACGCAATGACAAGCGCGCGCTCTTCCTACACTTACTTGAGTTACATAATAGAATTACCTCTACATGAACCCCTATTAGAAATGTTTAGTTGCAGAAGTTGTGCTTTCAAGCTACGTTCTCGTAAGAAAGGCGACACAATTGCACAAGAGGGGCTGGAAATTTCTTTATCTCTTTTTTTTACAAGGACGTTGTTTTGTCGCTGAAAAATGAAGGGCTTTAGATGAAGTAATCATTCTATGTAACATAGAACCTTTGTAAATGGTTGATTTATGATATTCCATTCCTTATGTGACGATAGGGTACCTACGGCGCATAAACTTCACCAATAAAACACCTACAACGTTAAAGCATCGAGGCAACAATTCAGGAGTGAAATGTGATCTTCTTTTCAATCTCGCATCGTTACATGATAACCTTTTGAAAACCGAATCATTACATCATCAGAATCCTTGAAATTTGGGATATTGAAAAACTAGTAAAACTTAGGTGAAGGTCCATATCGAAGCCCAGCTGAGCTAATGAAGAAAATTGGGTGTGAAACATAATTTTATTTTCGTTGCTGCAACATAATAAAAGCGTGTTTCTAAATTTGAGGATACCAAAATGTTTATGCAGCAAGAAATGCTTACAAACAATCGTGTACCACAGCTGGTACACGTCTCCCTCAGGGGTTAAAACTCTAAAAAAATGCGTTGTTCTCATGAATCTAAATATAGGTGCGGATACGGAAAAAGTATTACATATATATGTAAGTTTATATACATATATATTTTTTTATCTATATATACGTAAATAGGCGTAAATCACATGTAATATATATATATAAATATGTTTATATATATATATATATTTATATATATATATATATATAATGGAGTCACTTTATATCCCATATTTAGAAATCTTAATTGATAATTTTTTTGTAGGCTTTATCTAGACAAGAATGATAAGGGGGAGAATGTCTAAGCTTTTACTGATATGAAGTCATATGCTCCACTTTGCGATGCATCGTCTGGTTGTTTTATTGTTCTTGTTATCCAGCAAAGGTGAAGTCTTTTTGATTTTTTCAGATAAGATAAATTGTTGCGAATGAAGTGCCGCTGACAGCAAAAAAGGTTTTAGATTGGTAATTTCGTGATGATTATTTACATATCGTTGAGGTCGGATATGTTAAGGAAAAATTTCGGTAAATGGAATACATCAAATAGATATTGTCAAAGTTGTTGATAATTATCATCTAGCATCGGCTTCTCATGAATGTCTAATGTGCAAATTTGCTGTGGAATTACTTCATCATGCCTGGGGTGATAGCAGAATAACTGAAGAATGTGTAGGTGAGTAAAAATGCTTGTGAGTATTGCA
Source organism: Parelaphostrongylus tenuis (assembly GCA_019055375.1). NCBI lineage: Eukaryota > Metazoa > Nematoda > Chromadorea > Rhabditida > Metastrongylidae > Parelaphostrongylus > Parelaphostrongylus tenuis. Next base: position 41,468 of record JAHQIW010007333.1, read on the forward strand.
AAGTGCTCGAATATGAGAGCTGTCATGGTAGTTGATAAAGACGGTTTTGATAAAATCTGCTTCTAATATCAACGAGCGTTGTCAAAAACGGAGAATAAGATTTGTGATTGCTTTTAGGTGGAAAAAACACATGAGAAAGCTGCTAAAAAGTGCGGCTACTTAAAAATTTTAGCAAATGATATCGAGTTTTCTCCTGGATATCCCTTAATTCTGACAAACGCTTTTAGCGTCAAAAAGGGTCATTATCTTTATCAGGTTGAAATATTTTATAAATGTTACTGGTTATTTCTTGCAAAAGTCTGAATAAAATGTTTTTTAAACTGTTGTATAATTCTAAGTAAATAAAGGATTAGGCTCTAATTACTTCCTTATGGATCCGTCGTGCAATTCGCCCTATTCGTGAAGTTTGAAAGTAAATGCGTACACATTTTGCCAATAAAGCGTGTGAAGACTTAGCGACGTATTAAGCTAATGTTTATCACAATATCAGGCAAGTTCTACATTACTTTACTGATCACAGATGGATGAAAGTTCGGGTGAACATCGGACACAGGATCTATCTAGACACCGAATTAATTACATATATATATATATATATATATATATTATATATATATATTACAGGACATCTCTAACCTATGCACTATACATGCCCACAAAGTGTCATACTCAACATAACTGCAAAGTTCTCTTTCATATCTGGACGTGCACCAAAGTCCTGGGATAAAAATATCTGTTTTATAAATCAGACAAATTTATTCTATCTTGACGAAAAACATTTACAATCCATCCAGGCTTACAATAACCTTTTGCTTTGAATAAGATCTCGAGTGTAGAACGTTTGAGAAAGTTGTAATATCTTGCGGTGGATCATCGATAGGGGTCATATACTATGGTGCTGATAAAACATATTTCGCGATAGCTTGATAACAAAAAAAAATCATGCGTTGTACTGCTGGTGAACACACTACATAAGAGTTAACAAGCATATTCGGTATGAGGTAACAGTAGGATAAACTGAGTGATACGTAAATCACAGCAGAAAGTTTACTTCACGCGTATCAGCTATTTCCAATTCACCCGCTTCTTTTCTCCTCCTTCACTTTCGACGCCGATCACTAGTTATCGAGATATCCATTTGTACTTTATTCAGATGTGTACTATAATTTTTCGTAGCACTCAAAGTCTGCATCACAAATGTACAACAGTTAACTCACTGTTCTTGAAAACATGCAAATAATATTCTGCTTTGGTTTATTCTACCGAATTTCGCTCACTCTACCACATAAAAAAAATATTTTTCTTGCAACAAAACAATCCCTTTGAACTTTTGAGAACTGTGAAGTGCACAAAAGTGCTTGACATTTCTACAGCATTACCTCATCTTTTCAAAGGAACTTCTACGTTCAGGACGGTAGTCGCATTTGACTCCTTACTTATTGCATTCGTTTCTTTCCTTTTAAAATGTCGTTCATGACCCTGAACTGGTTTGTGGATACAGTCGGTTGCACAATCAGGATGTGTCACTGGAATGCTAATGTCGATGAAAGTAAATTTCTGAGTGATTTCATGAAGTAGCCAGGTTGACACTTTTTTTTTTGATCTTTCATCATATGCAGTCTCAGACCTCTGAATCGAAAGGAGCCTCATGCATCCTCACTAGGATTCTTTTAAAACGACTGCGATTCCTGAGATTGAGCGCACAAAGTCTATTGATGATGATGTAACTAATCGTATTTTCATCAAACCTTTCCAGGATCTTCGCGATCTTCATAATCCTTCCCATTTTCTATGTAGCGAACGAAATTTCTTCGAAAGGGAAGAATGATTTGATATATCTTGATACACATAAAATTTTGCCCACGAATGAAAAGATGGAAGCAAAAGATGTACGGTATGTCGGCCTCAGACGAATACTATCTACACATGTTGCAGTTGGTGCATCGTTCTCGCACTGATGAGCAAAACGGTTTTACATTGAAATAACATATCCGTTTGAAGGTGCTCAAACCATTGCTTCTTTACTCTTTTTTGTATCAACAACATCTTCATACTGTTGGATTGAGTAAGACGTGAACTAGGACTTTTGATTGAGTTCAGTGAACCATCTATTAAACCAGTTTAAAAAGGATTCTACTCATAATGACGGTACAGTATAAATCGGCACATACACTTATCCGTGAATTATGAATGAGAATGCAGCATAACTAAGACGAATGACCACGTAGATTTACGATATTCTAATCGTATGCGAATCTCCATAATCGGAGGTTCTCGGGTCGGTAATGGTGAGGCTGGCTGATGAAGAAGATGTAAAATCCAGATCAGGAAGCAATTTCTTGCTAATCGAAGTAATGTCAATAATACCGTATTGATTTGAGTATGTCGCATTTATGCAATAATTCTTAGAAGGACATAGACGTACTTGCTTGAAAAATCATTCTATCATGTATAACGAATTGACCCTTGGTCGAATCAGTTATGAAATGAATATAAGCTACATAAGAGTCGCTATGTAGTCGGTTTTCAGTTATAATGCCTCAGCATAGTAGGAACAACGTCTAGCGCAGTGATTAGAAAAGTCTTGCAATCCATTTCATCATTGGCTCGATTTCGTGGCTCGGGCTTGCAAGCCAGATATTGTTCGGGTCCGGTGACTGGTACAAATGTTGTCTTTTAGGATAAAACACTAACTTTATGCACAAAGGTCCCTTCATATGGCACCCTGTTGGTAAATTATTCAATTAAATTACGCCCACAATGCTGCATGGAGTCGATAGCTAGGGCATCGTCAGAATATTGACCAACGCTAAACGTTTATCTTTATCCTTCTTTTTCAATAAGTACCTGACTAGTCATTTATGAGCTAACCTTATTTTCTTTCACCCATCTTTTTTCACTACCAAACTCAGCAAATTATCTAGGATATTGCTGACGAAGACCGTTGGAAATGAAGTGTAGGTGCAACATCTGAAATGTGTTTTTCTTATCGGGGTTCGCGGCGAACTCAAGCATCCTGTTTAATCTACGACACAGTGTATGATCCATTGTTGACTTGCAGTTGCTACCGACATTGATCTAGTGATAAGTAGGATTACAACCGATAGGCACGTGATTTTCACCTCAAGTGGGCAGAACTTGGGAATATAAACTCGGTTGGGTGATACAAGAAAATGGTGTAGGTCATTCTCAGGCTTTACTTTATTAGGTGATACAATGATGTCACGGGGAATACAGATGTTACATGCGATAATAGAAAGAGAAAAAAGTTTTCTCATTCCCAAAGAAGTAGCGTCATCAGTTGAACCAGGCACTGGGACCCATTCGTATCACTGTAAGAGAGATTTACTGTATATCTGGCCTATGTAGTGGCTTGCGCTTGCCTGACAATCTATAAAGTCACTGATGAGATTGGCCAATTTGTACGTCAACTGTGGCTGCTGACGTATGGAGACAAACCCTCTTCCTACCTCGCAGTTCAACATCGCCACTGATACTGGACGATGGAGAATCAGGCGAAATTTAGATGTTCCATACATCTGCAGTTTCGTCGGAGCGATTAAACACATGTCCAAACTACGAAGTGCTGTGCGCTGACCTGCCGATTTATTAAGTCGATCCTTTTTAATCTACCAAGCATTAATCTTGTATCAACTAGCCGACCCTGAAGCGAGGGAAATCGATTTCACATGAATGTGAAAATAAACCAATTATGACGATTCTACTTAATTTCAAAGAGTGCTTTGACCCATGACTACATGATGACAAAAAATTTCTATTCTGTAGTTCCATTGCATATTGATAAGCGTGGCAACGAAAAAATCTGATAAGAGCAAATCTCTAAACTGATTAACTTTATCACGTTGCGCTTCGATTAAATTACTGATAACATGAAGATTTAGAATGTGTGATGCTCAAGAAATAATAAAAAACATCCTTCTAAGAACTCAAGTAAATCAAGCAAAAATAAATAAATTTGAGAAAAAGAATGTGCGCGTTCTAATCTCATGAGGGATTCTTTCGGAAAAAAAAGATAGTCCTTAGTCTTTGCATTCTTTTCAAACATATTTTTTTCGTGGCAACGAACGTATCAGAACCAATTTAGAATGTAATTATCATATTTCTAGGCGAACTTGCACTTGTCATTTGTCAGACGTTCAAAATTGAAGATCATTACGTCTGTCGCGCAATGATTAGCGATTTTAAGGTGAGCTCAATATATTTACACCTTGTTATAGATTGTAAGAGAGCATGTGGTGCAGTGGTTAGAGGTGCTCTGCGTCGCACACGAAGTCAGTGGTTCGATCTCGCGCTCACAGTTCACCAAGCCGTCCATCCCTGCGGGGTCTGTAAATTGGTACCAGACTGGTCTGGGACTTGTCTGGGAGGACAAACAGCACTGACTCGGTTCAGCGGGAGGCCACCGCGGGTCATTGTAAAGGCCAGGTATGCATTCAATCACCTCAAACGAAGTTCAAAGTTGAAGACGAATGCATGGCGCATCCCCCAGGAATTGATCAACGCCGAGAGTCTTACGAGCTTTATCATTCGTAAACATGCCAAAAATGTTGAACAGCTAGCTGTCCATAGAAAATGTATCGGAATCGAAAAATACCTTTCACGTGCTATAAAATATGTAACTTTCACATGTACTTAAAGTAGGAGTGGGTTTTTCACGACAGAGAATTTCAAAATGGCGATTTGATAGAATGTGATTTCTATTGGTTGACATATAAGATACCCTTACTTTACCAATCTATCTCACATACGAGGATCTGCGGCTGATTGCTCACTGGGAAAGTACGTTACGTTTTACTGATGGAGAATAAGCGATTGAGCGAACACAGACCGAAACGGTCATATGCCCAAGTCAAGACACACGTGGGAAATTCAGAAGTTGGACTTCTTCATTATGTTTCGCAAGAGTATACAAGTGACTCTTCTCAGTAGTTTGCAAATGTGCTTTGACGAGGATCCTATGTCACGCAGGCTAAGCTGAACTGGAAGTCGTTTCACAGCGATCAGTCTCATTGAGATGCTTCATGCCATCAATTTCATCGCATATTGCAGATGCCAATAGATATTTGGAATGTTTGATCATGTAACTATTGCATAACAAGTCATCGGTATCAACGGTAATACGTGCAACAATGAGCACATTCATTTGATTCGTCACTAAAACTATGTGTGGGTTTGACACCTTCTTTTTGAAACTCATAGATGAATTGAATTTGTGTAAGCTTCTGTTAGTTTCAGGAAGTGCCCACAAAGTTTTGCGTTATTTTAGGTAGAACGACTGCCGTGAAATCCCAATGCTGAGAATTCAGGATAAAAGCTTGGAATACAAGCAAATATCAGCTGAAATTGTGATAGAATTCATATTATTTTATGAATATGCCGTCCACATATCGAATCAATTGCTGAATAATGAGAAATGTGTAGTGTTTCTTTAGTAAGGCAGATTTAGGATTAGAATAATGAAATGATTATTATGAGCAAAAATACGTGAACCCTATCAGTACATTTGATTACAATTCTGATGATTGCAGGAGGAGTTCGTGTATATAGTGGGGCAAATAGTCGTGGAGCCTCAGCAGATTTGCAGTCTACTTTTGCACGGTATGCAATATATTAGGGCTACGAAGAACCCATAAAACGAAAGCGAAAGAGCCTAGAACACGAAGTAGTAGGTTGTGGAAAACGTTTTGCCGTATTTTCAAAATACATAGAAAACTTTTTTGAACATCAATTAAACTCAATGTAAAGACGAATGATTGGTCGAAGTAGTCTCTTTCCATCAAGACAGTTTATCCACATATCCGACAGAATATAACTTCCGTGGTGGTAAAACTCAGTTCCTTTGATCTGAGAAAAATCTGAAGATTTTGCTCTACCTTGGAGACATTTTGAAACTTATTGCAACTCAAAAAAGCTTCATTAAACGGAATAGGCGATGGTGAATAAGTGATGTAGCCTTAGTGTTAATGTGGGGCATGGGTCACGGACGAGGAGGGAGAAACTTCCGAAACATCGGTGTTCGACCCTGACCTACCAACCTCGCTTAGGCTTTGAGCATTCTTTTTTTCTAAAATTATTTTAAATGTTTATAGCGGGATTTTCAAAAACAATTGATGTCGTGGAATAAGTAATAGATACTCGGCATTTGGTTTGGACTGCGGGGCGAATGATTCAAAATTTGTTTCGAATCGTCATTGCATCACAATTAAACTCGTCAGTCAACATCCGCCAACTCATCGATGGATCTTCTTCAATTCTATTGACGACTGCTTGGCAATCGACTCCTCGTAGACGTCCCTCTCTTAACTTGTCGGTCAATCGGTCTCCTTATTCTCGGATAATCGTGAACTAACGCTGAGCTCTTCGAACAACGCAAATTTTGTCACCATACGCCCACTAGATTTGGTTATGAGATCCAGAAGTGCTGACACACAATCTACACTGGAAATGGAAGAGCAAACAATATTCTTTTTTGAGCAGTTCCATTCTAAAGGCTGTGTAGACAAATGATATATCGTTCGATGTACATGAAAACGAGCTACTTGCCAAGGTCAAATTCACACAATATACATGTTTGAAAATCGTTTCCTCAGGCAATACAACGGGACTTTTTCTACAACTTATTATCTGTTTTATCTAATAACGCTCTTTTTTGCCGCACTTTTTGTTTGTCATGGATCAGAGTAGTATTTTGTAATGAAATTATGAAGAGAATGGAAAAAATGCTAATGAAATGATTTTAGATTGCGGTACATTCGTGAATCCATTTTCCAAATGGACCATTCCCATTCCAGGCGGGCAACCAAAGCCGGTTGACAAGCAGCCCGTGGCGGTAAATCCTTCTAAAGCAAAACTCTGAAATAGTAATCTCAGGAATGTAGAATGAACCAAACATCATCTTTCATTCTCCTGTGGTTCACTTTTGTTTTTTTTTGCATATTTGCGATAAATATTAAACGAATAATATAAAAACATGAATTATGAACGAAAATTTCAGCCCGGTAAGCCAACATTACGAGTATTGCACTTAACAGACATCCATTTGGATATGATGTATACACCGGGCTTGGAGACGAAATGTTCTGAACCGCAATGTTGCAGACCTCAGAAGAGCCCTATTGTAAGTTGATTTGTTCCAATAAAAATAATGACAATAATTCTAGACGGAGTAATAACCAGTTGTGATAAAATAATTTGCATTAATAAATATCATTATGAAACCATGGAATATTTTATAGATCCGTTTGCACTACGAGGAGTCATTTTTTCTAGGGCCTGAAGACTGACATTCGACTTTTGATTATATTGCGGAAGCTTAAAGTTTGAAGCAAAAACCATTCGATCGTTTTTAACAGAAAATATGAAAGCTATTTCGTTTTATAAAGATAAATGTCTTAGCAAACTTGCTTTATAGGAGATGTTCTCAACATTGGGAGTTGAGCAACCAGCAGGAAATTGGGGTATGGTTGGCGATTGTGATGCTCCATACTGGTTACTCACAAACATGCTGGAATTTATTCAAAAAAATCATGAAGACGTGAGTACCGCTTTTGTCCAGTTTTTCTTCAAGTGCTCCTCAGGATAGTATTGCTTTTATAGATCGCCACTGATCCCATATTCCCTGAAATCTTGTTGATCCTCGACTAACTCAGATTTATAGTCTAAGATATCCAATAGTTAAATCGATTTTTAGAACTTTTCACTAAACATCAAACCAACATCAGGTTTTGTCCAAGTTATAGTTTTTAAAAGAAGCTTTATATACCTTGAAGAGCTTCACAGTAGAACTAAGTATAAAGTCAATTTATCGGAAACGATTTTAAAGAACATCTAAGCATTTCCCAGTCATTATAGACGGCAAGGTTTCGGCCGTATGCAAGCAAAAGAGGTTGCCCACACGCAAGCACGGCACATCGCCGACAACGATCCCATTGCCATACTCTAAGTCCAAACACATCTTAACGCTCTTAGATGCTCACCTCTGCTTTAAGCTTAACTCCCTTTTCTTACATCGATGCGTGCCACATACTCATTATCTCACATACTTGGACGGTCCGCTTTCACAGTTTTCATTCCTTTCTTTTTCTCGCCACCGCCGTCCACGTAGTGGTTCGATTCTATTATGGCGACTGGTACGAGTCTCATACTGTGATGTGTAAAACCTCCGACACCTACGAGTATAGCTGATTGAATTTGATCAAAAACACGACCGCACAACGTGTAAAGGATAGTCTTGAGGTGACCTCATCTCATGAAGTTCACTCTACCACTCCATTCGTCTATTCATTGTCTAATCTCATTAATGACAAGGCCATCAATGCTTTGTTATGGCTGTTTATTCTTCTGATTCTCGGAGGTGAGGTATGCTTTGAAGACGATATTTTCTTGATCCGGCTAGATGTTGTGTGTACCGGTTTTATTTCAAAAAACTTCGTCTAAGAACTGTGTGAGTAGTGCACAGTATTTCTGACGTTGTTCAAGTATCTTTTACCCAGACGTCTTTGCTGCATAACGAATCGCTAGGCGTATTGTTGAATCGAGGTGAGCACGGTTCTTAGGTCTCTTAGTTGGTCGGTGACTTTTTTGAAAGGCCAGAAATAGCCCATGATGCTTCTTTAGTTATTCTGTTCAATTCCTCTTTCATGTTGCATACTATATTCAATAAGAGCTTAAGTACACATAGGAGATGATCGCTATGATCAAAAAGCCGACCTTGTTCACTTTATTTACCATCATTGAGCAGATGATTTCGTCAGCAAAACGAAAAATTGGTAAGAAATTTTCATCAATATGGTCTAGAATTTCGCCCTTCGAAAACTAAATATCATGTCGGTTGCAATACATAAATGTTTATGGCCTCCAGCTATAGAAAAGTTAGTAAAAGTTAGTATTGATGTAGTCGTGTTTTGGAGCTGTGCCTTTTTCATGCTTTTTATCACAACCAAAACTTGAAAGAAAAAGTTTCAAGTGCTGGGGATGGAGTAGAGGAACAGAAAAGGTTCGAGTAGAACTTTTTGCTTTCATTTCCATGTCAAAATGAAAAGCTCAAGCGATCACACCATCGTTCGTTAGGGCTAACATCGAAACTCTATAGGCGCACAAATTTTGACGGCATTACTGGTTCAATTTTGTACTACTGCTTCTAACAGTTCTTCTGCCTGTACTGGTGTAACTACTTTTGCAAGTCCTTATATCCAACCTTTGATGCTAGTAGCCAAGTTGAGTGAGCTACGTTAGGATCAAACATCGGTTTTCATTCCTTCTCGGACAGTTTCTAAGCGGTAGTAAAAAAAATGTTATCCCATCTTCCTGTTCAAACAATTAAGGAAAATTCAGCACAACTTCTGATTTTGAAAACAACTCGTTGTGTACCGCAGGTTCTACTAAATTTGCCAGTTTGTTTGTGATATCACTCAAAATGTTCTTCTCAGAGAAAAGTGACCTGATCGATTATATAAATTCTTTTCCAGCTTACGGCTGAATAGAATTTTTCCTGAAAAGGAGCCTATCAAGACCGTGAGGCTACAAATATGTCACCTAGGCACTATACTTTGTTTGTAAATACACTCAGATTATGCACGTGTCGTACCGCTAGGTGACTCTCATACCAAGCAGCGACTTTTTTCTTCTGCAAAATGATTCTTTACAGAAGATGCGAGGTGTGGACAGAAGCCTTGCAACGCGGTTTCATTCTCGTTTTTTTCCCTTTTTCAAAGCTCCATTACTATATTTGGTCTTGTTGGCCTTTCCTATTCTGGTATATGAATCTGCGACGATCATGGGAATCGTACTCATCAGCTACGTCTGCTTGTGCGTAGCAGCTGATGATATTAAACTTCTTAGGACGCGTTGTTTCAAGACAGAGGGTAGATATGTGAAGGGGATAAGATTTCATAAGAGTAGACGGATTGATAGTGAGGTAAACGAACGATAAAGCATGCAATATGGACTATTCGTAATGGGTTCTTTTTTCCACGGATAACAAGGATTCTACTTTCTGATTGGAGCACGTAGATGTTCTTGCTTCTTGCTTTTTCATCATAGAGCAAAATCACACAGATATTGATGCCGTCTGGTGTTTTTAGAAGTCCGTGAGAATTGATGTCTGAGTGCAATGTTCTGCCATTATGTGGAGCGTAAGAAGCAACGTTCACAGCGTGTCGTATGTGTCTGCACCAGATCCAGTCCCAATGACTTCATGCTAAACTTGAAATTTTTTGACCTCTCAGCTGTCGTCTCACGATGTGACATTTTAGACGCAAGCATTTATGTGGAGGGAGCTGCTATGACTAACCTTATTAAAAAGATAAAACCATTCTATTTTCATCAACCTGTAATTTGCTATTGCAAAGCGTGTCTTATAAGACTGAGCACCTCACCGAGATGAAAGAATATATTGCAGCTTGACTTTGTTATGGTTTCTGGCGATCTTACCTCGCACGCTGTTTGGGATTATAGTCGAGATTCTCACGTGGCAATCGTCAGAAACATTACAAATACTATTAAATCGTAAGTGATTCGACATATTGCAAAAAAACTGGCTTTATATTAACCTTATCATGGATCAAGTAAACTCACTAAAGTCTTGATATGTAGACACGAAGCTGCCACTGATAACAAGTCTTTTTGAATACAATGCTGGATAACGTGTAGCCGGTTTAGCCTTTTCAGAATCTGGAAAAGTTAGAATAAGGCACAATTTACTCAGTAAATAACCATGTGAGAAAAACATAAATTATTAATAATTATCTGAGTATCATTTGAAGATTCGCTTGTCAAGTTTTTCTTGCCGCAGTCATGGAAGTAATTTGACTACTAGATTACGTAAGAATTCCACCTTGCCAGCTTCGAAGAGGAGGAGAGCGCTCGTTTTTGAGTCAGTATTATGCTCATTAAATCTTGTTAATGACAACCTTTTCTTTATTTATTGAGGAGACATGTATTAATAGATTCGACATAGGCTTTCTTTTCAATAACTTGATGAAGACATTCTATAAGAATAAAAATAGTATTGTGAGAAACTAATAGAATTTTCTACAGAATATACCTTTTTCAACAATGTTATAGATCTAGAAAACCGGCTTTCATAGCACTCGACATTAATTATCAATATACGTAAATCTTAACGACTTGTCTTACTTGGCCGATGCGATATTTGAAATAGTAGTAGTAATAGCAGGTTATTGTCTTACCTTTCGGTGGCTTCGTCTTTTTCAATTGTAGTAAACTATTCAAATGATTCGATGAATTACCGAGGCTTTCTAAACTGGCTCACGTCAAGTCAAACAATCATACGGAGAAAAGGCATCATAAATCGCGTGATAGTGACGAATTCGTATTTTCAGTTCATTTTTGGGTTTTTAGCGTTCATTCAAAGAGCTCTGAGAGTTTTGCGCGCTGATGTCTTTGACTATGCACTAGGATCGTTAGAAATACTTCAGAATCATTATCGTCTTAGTTTTCTGCCACATGTATACCCACATTTCCTTGAATTTTGAATTTACCATCTACATGCTCTTTTGTTCGGACACACGTGGTCTGTCGTTTCACCATGTACTATTTCCCGCATACCTCATGTGAAATCAAATGGAATACCATGAACTCTCCCTTCTTGTCAGTAAGAGAAGATCATATAATTTTTTGAGTTTCATAGTCGATTAGAGGCGATTACGGACTAGTTGTAGCGCAGGGTGTTAGGTGGAAGTTCATTAAACGCTACACAACCCTCAAAATAACATCTTTTTAGGCATCCCTTATTACCGCAAATATCTCCGTCTGATATAAAGATCATTTCAAAAGAGATCATATTTGGCTTTGAAGCATCGTTTTCGTCTAATTCTACCTTTTGAACGAACCCAAGTGGCTCATATCTATCATGGGAAATCGTTATTTTTTTGTGCCAAGTTTAGTAATTCTTTCCTCTTTTCTTCTCCTGTGCGCACACTTTTAGCAGCTCAGTACACGCTTTTATAAGTGCTTTTTCATGTCTGAAGAATGAGATAAGTGGTAGTAGACTAGTATGTTCTTGGTATTTGGCTTTCGGTACCATTTTGTACTATAGCCACTTTCTCAAAGCTTTATTTGAATGTTTTCGAATAGAAGGCAGCTCCTGTTTGGCCTTTCTCGCTTACTTCATATACTCTAACTGTACATTAAAACTCCAAAACATTCATCCATTTTCTCATATGTGGAATAGAGAATGAATTATGCGTCTATATATCCATAGTAGAGTGATGGTGATGAACGAATACTGGAGTTCTACTTCAGATATAAAGGCGATGGCAAGGCTTGGTGTTAACCGCTAACCCCGTGGCTAGCCTCTTGTGATGCATGAAAAAACTTTTTCCGCCATTGAAGAATTGATCAATTGACACACTGCCTCAAGAGTGTTATCAATTCCTGAATCGACAACTCACAAAACTCATCTTCCCTCCATTTTCGACCAGAAGCTCGAGAATGGCTTGCTTTTCAGGCATCTGAAACGTTACTACAATGCGCGATCACATCGAATGATTCCATTAATAACATATCTTTCATTTCGAGTGTTTTTTTAAGACCACAGCTCAAATTTCAATATGCCTGATAATCATTATCTGGAGCACCCACAGAGATTAGCAAAAGACGAGAACGGGTAACTGCCCGACTGACGAGATCGCAAGATCGAAACACGTGTATCGGGCTCTATAAGTCAGCCCTCATTGACAGACCACTGACATGCGTGGCTCAAATAATGATTATCAGGCCATTAATAACAGTTGTTCGTTGCGCACCCTGTAGGGAACTAGGCACTTTTTTGGATTTCAGCCGATGGTTCGATATAAATTTAAGCCTCTAAGTGGAGGTGAAGGTTGAGAAACCGCGTTATTCCATCCGTTTATCCGCCTATACGTTCGATGACAGGTCTAGTCTTGATTATTAATGGATTGATTGGCGCTAGAGAACAGAAAATGTGTGGAAAATGAATATGTATGACTTGCCGCTCCGATAACTAGTGCCATTCCTGAAGCAATGTCTTGGTTATTTAATCCTTAAATGATAAATAGAATATTCCACACAAATTGTGGGGCTAACCATAGGCAAGCTTTTGCCACAAGGCATTACTATTGCCTTTATGCTTGAGGTGGAAGGTCCAGTTCTCGATCACCGGTCTCTGCTGTCGACATATAGACACCTGTTTCATTGCCTGTATCACACTAGGGAAAATGCACGAATATTTCAAAGTTTTAGATAAACATTTCAGTGTATGAAATTTACCCGAAGAAGTCCAAATGGAAATGGGTCTACGTTCTTGAGTATGCGAATATAGCTTTTGTAAAGTGGGGATAGTACAAATTGACGTTTCAGACAGAATAACAAGACTATCTAGTCCATTACTTTTCCTCTTTCCCATCACAGATGAAAAAAGCACTCATCAAAGACATATACCGAACGTTCAGAAATGTGTACCCAGTAGAAGAGAAGAGGAAGGAATTGATAAACTAGCACGAAACACAACCATTCCCAATAACTCCGAATATCAGCCACTCGAGTTGATTCGAAATGCAAAACTAGGCTCGGAAACAAGACTTCGAACCTAAATAAGATCCATTTCAAGCTGTCATTTATATCAGACGAAGTTAGTAGCGCTTTCAGGAGGTTCTTAAAAAGAAGTTGTCTCGGCAGGTTTTGTGGAAGTTATTGAACTCCTACCTAACAACCTACGCCGTCAATCAGTCCTCAACTGTCTCTTTGTGTTTTTGTGTAACACAAAAAATTGTATATTGTGACCTAACAAAATAGAGCGAAGCTGTATGAGCCCAAGCAGAACATATTTACCATCATGTAAAACATGCGAGGGATGAATACATTGGAGAGACGAGTGGATTACTTTACGTCCGCATAAAAGAACATTTAGATAGTAATTCAAAATTCGACAAAGTATTTCTCTAAACATACATAGGGTGCAATGGCACAAAAGTAATGGCTTCAAAATGGCTGACATGATCCTGGCCCAGAACCTAAAACATAAACGCGCAAAACTCATGGATCCTCTGAACACACGCTAGAAATTCGAAAATAACCCAGAGGGGCGAGTGCGTCACTGAGACATGGCGTCTTTTCTCTGTCCTTGACGTTGGGGTGGTATAAAAGGTATCCATAATTCACCGTTTTACACGAATAGCCTAATACAATGTACGACCAGTTGGAGAAAGTTAACTAGCTTGAAACGTTTGTCATCGAACTATTACTAATACTACTTTATATTAGACTATTTTGAGAATATCTTAAGTTTTTTTAGCATAGTTTAAATTTTTAAGCAGCAGCGACTGCAAAGTTTTGGTGTGGCATTTCTAGTGGTAGACGTTCCTTTCGGCTTTCTCACAAGCCTCATCATTACCACATGCTTATCTTGCCACTCCTGCAACTAATGGTAGCAGCGCCAAACATATATCACCTACGTCTGTCACGAGATGCCATACTAGTCCTTTCGAAGGGCTCAAAATATTCTATTACACTATACTACTACTGTTGAAGAGCCGTGGACGAGTGGTTGTGATGCCCGTCGCGGCTCACATGGAGCCGAGTTCCACTCCCCATCACTCTCCGCCAGTCATTATCAATGTCCTATGGATCGCCACAGCCAGATTATCCTCGGGATTGCAAGGAGACACGCTCAACCAGTATTCTACGTCATTCAAGAAGAAGTCGAACAGCGAATCGGATCCTAGAAGCATGGGATCCGCACAATAAAAAGAATTATGATGACGGATCATGAAAATACATAAATAAATAGTAAATATTACTACTAGTGCTACTACTACTATTACTACTACTACTGCAGAAATCTCGTCGGCTAGATTTGATGGATCTTCAAGCTTCCATCTACATATAATAATTTTATAGATGTTTTCCCAAAACTGCTATCTATTTTGCCATTGGAAATCATGAAGGTGTACCAATCGATAAGTGAGTGTTATAGTCAATATTAACACAAAAATTTGTTGTTCGTTTTCTTGTGTTTTCACTGGAAATTAAGAAATGTTTCAGTTTTGCACCCCATTTCACTCCAAAACGATTTCATATGAATTGGCTTTATGACACAATGGCTGAGACGTGGTCGGATTGGGTGCCTGAGGATCAAATGAAAACAGTGAAATAGTAGATGATTTACACGAATTAAATGTTCATTAGGCGTTCATCTTCCGGGTACTTGCTATTATTCGCTTTTTCAGCATGGGTTGTTACATGAAGAAAATCTATCCTGGTTTGCGGTTGATCTCGCTGAACAACGCACTTGGAGGAGATGCCATTAACCTGTAACCTTAAATCAGTGTTGCCTAAATTCCCACTACCACCAGACTTTTATTCCGAAGATTAAACGCTTCACAATTTTTGTATTTAATTCAATGAAAATACCGTTTGTTTAATTTAGCTTTCTTTACATAAATCAGACAGATCCTGATGGAACGATGACATGGCTTGTAGAGCAGCTACTCGATGCTGAACGTGCCGGTGAAAGTGTTAGTTTTCGATGAGGAACACTGAATCACTTAAGATAATGAATCAAAAAAATATTTTGTCTTTTTTTATAGGCCGTTTTCACTTTTTCAATGAACAAATAAAGTTATCCTACTGTAATTATGTTGCTTTTAGTGATTTTAAGCAATTTTTTGAAAATTGATAGAAATTTTTTAGGTGCATATAATTGCTCATATTCCTGGTGGAGATAGTGAGGCTCTTGAAGGTTGGGCTCTCAACTACTACAACGTGATAAATAGGTTTGAATATAAGTTCTTGGTTCTTTTCTGCACTAGAAGTTGAGATATATCATGATGATACCAACGAATTATCCCATGCTGTATTGCTAAGCATCGAGGTGAACACCAAATATAAGGAGCTCTACAATGCTCACGTTGATAAGTTATTCATCTTCGAAGAAAGAAAAGGAAAGGCGGTTTACTATGGTTCTATTCAGTACTATTTTCATTCTGCTCCATCACTACAAAGCCTCGGTAATTCCCAAGACCGGTTATCTATCAACCTCGACATAGTAAGAGTAGATCAGTAGTTTTTTTTCTTTTGTTGAGCAGTACAAAGCCTCAATATTTGTCGCATAAGGAACAAGTGCTCAATTGTGCTCCTGATGCCATGCTGTGGCAGCATATCTCGTTATTTCGGTCTTTTAATATAATAATAACAGCTGAGATACGAAAAGAATCCATAAATTGGTCTATTATAAGCTTACACGAGACTGCTGTCTCAATTTTATTGTGGCCGCCATTTTCGTGATGTCGCGATCAGTGGCAGCGCCGTCTCATGCTAGAGATCATATTTGATTACTTACTACTAATCAAAGCCAAAAGTTAGAAAAGTTAGTATCTGCTGTGTTAGGATACTTTGAAATTGTAGTCCGCTTGAATATGAAACGAACTAAACGTGGTCCAAAACGTTTATTGAAAAGCAAGACGTTTCACAAGAGCCTGTTTGAAACTTCTCAATCAACTACGCTATTTTTCTCAAGGACATCTTAGATAACAAGGCCTGCTAGAAAGTAGCACGTCGTTTTCACATACTTGCAATCCATTTGTATATCGTAGCACCTTTTTCCAGATTCTCTCCCTCTCTCTCTCTCTCGCTCGCTCTCTCTCTCTACCTCTCTCCCTCTCTCCCTCTCTCTTTCTCCCTCTCGCCCTCTCTCTCTCCCTCTTGCTCTCTCTCTCTCTCTCTCTCTCTCTATATATATATATATATATATATATATATCTGAACTGCGTCGCATACGAGGTCACTGGTTCGATCTCGCGCTCATGGCTCACCAAGCCATCCATCCCTCCGGGGTCGGTAAATTGGTACCAGACAGGTCTCATACTTGTCTGGGAGGATAAGCAGCACTGACTCGGTTCAGCGGGAGGCCACCGCGAGTCATTGTAAAGGCCAGATGTGCATTCGATCACCTCAAACGAAGTTAAAAAATTGAAGTCGAATGCATGGCGCATCCCTCAGGGATTGATTAACGCCGAGAGCTTTATCCTTTATCCTTTTATATATCTGAAAGCTTTAGATATATATATTTATATATATGAGATCTTCAGCGCATGAGAAGTAAATCATTGATGTTTTTCGACTATTTTTTTCTAAAATTTTGAACTTATGCAATGAAGGTTGGGCATTATACCCTACAAGAACATGATCCGCTACCTACAAATTAAAAAGTTCGAAAATCCGTTGTTCAAATGCAAAGTTACTACGACTTTGACCATTTGAGGAATATATGCTCGAGTTGATGCCAAAGACGATCAACAATCGTCATGCAAAACTTTCTCTGAAGATGGTAAAGTCGTCCTAGTCCTTATGAATGGTCAACCAGAAATCCTTTTTCAAAACCCAGTGTCCTTTCTTTGATACCAGATCAATCAATTGAAAGTAAATTCAAGAACGAATACGGTAAACTGTGCGTTATAGATTTGAAGAATTCCTAATGAAATCAATTTACGCGATTCTTGGGTGACTTGAGAAGCTGGTCGCGAATGCCGAGGGCAACGTCGGCTTCTAAATAAGACATCTTGTTATACGTTCTTTTCGTACTTATTCCTTGCAAAACTCATAGTTGAGACAAAAAATAATGAGAACGTAACTTTTCGGAACCCTTACATGGGAGCACGACCAACACTGTCACCAACACAGAAATATAATTCAAGATTTTCATGTTGAAGCCTTGCTGAAAGCAGACTTATTAGTTGGTGGCTGGATGAGCTTTGTCTAACCTACAAAGGTCAGGCGATTGCCTATGATGATAACGACCACGACACGTGATAGCACGTGCTTCTTCACCATTCTAGGACATAAATATGCCAGACCAACATATGGCTTCTAAATAAAACTACTGAGGGTCACTTTATTTTTTGAGAAAGACGACTATTTGAGTTTGTAATGATCTCAAGCTGTGACCTTGCAATAATACGGGTAATACGAGATCTTGTAGTAATACGCGTAACACGAAATTTTGAAAATAATGCTGGAATCGGAGTCAAACATAATATTTCGTGAGGTTTTGTGAAAACCTTTTGGGATAAAGCAGTCAAAATTGTTCTTTTTTGAGCTTCAAAATTATTGGATAAGACAATAAAGATTAAACAAAGGTGCTTTTTGATATTAATGCATACAAGCTAAAAGAGCAGCCGTTTTCATTTTTTGAATCGCCTTATACTTATGCAACTTGAATAGGTTTCTATTGCAAATTACAGTTAATCGTCAACACAATGTAAGAAAATCGAACCTGAATAGCATGATCAATAGTCCTTCCATGGATTGCATTTCTCTTAGTATTCAGCATTCATCTGAAACCAGTTTAGATTCCAAAACACCGTTGCTGCTCAGTTCTTTGGTCATACTCACTCCGAAGAGTTCTACATTACTTACGAAGATCCGAAGTCGTCTTCATCACGCCCGACAAGCGTAGTCTACTCAGCGCCATCCGTGACCCCATATTCAAAATATTTTCCGGCTTATCGCATCTACACCATTGATGGAGCGTATAATGGATCAACTTACGTGAGCTAATACTGATCGATATTTGTTAATGTCACACTATTGATAAGTTGATGTTATAGCAAGTGATCGACTTCGAGGAGTGGTTCCTGAATCTTACTGAGGCAAATGCAAGTCCTGAAAATCCTCAATGGAAACAGCTTTATGCCAGTATTAATCGAGAATATGGTACGAATTTACATGTCGAGAGCCTAATACTCGAAATTTCTAGTAGTTTTACTGCATTTTTCGCAGTGTTATTACGTTTCATATACCAAAGAGAATTGAGTGGTGAGCGAAAATATCACCACAGACGAGAGTCGAACTCGCGTTTCACCCATACTGGGGACGCGTGCCACCACTACACCACAAAAGCACACTCGTACCACTCGTACAACCACTCATTCTTCAACATCTCTGTGTTAGCTGTCAGCCACCAACCTCAAACAGGTTTGGTCGGGTATGCGATTTCGCTTTGTAAACCCACTTAAGCTGACAGCCATTGTAAGAACTAACATTTGAAATTCTAGTATTTCTGCTGCATTTTCCGCAGTGCTAATATGCTTCACGAGTGTATATTATATATTTATATATACATATTATTTTTCTATATTATACATACAGTACATACATGGGCAATACATATTTAATACATACATGGAATACATACAATGCATACATAGACAGCTTTGAGAATAGAATGGTCTCCGGTATAGATGAATCGCGGATGAAACTCGACTACTGTCTGAGGTCGTATTCTTGTTCACCATTCAATTCTCTTAGTTATATCAAGAGGCTTCTAGAGTACCTTTCTTAAGTCACTGAAGTTCTATCCATACTTTTCACTTAGTCATTTACATAACACTCTCTATCGCGATTAGTGGCGTGTGAACTACAGTAATGTTGCTCGCTGCTGCTACTCATTGGTATAAATAAATATAAGGTTATGCAAAAAATTTTAGGAAATTCTTGAAAGTTCTGTTTTCATGCGCAAATTAACAACAAGAGCAACATTTACTATTCTCCAGAGTATAGACCACCATTGCCCACCAATTTCTACCACCGTTCTTCATGAGTCCGAATCTGCTCGACTCACCATTCCGGCTCCTTTGAAACATAAACATTGTATACATGCTTCTTAAACTTCACTGAATGATCCAGCGACTGCCAATCAAAAAGTGGCGCATTGATCGAAAGAGGCTATACTCAGGTACAGTTCATGCTGATCCTGCAACATGTTGACAGCGGTCTGCTGCGAAGGACCAAGCTCTTCACCCAAATCATGAGTGTTCGGTAAAGGCTCAGCATCCAAAGTGGCTTGAAAGTCACTTCCATCCAAAACAGGTGGCCCTCCAGAACGAGGCATGTCTTCAAGATGAAAACTGGTTGCTTTGGATCTCTTAAACCATACGCCCACAATCGAGTTTGTTACCGTACCAGCATTGTCACCCTTTATTCTCATCGACGGCTTTGAGAATCGTTAAACCTTTTCTCCAATAATGACGGAGCAGCACATGCAGATCATACTGTTCAATAAGCATTTCGCAGTTGAAGTCAATAAACTAGGTAAATATTAGGCCTTCTCATAAGTTTTGGCACCAGAGTAATTACTACCAAATTTGTTATCCACAAGTAATTAAAACTGCATAACAACACGACTCAAAGTATGATCCACCAGTCTGAACACATTTCTGCTACCTCTCAGGCAAAAAATCAATACCGCGCTAATAGAATTGATCATCGTTAGATCCAAAGAAGGTTGTCATTTCTTGGCACGAATGTCTGATGTCTCGAAACATTCCTTCCCCACGAAGTGCTCCAGCGACCGCAAGAGGTGATAGTCAGACGACGACAAATCAGGGCTGGTACGTCGCACGATCCAACAATTCCCGCTCCAGTTCGGGCAACTTTCTCTTTGTCAGTTTGGTGACATGCAACCTTGAGTCGTCTTAAAGTAGGATGAGATTACCGCGATGTCGACGTGACAGGGGCCGTTTACAGTGGTCCAGATGCTCATAGTAGCGCAAGGCTTTGATCGACTGTTGTTAGCAGTGTGTTATGTTGTTGCAGTGTTGCAGGTGTTGTTACTGTTGTTAAGCAGTTTTAATTATTTCTGGTCAATAAATTTGATGTTTATTGCTCTAGTGCCAAAACTTATAAGAAGACCTAATATATACAAAACTACCAATAAAAACGACACAAAAAGCCGGAGATGAGCATTCGAAAATTTCTCAGAACTTTTTGCTTAACCTAATAGAAAACACATGTCGTGCCAATACGTGATCTTTGGTGAACTTAGTCCACCGAAGCTAAAGAAGTCGGCACCAGAATCGTGCAAGCGAATAGAAATTGCCGGCACTACCGTACTGACTAGGTTGAAAAAGAACATTCTTTAGGATTGAAATCACAATCGCCATCCGAATGGAACAACATGATTGAGAGAATGCGAACGGATAATGTGCTCTTCGAAAAATACAGAGAGTCAGTCATCGGTTAACTTTTTTTATTTTCAAGACAAGATGAACATTTGACTTTCAATATTAAGAAATTTCTATCGTCGCTCGAAATTTGATGGTATCGGTGATTGTGATGAAAATTGCAAGAGAAGATGGTTATGTAATGCTCGACAGATGCACCATTCTCAAGCTCTATGTACAGATCTTGGCCGTAAGTCATACATTCAACGTGCAGTATTTTCTGTGTTGGAACAAAACTTCAATATAATTTAAGTTCTCACTGGAAGGCGTGATCGGAATAACTATCATCGTAAGCCAAACCCGATTCACCTGACCAAGGAAGAAATTCAATTCACTCTTGATCAAAGAAGAAATCAAAGTCAGGCTAACCACAAGTGTCGGTTGTAATACGTAATAGTACTTCATCAGTGAAGAATATTTGAAGAATTGCAGTGAAACTTTATGAGTAAATGTGTTGACCAACTGCTCAATAATTCCATTCAAAATATTCAGTGGGGAAGAGGAATGCAGGTTTTATTCGACTACTATGGTCAATGGAGACGAAAAGAAGTTTCAGTGTCGTTTTAGAGGCACAGCTAAGCCAAATATTAACGGCATGACAAATTTTGAAGTCTGAAAAATCTACAAGAATTCTTCACCATGCTGCTATTTTGGCACTGGTGTTGTTATTCTTTTATATCCAGAAATGCTGAGTGATATGCAAAATTTGGAGCCTTGAGCAAGAGTTAGGCCCGCGTTCCACCCATACCGGATGTCATAGAGTTTGGGGTGCGAAGGTCTACTAGTCTCTCACCTGATCACAGAGATGTGTATTTAACGTAGGAGAAATAAACGAGAAAAGTCGAAATAGACGGCATGACATGTATCTCCTGTCGTTCCCTTGATTGTCGGCGAACTGATACAAGTAAAGTTTTCTTTCTTCCTTAATTCTTGCAAGAGCGGATCAAGAGGCCTTTTTCATGGTGATTCGCTGCGTATCATATCATTCTTCTAGCTTTTCCGTCAAGAAATCATACCATCGTGTTTATGGTCTTCTTGTTGTGCGTTTAACATCGCGAGGAATCGAGCCAGTGGCGGTCATCATTCATTGTGGTCGCTCAACCTTGTCTTTCAGAGCCTAGGGTGTAGAGTAGCGTATTTGACTTTCGGTCGTTGACAGTGGGTGCCTTGGATGTTTTCTCTCAATTGCAGCATACGAGATGCTCCTCGTATGGAGCTTTCAACTGAACGCTCAAAAACCAGTGGATTTTTTTAACCTGCATATTTATCGGCCATATTTCTGATGAATACGTTAAGACAGAGATAAGTGTTGAATTGAAAAGTGGACACGAAATCGGACGTTCCTCGTTCTCTTCACTGCATCCTCGGGACTTTCAGTTGCTTCCCAAGTTTCCTTCTTCTTCCTGCTATACTCTAAAGCTAGGTTATTAGGCATATTGACTATGCGACTTAGATAGACATGACTGGAGCATTCAGAGAAATTCATTCCGTAGAGTGTGGCAAAATCAATCCGTTCCCCATGAATGTCGTTTAAATAGCATTTAAGCAAAGACGGGCGTTATTGAGATCGGTTAACAATTGTTCGTTCTGACTAATGCTTAGTGTTAAAATAACGATTTCGTCAATAAGGCAAAGACGATACAGTTTTTGGCCATTAATTTTCACTCCACGTTGTCCCATTCCAGTGTTCGCATGGCGTTCTGAAGAGTGACAGTGTATAGTTTTGGAGCGATAATACCTCATAGGAGCGCATGTGGCGCAGTGGTTAGTGGTACTCTGCGTCGCACACAAGATCAATGGTTCGATCTCGTGCTCATGGCTCACGAAGCCCTCCGGTGTCAGTTAATTCATAGTAAACTGGTCTCAGACTTGCCTGAGGGGATAGGCAGCACTGACTCGGTAAAGCGGGCGGCCTTCGCTAGTCATTGTAAAGGCCAGATATGCATTCAATCTCCCTCAAACGAACTTAAAAATTGAAGAGAATGCATGGCGCATCCCTCAGGGATTAATCCACGCCGAGAGCTTTATCCTTTAATACCTCTACCCACAAAGAATCCCCATCTACTGAGTAGTGATACCTTGGCTATCCAGCGATTACTGACTGACTCTGTTTTGACTAAATCTAAGTCCTATTTCGACTCGACGAACGTGAGATGGGGAGGTTTCTTATATGCTCGCAAATCTTTAGTGAGCTTTATTATCTTGTAAACGGTTTTATAGAACTATTCTTTCAAAAACCTTGCATAATGGTATGGTTTTCTTTTTTCCAGTGCTTTTTTAATCTGTTTAATACATTGTTAATTAGAAGAGCTTATAGACAGTGGACAAAAAGAAGATTTGGCAATAGTTGCTGATGTCTTATATGTCTCCTTTTTTACACCATATCGCGGTTCTGTTGATTTTCTATTAACTGACAACCTAGCCTTCTAAATTTTCTAGAATTTTTTAAAAATTTTCCTCAAATGTGATGTGTAAAGAGCTGAGGCGGTGTGATGATGAGAACTGAGGGAAGGCTTTCAAATGTTCTGGTCTTGTTCTATGCGGACCAGCTGTTGATCTGTTCTTCACCGACGAAATAGCATGTCGGATTATGAGGGGGAGACCTGATGAAAAGACAGATCTACCCTCTTTTTCGTAATTGGATAAGGAAGGGTAGCCGCTGAAGATGCTCGAATATTAATCGAGGGTGATCTTCCCTCTAGCTGTCTAGACCGCAACTGTTCCGTCAGGACGGTGGTGTGCAATCATTTTGGTTTTGTAATTGGCTAAGCTTTGGTGTGCTTTGTGTAAGCTCTTCCCAGCTTCTGCAGCTTCGATCATAGTCGCTGCCCTTCGCTCTCTAGAATCTTTCTTCATCGCTTCTCTGCAACGTTTTCCTTGCTCGGACGTGATTCGTCGTTTGCCTGTGGCCCGTTCGATTCCACGTTGGCGGATCAGCTCGAGGGTTTCTGGAGATAAATTTCTGACTCTCAATTTTCATATTGCTAACGTAAAGATGTTAAATGAGCCTATCGTATTCTTCGTCGATGTTATTAGTAACGGTATTTTCCCAGGAGCCGATATATGATTTGAGTAAATCTCAGTTTTTAGTAGTTTTGGGATTTCGTTGCTTAATTTCAGCTTTCTCTCCTTTCCGCAAAAATGGAACATTAGACGAAGGACCCTAGTAATCTCGTGAAAACTTAGAAGCATTGGCGACATTGGTTAGGTAAAACTTTTGAGTTACCATGATGTGGTCTTTTCCGTTATGGTACTCTCCAATGGACGATTACCACGTCCTCCACTAAGAATGAGAATTTTGGAAGTGCGGGTTAGCATGAATGGATTTGGTTGCCATGATAAACTTAGGTACCTCTCACCCTGCTCAAACCATTCCACTCCAACGGTCCCAATGTAACGTTCTTCAAGCGCTCTCCTAGATCCGGCTTTTGCGTTAAAGCACCAGCAATGACATTAATGAATGTATGGTCTTCTTTCAAGAGCGTTCTAAGTTCCATAGAAAGCGCTTGGACTTTATCTTCGTTGAAGCTTGATATTGATGCGCTAGCAACGGTGATGGTGAAAGCCGTCATTGATCCACATCACTCCAACTGCAGCTGCCCGATCCGTGTTTAGTAGTTCAATGATTCGATGCTCATGGTCTAACTCGTTATGACGAAAGCGCCAACACCTCTCTGAAGTCGCATACTTTAAGAAATAATTTGTTTTAGTGTCATAGGCGGCGTGAAATGGGTGGCGTCTTCTCGTCTCATCCAAGCCAATGACTTCGCAGCTTATCTTTCTCGCTATCATTGATAGATCCTCTATGAAGGATTCGCATGCCAGTGTACGTACTTTATGAGTACAGATCGTCACTTTGGTCCGTTTCGATTTTGGCAGCCTAGTTTGGTCTGGAGATTTGAACAACCCATTCGCACTTGTCCTAGCCGACGCCGCGCATCGGGGGCTTTTTCGCAGTCAGGAAAATGAGGCCCATTTTTATTACTGTTTTTAGCTTGTAATACTCAACGTCTAGCTTTTCTACCTCTGAATGTGAGAGACTGGCACCCACAGGTGGCTCGTTAGTTTTCTCCCGGAAGAGCAAGAGAATTTATTTGTTAATGGCAACTCCTAACTCCCACCCATGTACTTCCCAGCCACTTGATTGCAGGCTTTCGGCCAATTTGACTCGTAGAAAAAGAGGTCTGTCAAATAGGCAAAGAGCTTATCTCCTAAATCCATCTCCTCCTCAAAGAAACACATGGTCACTTTTGGCCCTCGTTTGACTCTCCTTGACTCCACCTGGGAGACGCGCCAAAGGACTTCGCGACTATTAGGACATTGTACCCTTTTTGGGAAGATCGATTGGGAAATAGACGGTATTGTTAAAAGCAAATGATGGTGTTTTCTATTCCTTTCTATCAATTGAGCCACTCTTGGCTGTTGTTGGCAAGGTGTGCAAATGAATTTACTAGTGGTCATCTAGGCTGTTCGACGATTAAGGAGTTATAGTTATAAATATAGTATTAGTTATAGCTGCGATTGACACTGTTGGTACATTGCAAGATAAACGAACGCCTTCCTGAGCCCCAAGGAAATGCTCTGTTCACGAAATCACAGCGGCAATGTAACTGATACCTTTGAAACATTTACACTGCTTTCAGACCTTTATATTGATCTATCATGGCAAGATGTATAGGATCAACACATTCAAAGCTGTGCGCCATTTTTGAATAATTCTTGGTAACTTTGCAAAAACTAGTCGCGGGTAAATGCGTCGTACTAATGTCGTTTATTACAAACAGGCCTCAGTGAGGTTTCAACTTTCTCTGAACCAACGGAGCCCCTATTACTCTGGGCTCAGAAAGTAAGCGCGAGACTGCCTGAAGGCTAGAAACATTGAGCTCATCAACTAGTAATGTACCCCAAGTCATTTTGTTTGTCACATATGCATTCAATCACCTTCAGAGATGCCACAAATGATGTCAAAAGAGTAGCGCTTCAGTTTTATGTTCAGGCAAAAGCGACACATGTAAGAATAGCTTCCTGTTTATAATTGTGGCAGACACACAGGTATTATATGAAAATTCACTAAATCTTCCCAGATGACGCATTTCTGAACGAGTATCATCGCATTTGTTACGTCATACATCACTCTGAGTACGACCATGACAAAGGACAATGAGCATTTGTTCTTGGATTGATGTGGTTTCGTCGAGTCATTTGTATTTTAAGTGTTACTGCACTTTTTATTATTTGTTTATAATAATTATCCTACTATGTTTATTGTGTTTGTTTTTTCTTGATATAGTTGCAGTAACACCTGACATACGACAACAGCTTACAGAATACAAATCTATTCAGTAGGTAAATCGGAGAGTGATCACCTTATTCCTTCTAACTTTATTCATGAGAAACTTCCTCACGAATGGGTTCGTCATTTCTATGAAAATATTTTAGATTTTTTGTATCAATCTGCTTGTCAAGTTCCAATAAAATTTTTTTAAGAACTATAGGGCGACATAGGCAATATTAGATTATAATTTGGTGTTTTCGAATATACTAGTGTATTGAACGTTGATGGATTTGAGATGTTTGGAGTCGAGTTAAGATAATTCGGATGGTTCCACTTGGCGACTCACTTGAAGAGTGAGTTGGACCGTAGTATTCTTATTGTAGGCGATATTTACACGAGATTACTCAAACAGTCTACTTTGTAGCACTTTATGATGGTCAAAGTTTAGGTGAGAGCTTTTGTCTTGATAAGATTGTAAATAATACGAAAGAAACGAAAGAAAATAAAGCTCAGCTAGTTTCCACAGTTTCAAAATTCAGCGGTTTTTCGGTATGAGTAGGAAGAGATAAGTCCGGCTATTTTTTAAGAGCTGTGCAGAAATTTTCTATAGATTTTCTCCACAATATCATTTTTTGCTTATCCTATTTCCGCTATTCATCGATCATAACGACGATACAAGACGTTCGTTCTCTGGGCATCAATCACTCCAGCTCTCATCACGCCCACGTCAGTAGCCCACAGCCTGCCCTAGCTCAGTTAGGTGGTGTGGCTTTCTCTTTCTTCGTTTGAGATCTCCTCGTTTAGTGATGGTTTTGCTTTGGTAATTTCAACCGAACAATATAAGTAGTCGCTTCATCAGACTTACTATATTACTGTCGACGACGAATAAAGCGAGCAACAATGGGACGACGCATCGTATGGCGTGACGGTGGGCCATCGTAAGTGCACTCCACTTCTTCGTCACACTATTCATTCTGTCGTTCAGAAACGAGGAAGAAAATGATAATCAGTGGTGTTTCTCGAAGTTTTATATTTGGATCCCATCACTGTTTACCAGCCTTTTTATTGAGATTAACTCAGAGAAATCGGCATTTAATGTGAAAGCTGTAATAGATAAAGAGTTTCTGTTATGAAATGCATGGCATAGAAAATAGCAGACTCTTCCGTGGAAACTTTCATGGTTAACTAGTTTTTCTTTTGTTTTTGTGATTTGTTCTAAGAAGATTGCCATGTGTCACTAACAGCGGACCATTGTAAACTTTTCATTGCGCTGGGTTAATGCTAAAAAAAGTAGAAATGAAACAGAATATGATAGTAAAATCTAGAAAGATAGTACATTGAATATTTTCATACACATGCTGAGCGCTTTTACTTATCATTTTAATTATAAGTTATAAACATAATCGCAGACTGTAGGCAATTTTTTATACAAAAAATGGTAAAGTAATTGAACGTTGGCAAGCAACAAGTAGTGTACGCTGGATGTGAAGAATATGGAAAAGTAGCGAATGAAGCAGAAAGAAGGGGATAAACTAAAGCAGTAGAACCATGAAGCCAGTGGCAACATTTCTCATATTATACTTTAGTAACTAGCAAGATTGGCCATTCAGTTCATTTTTCTAACCATAACTTACTCGAATGAATCACCTATGCTGTTTTGATGCGAAGTTGTAAATCACTTAACGACATTGAATAATGAGAAAAATCTGATTATCGACTGAATGTTAAAATACGACGATGAACGCGATGAAAGTGAACAGCTGTTCGGTATGCATATCGGCGACAACTGGAACATGAAAGTAACCCTCAATTACTATCATCAATCTTATTTTATGTGATTAGTGCTGTATTGTATCAACATAAGCTAACAATGACATGTTACTCCATGGCAGAATATGAGCGTTTTCTGAGGAAAGCGTGTTAAGTAGTTCGGTAATGATAGTGAAAAAAACATTAGACGTACGACAGAATTGTAGCAACATCATAAGTTCAATAAAAGCTGCCTAATGTATCTACACAATTTTCTAACTCGGTAAAATTCATCAATTTCAGAAATGCTTTAGAATGGGCGCCACCAGTAATTTTGGTGGCTGTAATCACATTATTCGCATCGACGCTCGATTTGATGGCTGATTTTCTCGTATGCAGTAGGTATGCCTCATTGGATCTTTCTCACGATACCATACAATTCTGATGACTTTCGTTCGGCACTAAAGATTTTCAGCGGGGTAGTTTCAGTGTATATAGATACATGCCTTCCGTTTTCGAGTGTTTTCTTGAAACCACGCTCAAATTTCAACATATTACGTAAATACTATTAGAGCCAACATGTCATGCGGTCTGTTAAATGGGCTGACTTATAGAGTGCGATACACGTGTTTCAACCTTGACGGTCTCATCAGTCGTGCGGTACCCTTCGTCTTAATACCAATCCTATACTAAGAGTAATGACGACGAACATTTTATAGGGGACGACCCGAGAGCACTGACTAAAGACGAAGGATACCGCCCGGCCGATGAGACCGTCAAGGTCGAAACACGTGTAGTGGGCTTTATAAGTCAGCCCATTCAACAGACCACATGAGATGTTAGTTCAAATAATAATTATGAGATAATAGATGCACTTATTTCCTTCTTAATTATTGCAACACCATGATTTCCTGGGATCAATTAATTTCAATGACGTGTAGGTGGTGGCAAGAGGCGACCAGCATTACATACGTGAGCTATGGCTCGATACCTCGCTTTGGAAGCACTGAGCCTTTCATCCCAGCGGAATCAGTAAGATAATACCAAACTTGCTTGGCGGGTAGCACAGTTGTTGCTGTTTTGATACACCAGCAGCAACCACCAGTCGCTGCTCAGACGTGATATGCAATTATTTTTTTGAGATACTTGAAAAAGTCAATTGCATGGCACATTCTTCAAGGACGCCGATGGTTTTCTTTTTACCATTCTATTATCAAAGATATAGTGAGCATCAGTGGCTAGGTAATTGAGCGTCAAAAACGGTCATAAATAATAATTGCGCTGGGACATTAGTGGCTTGATGAAAGTATCCACTTCTGTCACACTAGACTTGCTTTTATCTTCCACAACCTTAAGAAATTTATTTATGAGTGCATAATTATGCTTATATAAATATACACTGTAATCCAACTAAATAATATCATAAAAAATTCGAAATCAGAAATGAGATCTCCATATTAAATAATGCTGAGTGATGTGCAAAACCTTGACGTCAGACGGGAATCGAACACTCATTTCACCCTTTCCGTTAACGCGTGCTAACCAATGATTGTGTATCTGGAAGGATTTGAGACCGTCTCTAGCTCAAAAGCTTCACATCTTTAGCTGAGGAGTTTGTGTTGATTATGAGTACTATCCAGTATTCCTTCTTGATTACCGGTACTCGAGAGTGCATTTTGCACAGTGATTAGAAGTGCTCTACGCGGCACACCAAGTCCATAGTTTGATCACTCATTCATAGCTCACCAAACCATCCATCCCTCCGGGATCAGTAAATTGGTACCACGCTGGTCGCAATATCGCCCGGCTGCATAAGCAGCACTGACTCGATGCAGCAGTAGACCACTGCGTGTCATTGAAAAACCCACATATGCATTTGATCACCTCAAACGAAGTTGAAAACTGAAGAAGAATGCATGGCGCATCCCTTTTTACTGGTACTCAGTCTCACAATATAGGAAATAAAACAGGCAAACAAAGATCCCACTAGTAGCCACTGTGTGAGTCATTCGATGATTCATGTGGCTAAATAGATTTTGTCAAGAATAACTTGAGTATCGTGATGTTTTGAGAGTATCAAGACAGGAACATTATTGTCTCCATCGTTCCGGTTTTGTCATCCTTTTTATATGTTACATATTTACAGGATTGCTGAATTTATGGAGAATTTTCATAGTAAAGTCGCTGTACTGGCTGCTTATGGATACTTCTTTTTCACAGGCGTTTCCGTGTTTGTGTATATTTTTGAGATGGTTGATGTGTGTCAAACGCTGAAATATGAAGAAGAAAACGTGTTTTTGCTCGACTAGCCAAAAGCCTTGTGTTAGCTCTCGAAGAGGTAAGTACAGGCCTATGCTGTTAGATTGTTGTTTTGTGCAACTTCAATTCCTTCCGTTTTTTTTTTTCGCTTTTTTGCTAAGAGAATAATTTTTAATAAGAAATTATCAATGAAGATTCGGAATATTTTTTTAGGTCTTACGTTATCGGAAACAATATCACTTTAGTTTTTGTGCCCTTATGTTCTACCAATGCTAATTATACCTTCGTTCCATCTCTAGTCCTAATGAAAGTATTGTATTTCTATTAACCTAATAACAGTTTCATCGATTATTTCCAATAAGAATCTTTCTTTCATTGTGCAATACACTACAAACAATGCTGAAATCAAAAAATATTTGTAACTTTAGAGAATTTCTGATATCTGGAAATTTCCGTCTTAACAAAACTTGACCTACAAAATAAAGTTTCGATTTATGACGTATTGCGGCAAATTTAGGTATAGTTGTTTTCTGTGGTATAGTCCAACGCATTATTTTCTTTGTTTTCATCGCAGAAACCTTTTCTCCATTCTTGATGCGTTTCGCTAGTTCTAAAGTTATAAGGTGGACTGGTGGATAGCAGATGCCCTCATCATTTCCATCGCTTTCAAATATACTTCAGATCGGTTAAGATGTTACAGAGCAGACGGAAATATTTCGACTAGAGCAGCAGTGAGCATTATGATTCCTGTATGCTTTCATTTCGTAAAACATCAATCCTTTCTCGTCTTTTTTTTTCGAGTATTTGAAATTTGCTCTCGAAGACTAAAAATTCATAATTCGTTGAATTTTTCCGGCTAAATTAAGTCATTTCGTTTCTCATGATGATGCAGAATGCTAGCGTACCACATAACTGTAAATTTTTCGAGAAGATTATGGTTTCTGAATGACTGCGGAAAGCAACCGGCACTTGCAGCAACGAGATGGACTCGGCAAAAAAAGGTCGAGTCGCTTTCTCGAAAAAAGTGACTGAGACCATTTGCTATCATCAATTTCTTTCAAATTCTATGACAGTTGGATTTTTAAAACGAAGAAAAGAGCGAAAAAAGTATAGATGTCGTAATGTTAACAACAAAGCTTGGAAGATGGATCGTTACTTTCCGAAATGTGTAAAACAATCCACTCATCGCGTATATATCAGCGCTAGAAATCAGCAGCAAGCTAACAGGACGGGTTGGAACTTCTTCTGCACCAGCCGCTGTTTCCTTAATTGTCTTGCACGCATGTTAATTTCAACAAAGTCTTGTAAGTGTCAGTTAATTGAGCACCACTTCCACCCTACAGAAAAAGATTATTTCAAGCTCGTTTTAGACGATTAAACTACCATTCAATAGCTTAAATCAGAAGAATTTGAGCGGTGTATTTTATCTTGAAAAAAAGCATTGTTATTACGCTGAAAAAGCAAAAATAATATTTTGTTTCTCGAAAGATCTCTTGCCGACCAAAGCTTTTCCTTCGGAGTTTTACTATCCAGTCGATAGACCAAATCTTGAGAATTGCAATGACTTACTTAGTTTTCATGATGGACCTGGCATAACGCTGCAACAGCCAAAGAAGGTTGGGTTTCGCAAAAAATGGGTCACCTAAACTATCTTCTCTTCATAAATTCTGACCGATTATCTTCTCTTCAATCAAAAGAATTTGAAAAATGCATTTCGCGTTCAAAAAGACCTTGTTATTGCGCTGAGAGTATTGACTCATGCTGTGCATGTGCTCTGCAAAAGTCTTTTTGGTTGAGATGCCCTGTGCACCCGAGTGTGAAACTCAGCATTTTTTTGATCCTTATGAAGCATTAAAAAGATCACCAAAAGCAACGAAAGTATTTCTGGAATTTCTGAGATTTGATATATCGTTCGGTTCTTGAGACTATAAAAGTGAAGCCTTGGTCAGCGAGAAATCTTTCAATGACTAACAATATATTGTTTTTGCTCTTTCAGCGCAATCACAAGGACTTTTTGAAGGTGAATTACATCAGTCAAATTTCTTGAGTTAAGCTATCGATTGATTATTTAAGCAATGAATTCGGTCGAAAAACACGTTTTTTCCAATGGATCAATTGAAGAGAAGATAGTTCAAGTGGCACACTTTTTGCGAAACTTAACCTTCTTTGGGCTGTCACAACGTTATGACAGGTCCGTCATAAAACCAAATGAATCATTTTGATTTTCAAAATTTGATCTATCGACTGGTTAATAAAACCCGGAGGAAAACCTTTTTTCAGCAAGAAATTTTTCAATGAGGCAACAGAATATTATTTTTGCCCTTTCAGAGCAAAGACAGGGCCTTTTTTAGGATCGAATATGCCATTAAAATTGTTTTGATTTGTGCTATCTAACACCTATTTGAACAATGATAAAAATCAAGAAATACGCTTTTTACAAGTGGTCGAAGTAGTCTGAATTAACGGATAAGTAACCAAAGTCTTCAATTGTAACTTCCACAAGCCAGAATGATTCAGTGAGTGCCAATTCGTCCGTGGAATTATAGGGTACCTTTGTTTCTTTCTACAGTATATACAGATCATTCTAGCCTTAACGATCCTTAAGGATGTGGCCAGGAAAGTAATCCTTCCTATTCAAGACCTGTCACCCTAAATGATTCCCCACTTGTTGGTAAGTTATAAAAATTTTGACCACATAAATAAAGTCAGGAAATTGAATGACTAAATAATGCGTAGCTTCATTGACTATATTAGATTCCAATGATGATCCTTCATTACTTTCTTTCTTTATTCCTCCCAAAACATATTCGATAGGGACATACACAAAACTTAGCCTAATACTTCTCGCCTAAAGCATGATCACTTAGAACAGATTGATCAGACATTTATTTTTCTCATACCTATTAAGTCATACCTACTATCCTCACAGACAGACTTCATTGTTTTATGATGATTTCTGAACAAATGGTGGAGATGTTCAATCTGGAGACGAAACTGATTTCACCTGCCTTATATATATATATGCTTTATATATATTATTATATATATGTTACAGGACAACTTTAACCTTACATTTTTATTACAACCGTGCTTTCTTGACATTTCTATTGTTTTCCTCAAAATCATCTATGAAAGAGTAGGATGATGTGATCAAATTGACTAGACGTTAGTTGTTGTTTTCATAACTAATCATGAGGAGACGATGGCTGTTATTAATGTTTAAACAACGAGTAAGACGACAAACAACAGTAGGCTCGTGTTATTCCACCAAAGTAAACTTGTCATTAGGTGTTTTTGTCATATTCATTTACTAACCATGTCCACAAATATGTTATATGAATTGCATACCATTCTTGAACATGATAAGTTTGGATTTGAAGAACGTTTTCACCATTTAAGCACGAGAGAAAAGCATTAATCAGAACACTTGGCTTTTTTTATAAGCGAACAAAAAAATGTTCGACCTCATTCGCTGCACAAAGATTTTCCATAGGGGTGTTAGCAACCTTTCAAAAGCTTGAATCTCTGGCTAGAAGCTCTATCTAGTCGATTTTTCAAACCCCCTTCATAACGCTGAAAATCCAAATAAAATTATGTTGCACACAACCATGCTTTTTTTTCTTACCTCGCTTACATTTCGCTGGACAAAACTCCTTCCCTACAATGCTAGTATTCTTTCAACAGCACAATTTCCAAAGAACTCAAAAATATGTTTGATTTTCGGAAAAGTTGGTAAAGCTCTTTCATAACCCTGTAGACGAAAGAAGACATTTGCGTTTCACACACCTCGCCGACAAGCCTCTTTCTAAAACTATTAGTAATCATTCGCTAGCTTAAGATTCAAGGATTCCACAGCTGTGTTTATTTTCTAAAAGACTATTTCTCTGCAGTGTAGCAGGGAAAATAATAATGATTCACATAGCAAAGTAAAGGCATTGAAATTATATGAGCGTGTAAAGGAAACAATGTGGCAAAAAATTACAAAAATCACACTTCACATAGGTGCCAAGGTGCCGTAATCGATAATTGCGCAGCCCTCACTTCCATCCTCCATTCCAAAGCACGTGATTAGGGCCAAAGAGCGCATACCCGCGTATTTGAATCAATTTTATTCAATCTGCTACTTTGCGTAAAAACGATCTTTCTATAAATTAGTATGGCGTTGGAATCCCTAAATCTCACGCTATCGAATGATTACCAACAAAATGAAGAAAGAGCTCTGTTCTACGAGAGATATGCGCGTGTGAAACATAGCTTTGTTCTGAATTTTACAGCGTTATAAAAAGTTATAAGAATTAATATTTGAAGTCATCCAAGCTGTTCATACAAAATTCGTTGTACCGTAATATTTTCTGGCGCAGTTCATGGTCCAGACATTTCTTATCTGTAACTTTGAATTTGCATTACTGAGCGAGTGCTTTCCAGGTACCATTGCCATCACTTCTAAATATTCTCTTCACCAATGAGCCGCGACTTTCTCTAGCAGGCCCGGTGTATTTCGGCTCATGTATCAAACTTATCGCGTTGTTGTGGGGCTTGGTGAAATTTACAAAATTGCGATTTTTCTGGCCATGTCTTCCACTTAATCCGAAGCATGACGTAAGGTAAGTGATAGTTTCAATTTTTTTAACCTTCTAACTAATCTTTCCTTTCTCTCTTTGTTCTCATTCGCTCTTATATATTCCTTTTTCCTTTCTTATTTTCCTCTCTTTTTCACCTATCTTCTTCTCTTTCCGATATTTCTTTGGGTGCTATTCAACCTCTTGAGGACGGCGTGCATATATACTCTCCACTCGTGCTTGCTTGGGCTTTTCACTGGACGTATACTTCTCATTAGACTTTAGTAGTGATTTCATAGCTGAGAAACGGCGATTTCGATATTAGGCCTAGTTATCTGGCAAGGTCTTCTGAGTGTTCGATACCATTTAGAGAAAATTGCGTCTCGTTTTCGAACTATTAGTCTGAATAACCAGATGATTAACCACACAGCACGTCTATTGATAATTATGCAGTAAAATTTAGAAATTAAGGACACTTTATGTTCACGAGAAGGTGGGATTTATTGAAGAGATTTCTATACGAGTACTTTTATTGCAAAGAGAACTTTCACACGTCTAAAACCCTTCTTCTTTTCCAATATGAAAACTTATTCCTAAGATAGAAAAACAAATTCTTTAAGTCTTATTGTACTATTTTTAAGCCTATTCTGCAAATATAACCCTGTTAACACCTACAATGTACGACTTCGAGAAGATGCTTATATTGGAAGTATATCCTCAGTGTGTGGCCGCAGTAGGCGTAGAAAGAGCGCATATTCATTATTATGTAGGGTACTTCCCCTGAAAAAAAATCACACTTCTGACCCATACTTTGCACCTCACTTACAATCTTGGCCTCTTACTCAGATTCTTTTAGCTTTTAATAAGTAGCACAATCAGCATTAATCAAAAGTTTCTACGATTAGCACTTGTCAGCATTTTGTCCTTGCTGAATCTTTGTCCTTCTGAGAACTAATAATTATTGCTTCCTAAAAAATCAATTTGTAATTCCTCTGGTCGCTATTTGCAGCAATATGCAATACGAAATCTTTTTCCTACACTATTAAATTTTTAAGTTTGATATCTAGAGTGCTCATTACCACTTTTCTCATAAGAGCAACTGAGATATATCAAACAAACGTATTTCTCTATTAGCTGCACTTTGCACGTACTTGCTCGGCGTTTCCTTTGAGCACATGGAGGATCTGTTGTTCGCCAACACTCTATAGAATTCAATATAAAGTCGAAATCTCAGCAATCTGAATGACGCCCATTCCACATGTGGCATAGCTCTACGTCGGGGGCAGTGCGTCGTCGCATAAAGCTGCTATACATCTGATTTTTCGCCCGTAGTCTATGTAGTTTATCCAAACTTTCAGCAGGCATATTACCATATAAAAATCAGTATAGCTTTTCTTCCATTTGTACATCTGAATACCATTACAACACTCTGATTCTGCATGTCTACGGACTATCCCTTGAACTTCTACAGGACGAGTTTCTTTGGTAATCCAATCCTGTTTTTCCTTTACGTTCCGATCGAGTATGTTTTCCTTTGCAAAACACTCTTGGATGAAACGCCAAGTGTACTTTGTCAGCGTAGAGGTGTCTTCTTTCATCTATTATGTTGCTCGATAGGCTCTCCACAACATCATCTGAGTGGCATCCGACCGGTCTGGAAGTTGTGCTTGCATCTGCCTAGAACACCGTATTGTGGGTGTAGTTTTCTTCATCGCACAACTTAAACAGCATCATCCGCATTTGTGCCTATCTCATGTATATAATTTGCAATTGATTTGCTGGAATCAGCAAAATCTTTTCATACAAACTCCTCTCAGTACCTCTCTTCGAGAAAAATGTAAGGAATTGAATACCTGATAGAACGAGCTAAAGGAAAAAGTAAAAGAGCTATTTTGAACGGAGCGCTACATGAGTATACGTAGCGGAAAATATCAGCCGTAAGCAGGTGCGGACTAAGAGAGATCTGATGTAGTGTTGAACGGTCACAAACGTCTGCCATGGGCACATTGAGGTTATCAGAAGAGCTAGGCACTGGACGACAAGGTATAGTAAAGGTTTGCCCTGTGAGCTTTTACCTGAAAAATGTTATGAGTATGAAATGCAAAAATGCGTAGCGCTTGTCTAGTGACAAAATTCACCACGATAAATATCGTTCTTAGCCCAGAAAAAGTGGATAATAAAAACTGAATAACCACGACGCGATAGAACAGTGTCTGTTCTATGATTCTATTCAGATATGAGCTTTGAAAATGCATTGATTTTTGAATGCAGCATATTTTTTTACAGAATCTAACTGCTCTGTGATTTTCATTCACTCCGATAATGTTTGGGTATTGCATGAAACGAGAGAATATCAAAGGTAGAAAAGTACCATCGTCATATCTTTTACACATCTTACTACAATTCACTGAATGCAAGAGCAGTAAAATTGCACAATGGACGATAGCTTTTATTCGTCAGCATGAGCTACATATGCACCTCAAACACTAGAAAGTGTGTAGAAGAAAGTGGACTCAAACACAATAAGGGAAACGTAGAAAATTCTTCAATAACTTACCGATAAGTGTGCTTGATTGAACGAAAACTCAGTCCGGCTAACGGACATCTTCGTCTTCTTCAGTTAATACGTAATCTTCAATTAACATAGTATGTGTGAGCTGAGAGATTCCGCTTTACAAAAACCTTCTGAAATCGGACGTTGGTTTTGAAAAAGTCAATAAGTACTATGCAATGCATCTCAACGACTTAGTAATGATGTAAACAAAACTTCCAGTCGCTTTTTTCGAGACGTTGTGTAAGAGGATGGGGTGCTTTGCGAATAACGACGACGACGCGAAATGTGTTTCCGAAAAATAAATTCAACTACAGGGACACATTGGCTAATCTGTTCAATCATCACGTATTTTGACCTCATGGACAGTTTATTCCAGCCCATATGTCGCTAGCTCTTTTCATGAAGAAGCCACTTATGTGCTACTTTAGTTTTATTTGAATTTTCAGATCAAGAAGAAACAACATTCATCGATCTGAGATAAAGAGCATGATTTATTGTTCAGCAACATAGTTTAACTTACTTAACTTCACATAGGTTGCTTTGATAGTATGAGCACGGAGATTATTCGACTTGGCTGCTGTGCTCGACTAGTTCTCAGCTATATGGAGACTTTTTCAAGAATAAAAGATTTGTGCAGATCAGAGCAAAGTTTTGGGTTTGTCGGGTCATAGTGAAAAGCCAGAAACGACCTATAAAACTTTATTTTTCGTAACAAGTTTCACTTGAGCTATTTTGTACATTTGGAAACACATTGACACGGTGGAAAGAGGTGATTTTACTGACGCGTTTTTGCTGAATTTCAAATAAACATCACTTAATTTTTTGTACCAAAATGGCTTGTCTCTATAGAGAGTCGCATTACGACTTAACTTTCATACTGGCTGAGATACGTTCCTTTGATTCCTAAAGTAGCCGTGCGATTCATTTTCGTATTTTGACCGTAGGCCTTCGCTGGCCTTGTTACCTAGAGAAAGGTAAGCAATTTCATTATCATATTGAGTGAGATATTTCCTTTCAATTCTTGAATAGTCGTGCGAATCATTTTTGTTTTGTAAGCCTAGACCTTCGCTGATCGTGTTAGCCAGAGAAAGATAAATCATCTTGTGAGGAATTTTTTACTCGACATCGGCGATTCGTTAATCTACTTCAATCACAGATACCTTCTAGGCTTTTGGTAAAAATCTACTTCCCCAGTTTTTCTTTTCATTTGTCAAGTACTCCTGAAGGCGAAGATTGTTGCTAAAAGGATATCTCTTTTGAGGGCCAGTGACTCGAAAAAGCGCGATACATTGTTTGTTATTCGTCTTTGATAACTACAACCTCGAATCTAATGATATATTTTACCCCTACATCTATTTGATCTCTTATAAACATGTTACATAATATGCATTAAGAGCGCATGTGGCGCAGTGGTTAGAGGTGCCCTGCGTCGCCACACGAGGTCAATGGTTCGATCACGCGCTCATGGCTCACCAAGACATCCATCCTTCCGGGGCCGGTAAACTGGTACCAGACTGGTCTCGTACCTGTCTGGGAGGGTAAGCAGCAGTGACTCTGTTAAGCGGTAGGCCACCACGAGTCATTAGCCAGATATGCATTCAATCACCTCAAACGAAGTTAAAAATTGAAGATGAATGCATGGCAAATCCCTCA
The DNA here is from genome assembly GCA_019055375.1 of Parelaphostrongylus tenuis. Taxonomy (NCBI): domain Eukaryota; kingdom Metazoa; phylum Nematoda; class Chromadorea; order Rhabditida; family Metastrongylidae; genus Parelaphostrongylus; species Parelaphostrongylus tenuis. The sequence goes on from JAHQIW010007333.1 coordinate 80,519, forward strand.
GGGATTGGTTAACGCCGAGATCTTTATCCTTTATCCTTCAATCTGCATTGGATCACAGAAGTGCAAGGTCCATTAGTTGGGAACGATCTTTTATCTTCCTGCTTTCGGAGATGTCTCCCCGGTCGAATCTCGTTCCAATTTCAATTGATACTCGCTTTAAAAAAACAAAATTTGTTTGATGCAACTCTGAGAAAAAAAACTTCGAGAGCGCTTATGTGAATAGCCTTCCATAAGAAAATAAGGTTAGAGACGTAAGCCCTCGTTGAGTTTCTTAAAGTGTTTTATCTCGTTTTATGGAACCAGTCTTCTTTCTCGCTATTCTGAACTAGCCAAATTCTTGTATATCAGAAAAGGTTGTAGATTCAGAAGCAAAAATGATGAGGCATTAAGTTTACTGACACAAAAGCGTGTGAGACAAATTTTGTCTAGGTGTTTCTTGGTACGGTACCTTCTCAATTTTCATTGCATTTAGTGTGCAGAGAAAATGTAATCCAAAAATAAGGTATCTTTTGTGATAAGCTTTCGAACGCATGCAATAAGTGTAGCATTCAAGCTCTGCTCAAAATATATTGTCAGGAAGCATATACATTACATTGAAACTAATGTACAGCGTTCACTCCGTCAACCCATTCGTATCACGTCCTCGGTCGCTCACATGTCTAACGGCTTTGAGTCCACCGTTTGATACAGTCATACCTCTGTCATTCCGTATTTCAGATCCGTAGAATGTTAAGCAGAATGTTTTTCAGAGAAAACGTCCGACGTTGTTTCACATTTAATCTCTACCGATGCACAATGATCGTCGTGAATATCTGCCATTTGATAGCAATTTTTCTTGTCATCAAGAATATTATTGCCAGTAAAGATGGTGGACGCGCGATAGTCGTTAAAGATGACACGACTTGAGAAGAACCTTTCGTTGTTTTCTTTTGCTCAAACAGTATTTATTGTTTCAAATGTTTTGAGTCAGATCAATTATTACGTAAGGAACATGTAGACCATACTGTGAACTGTATATTATGCAGAACCATTCATGAACTATGTTCCTTGTTAGTTTTGATGAATAAATGGGTACATTCTACAGGTAAAACATTATCCAGTAATAAATAATTTTGACGAACTATATGTAATAACATATCGATGAATAACCCATATTAACAGATCGTGTATGCCACTCTTACTATCATATTATCTCAGATGTTGTGAAGTATACCGTTAAGCAGGTTTTAGATGGTCGACGATGTTCGATCGCTTTTTATTACTCTTAAATTCCATAGATAAGAGCTGCATGTGCTGGAAAATAGGTGCGTGCATACTCTGTTTTCCGAAAATCCGTCGTAATAATTCTTTCCTTACTTTCAAATTTTTTCGTTCTTTCAATCTAGTTAAGTACTCTTTTTCTTCACAAATCATGGAACGCAGTAAGTCTTACACTGTGGCGCGCGTTTGTCCCTTCTTTTTTGCAAAAATGAAATTGCTATTATCTATAAAGTTACACGGTACATCAAAAAACCCTCCATGAACAACGACAGCAGCAAATAATATTCTTTCACGAGTGACGTAGTACATCAATTATTTTTAATCTGTACATAATTTCTCCATACTGGCGAGATTCGAAAAAAGAATAACTTTTTTTCAAAAAAAAGAATGATAAGACTTTGATTGTTTTACTGCACAGTCCAGGTAGCGGTATAGTAACGATTCCAATTATGTAGTAGATAAATAGGACATGATAAACTTAGAGTTGCTGTAAACATATCAGCAGTTCGGGAAGGAGCTATGAAATTCAAGGTAAGGCGAATAGTATGGATTCCTAGAAGGGAATGACTAATGAGATAATTAGAAAGAGGAACTGATATATAAGTGTTAAAATCTTTAACAAAGCTGTAATTTTTTTACATTTTCTGCTGGAAAACCGTGTTATAAATTTGCTCCGTTGATTAGGCGACCAGTTCACCAGTTCGTGCCAACTGCAGCACTTTTTCTTAAAGGTATCCTATCAACTTACGACCACCATTCATCAGAGACAGTCTGTTCCACTGTTACTTCGGCAACAACATGAGGATTTGTCAAGTATGTGCCAATCTCTGCTGATCTATTGTGATTTTTTGTGAGATTCCGACGTAACCGTTAAACGGCGTTTCAAAATCCTTCTTTCACGCAGTTGTCGGTCCTTATGAACTGAGGAGTGGATTTGCGCAATAGATTTATAAGGATTATAAATGGAAGTGCTGCAAGAATAAGTTTGAATAAAATCTGCAGCCTTGTTTAGTTCTAAGCCTGATAGAAGAACGCATGATAATATGGAGAAATGGCGAATACACTCAATGTGATAGGAAACAGTAGTCCCAACGCTCCCCACAGCACATCTTCTTTATTTTCAACTAAATCATTTAGTGATGACAGCATCTATATAATTAAAACATTCTCGAGAATTTTAATGTAAGACCCGCGCAGCTGCGAAATCATCTTACACAGAATCGTGTGTGGTGTAAGCCACCGAACAGGCAATAATCAGTCAGAATGACACATCGGTTTACACTACGAAATGACCCATCAACTATCATTGCTAGACGATGCCGATAGAACTATCATATATGTTTATATATATTTATATATTTATATATATATACATATGCTATATAGACGTATACACGATGTATATACATATATATATGTGTATATGTGTATCACCTGTATCACCTGTCACCTGCCGTCCCGTTGATCGTCGAGTGACTAGAGAGTGAGGCACCGGCAACACTTCCATTTTCCCAGTCGCTTGTGATAGTACCCCAGTGAGTCCTGCTCACTTTAGAGACTCGCTGAGCATCATATCTTCCTTCCAAGCCTTTCGTGAAGAAATTGAACTATAGGGTCGGTAGTTTTCCTGTAGAGCGCTTGAAGTCCGAGAAATCCTGTTGGTAACGGCTCTCGTCCGTCGGTTGTCGTTGAAGCGCATCACGCGTCCGGCACATCTTATTTAAAATATCCTAGCGTGTATAACGATATATATTGTATATATATACACAATATATTGCCATACCATATGACATGTTGGCTCACATTGTAATGAAGAGATCTATTGAAATTTGAGCGTGGTCTTAGTAAAACACTCGAATCAAAGGTATAATATGATGAAAATACCAGCCAAAGAGCAATCGAGTATACAACACTGGAAGCTCGGTGGTAATTTCACAGTGTAGGGCTCCCGATAGGATTGACCAAAAAAGGATTAAAGACGACGGGTTCTGCCCGACTGACGAGTCTGTAAGGACGAAACACGTTTATCGGGCTGTACAAGAGCCCTTACCAGACCACATGACATGTTAGCTCAAGTAATAATTATGATTGGAGTTTCAGCGTGGTCCTAAGAAAACACCCGAAATAAAGGTCTTTCAGTATAGTGTGTAAGAATGTTTAAAGCGTTACTGATGTTATTACGTCAGAGCCATACACATGTTTCGGAGGTATCACCTTCGTCATCAAAGTAGAGCTCAGTGTGAGGCGTGGGCCACTGTTGAAGACGACGATAACTCCGAAACACGGGTACGGCTCTGACGTAGCAACATCGGTATTGCTCTAAACAATCTTACAGACTATATTTATATACACATATATCATGCGATTGATTACATAGCTGCTGTTCAAAGAAATATGTGCAAATATGATTTGAAAAGAAATCAAAGTTTATTGAGATTTGTTTACAATTGTAAACGTAGATAGGATTCGATCTGTTGCATCTCCCGAGGTTCGCTGATCAAATAACCACAGAAATCGTTCCCATCACAGGAATCGTTACAGACTAGAAAGCGGCGCAATAAACAATACTTCTCAACTACTAAAACTTTGAGAAGCAACAATCCTAGGAAACTGCTTGTTGTTAAACTATGAACTTAGTGTATCGTTCGGTATTTCTGAGCATATAGTTCTGTACGATTTTTGAGAACTGATTTCCGTTGGGATATCCATTTATTTATTCCAAGGTTATGTGAACACTGGTCTTTCGAAAATTATAGCTATACAGTGATCCAGGTAATATAATGCCGTCTACCTCAGGATGAACCATTGTTTTATAAAAAATTCATAAGCAGTAGACTATCGACGAATCCGCGGATAATTTTAATGGAGGAATCTTGGCACGATTAGGCGTGAAGGCTCTCGTTGCTCTCTCAGGTGGAGGATAAGGTAATCAAACGCGAACCAAAAACAATCATATTTTTTCTCGAGAAGCAGGTGAACTTTGGGGATAGACTCCCGGTTTCTGCAATACCAATCTAGCATACGTGCTTTTCTAAAAACCAAATTGATTAATATAATCAAGCAGCTTAGAAGTGCATAGAGAAGGCTGAGAACTGCGTCTGATAAATAACCTCCTCGTTGTTCCTCCAGAAGTGGCTGAATAGCTACTCGTGAGTACTGATCCCTCACGTTCAGAGCCCTGAACGCTACTCGTTCAATGTGAAAAGCTGAACACAGTGAGAAAGCAAGTTCTATTCTCTGGCCCTACGAGAGCCCTCGACACGGCATCGTTGCGCAAAAAGAACGCGAGGAGCTACAGATCTCACAGCCATTCTGATATAGCAACAGAGTATCGTGACGAGCTTTATCCAAAGTTTATGTACACTTGCATTCAAATCATTAACAGAGGACTTAATAATGCAGGGGAGAAGGGACTGGGAGCGTCGTCCTCTGATTTGTAACGTAAAAATTGGACCTAAAAATTCTTGGACCACATCACTTTTAAATCCACGGATTAGAATGAAACGAACAAGATGAAGGGCTGTTCGAATGGTAGCCCACAATTCCCGGAGCCCCACTCTCAGCGGTGAATGTGGGAATCTTTTAATGATAGGGACCGTAAAGAAATAAACTGCATTTATATAAATCAAAGCTTTCACTTGACTGATTTTGCTGTCGTTGCAAAATTCCACACATTGGTGCATTGCTTAACTCGCTCAGCATTCCATCTTTTTACGTGAAGAGAGAAAGGCGCTTGTCAAACAACAAGATCGGAAAACTATCATAAACTGGATTTATTCAATTCATTTGTCTGTCCTCTTTGCTATAGTGTTATAAAAGCCGAAATTCAGAAGTCACTGCACTGCCGAGTGGGATTCTCATTGAGGGGTGCTCCACCGAAGAAGATTTGACTCGATCGACAACGAACACCGTAACCAAAATGAGGAAGAATGACTGTGGAACATTGACTACGCTAGCCCGCACAAATCCATTTTATAAAAACTTTGTGAAATTGGTTATATCAACAAGAAGAAATGAAAAATAAAGTGATTGACGTTGACCAATTCTTTGAGGAGCACCATTCATTCCCATCATACATAGGATGTAGTACTGAAGAGGTGATTGAATGGAATATTTGGCCTATTTATTGATTTACAAAGTCTTACAGATGCATCAATTCAGTGTTTTTTTTATCTTATTGAACAGCCTTAGCACTAACCTGGTAACATAGGAGGAATGAGCGACATACTGAGCTAAGTGGGGGTCAGGGTCAAGTCAGCGCTTTGATAGATTGAACTGTTCTAGCAATGACTATGATCAATACTACGGTGGTACTCGCTAACTGGTTTTTAATTACTGACGACAATTCCTTAATCACATTAGGGGCTTACAAATCTATAGGTTTATAGACATCTGTAAAGACTTGTAGAAGAGACTTCTGTCTAGCGGATTATCGCGTTAATGATTCCTACACAACGCCTTTTCAATTATGAAAATGTTCAGGCTTAAAAGTTCACAAAGCTGATAACGATATTTATGTTTCGAGTGTTTTCAGCCGAACAGCGGCAACCCCAAGCGCAAGTAGCATGTTGAATGACACCATCCTTTCAGACAAGATCGCAATCCATTCACCCTGGTGCTCTGAATGTTAGCACTGAAGTAGTAAGTTGAGAGAAACGCGTCATAATATTCAAAAATCAGAATTTGAAAATGATAAACTAGAAGAATAAGAGAAAACAACAAATATTTTCGCTTCGTACGACCTCTGCAGAAGCGCGTCGGAGCGGATGCGTTAAATTCGTGCACAACTGCAAACAAATATCGAGTCATCTCGCTATACACTACTGTTAACGTTCTCATAATAAATGTTCACACGTTCATAGGATAGGCGCAATGCTCATACGAAAAAGGAGGTACACTTCTGATATTGGGTAGGCATAACTGAAGGAGAATTTTTTGCTGGGAAAAGACTTTGCATCGAAATTTCAGCAATCATTCAGGAGCTTAACTCTCAAGAAACTCAAAACTAGTTTTATGAATAGAAAGGCTTCTTTACGGGGCTGTAGCACTAAAAATAGTATCATGCTTACACAAAGGTTACGCAAAATCGCACTTAATTTCGCAAAACAGAGCTTTCCCTTCAAGCTATTAATGGTTGTTTGGCAGCGTGATTCTCGGAAATTTCAAAAAGCATTTGCATTCTAGAAAGGCTTCCTTGCAGCAGAGAGAATAAATTTGTATTTCACACACGCACTTCTCACAGGAGAGATCTCTACCCTTAGATTGTCAGTAAATAATCAACAGCGTGATTCTAGGCGGTCCCAACACTATGCTTGAGTTCTAGAAAGACCATCTGACTGCACTGTAGCAAGAAAGATAGGATTGAGCCTCAAACACGCGCACATTGCTTATCGGCTATGATCTGTCAATTGGTTTGAATTGATTACACGATCGATCGAACGTGCAGCGCGATTTACATTTAGCGCTTGACATTTTATATTTCATTTATGACTTTATCCGCTTGTTAGAAAACTCTAGAGAAATTGTATGATTCTGATATCGTTGATCTCTATGTGTTTGTAAGATTTCGTGCATAGACTCAGGCTTCCTAAGCTTAGGCTTAGTAGTGGTTTGCGTGGAAATATGAAATGAAAATGAAAAGCCTAAGCAGACAGAACGACGAGCGTTCCAATTACGCACAAAAAAGCTAGGAATATCTTTGAAGCAAGCGAAAATTCTCAAATAAATAACGAAAAAGCGAACTACAGCGGTGTAAAAAGGCTTTTCAAAAAGTAAATTGGATTTTGAATCCGCGATATTAAATTTTGGAATAATCACGGATGGTCTTGTAAGAAATCTTTGTCTAGCAAAAGAGGCGCTTTCAAAAATCTTTGCACTTTAGCAAAAAAGTACCAAAAAGGGATTATATCGGATTGTAAAATCTTGATACTAACGATATTTAGTGAATCAACTGCTCATCTCCATTCAGAAAATCATCTTCACCTACAGTACGACTCTCAGTTGAGCTCTATTTTTGCATTTAAGCAGACTTTTGATTGCTTTGTAGTTCCCCGTCAGCTTTGTTAGGATTTTCCCTAAATGTCGCCACAGGCGGTCAATGGCTTTGTGCTCGGAAGATATATTTGTTGTCCCTTGAAACAGATGATCTCTAGGAAGGCAGTGATTTCTAGCAATCAGCAGTTGTTTACTCTCAAGTGAGATTCTGAGTGAGGACTAGATCGAGTTCGATCTCAGCTTCGATAAATCTACTTGAAAAAAAAACTCATCTCTTTAAAAACTAAGCATGAAAATTTTGGAATTTTGTTAGGTGAGTTTCCATCCATATTGGCAGCGTTCTGGTATACGAGTGATCTCGTTATTCAGTTCACATAATAATGCACCTGCTTATGCTTGGAGAAACTTTACTACTACTTTGACTTTATTCAAATTTGCTGCCATTTTCGTAGTCATTCAAAAAATTTCGCTTATGCAGTCATGACAAGGTTCGCTCCTTTTTCATGTACGTCTACACGAATATCGGAGCAAAGTTTGGAGTTCAACATTAATTCAGCTCAAAACTGATTGTGAATATGAAGTAAAATTCTATTCGTTTCAAACGAAAATCTTTTTAACAAAATCCTTTAAACCCGAATTTTTTTCATCTTCTTTTTGTCATTATTGGTCTGCTTCTTTCTTTCTTCCCTTTTTGTTTACTTTTCATTAAGTGAGTATGATACAGCCATGTATCGTCATAAGTTCAACAGCGTTGTCTCACGCACGTCGTTATAGTGAGTGAAATGTTACCATGCAATTTCTCACTAGTTGTCTCTTCACATAGCAACGACGATTTTATTCACATCATCACCGTCCATCTGCCAGTGTTATGATATGATATTGCACGTTCATCTAACATCTCGTCTCCTTTACAAACTCATAAAGTGTAGAATTTCATTCTCAAAACTTCATCATATGTAATACCTTCATGTAGTTGACAACTACCTCTTGCATTGATCATGATATGAAATTTTTTTTATTCAACCGCTTCTAGCGATGGTACGAACTTTCAAATACACCCATTGATGTAGAGTGATACAGAGAGATGTGTTGTAGCGTAGAAAAAGTGGTGTGCAAATTGGGAATCAGTAGTGCAACGGGTTAGAGCACGCGGTCCTGGATATAGTGAAATGTGGGTTCGAGTCCCGCCTGACACGAAAGTCTTGCATGTCACCCTAATCAGTGGGTAACTATTCTATTGTTTTGTTTATCGGCCCACCTGTCTGAATATTACAAATCACAATGGTGCTGGACAAGTTACTTCCGATAGATTTCCTTCGATAGCCGAAGAGGATTTCTCGATCATCAGAAGATTCTAGAAACTAAGAAGCATTTAGATTTGGAGTAGATACATCACCTCTTGACACACTGCCGATCGTGTGGGCACTATAGTGCTCGTAAGTGCTGTAATTTTAGCCTTTGAAACGACTTTGAAGCTTCTAAGCCCTTTCAGGTACTTTTCCAAATTTTCGAACTCAAGAATAGAACATTGGTCTCAATAAATCAGTTGTCCGTGTCAAAACTGGCTACGGATTACTGAGTTAATATTGAATTTAATAGGCCAGCTAGCCACGCTGTGAATGGTTGCTCATTAATATGTTAGTCGTGCATACAATTTCTACACAAGTTTCTTCCAATTCGAAGTACATTCAAAGCTATAGTTCTCACTAAATTTATAGTGCAGTTCAAATTTACTAAAATTCTAAGGCAGAAGCCGCAGACGTAAACATCAGTTGAGGAATCGTTCTGTTCCATGAAATCATGCCTGTTCAATACTTTGGTGCTTAAAATGAGAGACTGTGAGCAAAAATTCGAAGAAGTTAAATATGTTTGGCTGACTGGATTGTAAACAACCTGATCTTTTCAGGCACTAAAGAAGGCGAAGCTGCCGAAACGTCGGCTGTTTGAATGAATTGTGCCGTAGTACACTCATGTTTGATTTAAGTAGAAATTAAGGATTGTAAAGAGTACACACTGTAGACTCGAAAAAATTAGTATTTCATTCTAAGAGAGTAAAAGTTCGTGTATCACCTGTCGTCCCGATGATCGTCCAGTGACTTGAACGGGCACCAACAACACTCCCATTTCAAGAGTAACCCAGTGAGGTGAGCAGCCTCGTCGCTCTAGAAATTCTTTGAGCATCATATCTTTCTTCTAATGTTTTCGTAAAAAAATCGGACCATCGAGTCACTGGTCTTTCTGTACAGCGCTTGATGTCCCGAGGAATCCAGTCGTTAACGGCTCTCGTCCATCGGTTGTCGTTTAAACGCATCACGTGTCCAGCTCACTTTATTTTTTCCCTCTATCCAGCAGAATAAGATATGTAGAATTAATGACTTCCATTCCATCTATTAATGTTAAACATGGGCTATGACATCTTCGTTCCAATTCTCCAGCGGCCAGTGATTTCGTTTTGGGTTCATTGTATCTAATACATATCGGAGTCTTTGAGGTGAACTCACTGCTTAAAATCGCAGTTCGACATCTTGGAACACTCGGAGACATTGCAAGGCGATCTCAATGACGAAATGTTGGAGAAGGAAGAATCATAACTATTGTCATGTAATTATAATAGTTTAGAGTTGACTGTCTATTAAAGCAACGTCTGTGATATAAATATTCTATCAAAAAGATAATTAAAGACAGCAACAACAATTGTGCACGGATAAAGTCAAATTTTTCCGTGTAGCAGTCGGATAGGATAATACTATCTAAACTTTTGAGTGAAGATAATTTGTCTGAAGATGGACAGAATTGTGTGATGAGTATAGTACGTATTGATCTCAACTACATTTAGCGCTCTCTTTACTCCGTAGACCACATAATCGTTTCCATTAATCTGTAAGTTAGTGCCTCGATTTTCGAAAAGTGAAGTTATTGGGTAGTGCAAATTTGCAGTTTCAGTGAACTACTCCATTTCGTAGCCAATATTTCCTGATAGAAAAGGTTTAACAATTACTGGCCTCATTGTCATGGCAAAGGGTTTTCCTCTGCGTCAAGCGTCTGATATTCGTATCCGAAAATCAAGTTTAGGGTGACTTAGATCTGCATTATTCTTTAGCCCAGAATAATCCTAATCCAAAAAGCTACGATTTTTGGAGCCTTCTAAACCGCGAGTTCTTTATCCTACGAATATGGATTTTACGGATTTTTTACGACTTAAGTGAAAAAAGGTTTGCCAGGCTGACAATGTAAAAGGTAATGAATGGGTGCGAATTGAAGTGCAAATATTCTAGATAATATAATTCTACTGAATATAATTTTTATATTTCCGAACTGCAATACTCCAGCTCTGGCAAAAAACAGCACTACGAAATCCAGAAAGAAAATTTTGTCTATTTACTTCTTTCAAAATTATAAAAACTCTAGATATGCTGACTTGTTGTAAAACAATGAGCTGCGCTCAGAGCTCTCCAACCTCTACATACCTCTGAACTCCGTTATACCAAACGCTTAAAGATATATCAAGCCAAAAACTTTATCCTTTTCATATCCTTTATAGAATTCACTACACTCTGAAGAATTTTGTGAGCAAAGTACATACTTTCTTATCCTTCCAAAACAAAACTACGTTTTTCTTGCGATAACTTTGCAAATGAAGTTCTTATAAGCTTATTCGAAGTTTGGACAGGTAAATTCGTAAGGCGTATAATTGTGTAATGCTCCACGTTTCTGCAGTACAGAGTTAATACGTGAATCATCTTGTTATATTATGATTATCTGTCATAGATACATTTCATTCCGAATTATCCCCACCACAACATTTTTGTCCTCTCTGGGAAAAACGAAAGAATTCGCGATATTCAACTGTTCTTTGGGGATAAAATCAGCATAGCATTTTTCCAATATTCCTTGTGTTGAATTTAGATCAGTTCCTGACTGAAAACTACAGTTAGTGGTTTTCATCATAGACTTTCCTGAAGTTCACGTGTAGAGGTGCTTTGCAATGATTACTGAATTGATATCACGTTCGATTCCTCACTCGGGCTTACCGCAAAGCGTTCATGTCTCCGAAATTTGTAAACGGTATCAGACCTTTCTGGGAAGATAGTACACCTGATTTAATACTTTGGTAAGCCACCGAAAGTCATTGCATGAATTAAGTAGACATTCTGTCATTTTTACAGTGCCACGAATGGAGTCGAATACGTGGTGGATTCTTCTTGGACAGATCAATGTCAAGTGCGCTATCCTATATCCCTTGCGAAAATTTATTCTATTTCTGTTCAGGAGTGCGTTGATTAACCAGTTTGGCTCTTCCTTGCTGACTCCTTTGCGTTTCTAATTGCTGATGTTTGAAATAATATTGACATTGAGGGATTTTGAACTATAAACGAATGTAAAAGTTTGTCCTAAGTTATTACCGTGAGTTCAATGGTCGATATTAGAACCGTTTGACTACATTCACTTCAATGGAAGCCTAGAGTTTTATTTATATCATTGACAGAACTTTTTTTTAGAATTCAGAAATCGTCGGAAGGCATTTCCCATACACTGTTCATTGTTCGAAGATTGTTTCTCACCAAGTACTTGCAAGTACACAAAAATGTAGTTGCATAACAAGTCGTCTAACCAATAATCTTAATGAAGAATTCTTTCAACTTATAGAAACATTGCTTGTACGTGTGACTTCAGTGCCCTTGTGCTACGCTCGCGTTCCCGCTCGATTTCTCAACTCACGGGTGTTGCAATCCTTGGCTCAGTTTGCCTATTTCATGTCAGTATTTCTCTGATGCAACTATCTCGAAGACCGCCTGACGCAAATGTTTTGCACGCCACTCTACATTATTAGGTTAACTATAACATCATGCCACCGCAATACGCGGTCAAATGAAATGAATTCTTGTCTCGACAACATTGACGGAGCCGTAGTTTACAGCTCTACACCCAATTCAACTACCCAGTATCAAGGTTTGGCGCATTTTTGAATATGGGAAGAGTTTTTGCAAGATTGATCATCGTCACCGATATCGCGCGAAACTATTTTTGTCCCACGTCGTCTTGAAATGATCGAGATATGTTTCGTTACTGTTGCAAAGGTTAGAAAAAAAAAACAAACTCTTGATAATGGCGACATTTTGGACTCTGTGCAACTCAAACAATAAGGGTAGAGAAAAACGTGTAGAAGCAGGGCATTAAATTTCCATGAACTCAAACAACGTTTTCAAGCCCGCAGTGTCGATAACGGAGCTGATCCCCATCGACTGTCCTCATCTTTAAAGTATTCACTTTTGTCAAGGAACTCTTAGAATTAATGCTAGAGAGTCTACACACATCCAAACGAATCCAGGTAATTGTAATGTCTATCTATATTCCAATGACTCAAAATCACTAAAAGTATAAAAGCAAATTCTTTGATTTGGTAAAATATAGAAAAATCAGTGTTTTGAAATTCATTTAAGCATGAAATAAAGACGTTCAATCATATTTCGAAACGTTTTCTTGAAATTCAAGAGATAAAGCCAACATTGATATCCAAAAATTCGATCAAATTATATGTGCGCCAAAAGTAAACATATGTTCGTCCCGAGATCAATGTTAGAGAGAAGAATACATCACTCAACGCTGTTTCAATGCTTTTCATCATACTACAGTGACTGATAAGTACCAAATTCAGGATCTTTGTTAACAGATAAACTCTGTGCCTATTCCTCTAGCGCCGACGAAGGTACTCGTGAGTGAGAACGCCATCTCTCACACATCAAAATCACGTCTCTTACGTATCTTTCAAGTTTTTTTATTTTTAAAAAGCAACAGTAGGCAATCAAGTCCTATAGGAGGCGATTTGATAACAATCAAGACAATAAATAACAAGATTACAGGCGCTACAAGTAATAGTGCTACTTACTATTCTCTAAGTTATTGTATAGCAGTTTTCGCTATCTGCTTGTCTATGTGTCTGTGGGTATGCTCGATGCGCCTGTAAAATTGGTGCAAAACGTTGATAGAAACAGGAACTGATTAACACTAAAATTAGTACGATAATATGTATAATACACAATTATTCTCTCAACAATATTATCAGAAGAAAAAATAATTAAAAAATCTAAACGTAATGTAAGAAGTCTTTCTATTCCTTCAAATTTCACTCGGTATGCGATTCAATGTCAGTCGTACTCTATTTCACAGCACATGTTGTAATATTCCAGCCATCACTGCTAGAGCTTGTTGAACTCAATTGATCCTGGGATTTCCGATGGAATATAACGAATAAATCTCACGTCGTATTACCAATGATTTTTACTAAGCGGAATTTCTGAAATGAATGCCGTAAAACCATATGTTCAGTAATAAGTTATTGCCAAGACCTCCATGTGCAAGGTTGTTCAGCCTTGAGATGGGTGGCGAACGAACCAGCGATAGTTATCGCCCATGCATAATCTTTTATTACTTCGCGGGATTCATTTTTTGTACGGGAAATCGATTAGAAAAGCCAAAGTTTTCTGTATGTTGTGATCGGAACATGACACTCCCCTGCTAACCTCATCTTTGACTTAGGTTTCTAATACCAAATCTCCGATCATTTCATTTGTGATGTGCAGAAATCAAATTGATCTATAGTCTGTCAAGTCAAGCAAAATGTCAGCGACAAACGGTGAACGATTTTTCGTTTGCATTAGGCAATTGTTCGGTTGCAGGCGCTACGACGAAATCCTGGGTTTGTCGGGGGTAGGCGGGACTTATGTGGCGCCAGCGCTACGCAGACGAGCTCCATTCCATCGCCAACATCGACAGCACGAACATGTCGGTCTCTCCTGAAATCATCAAGAAGATCGAAGACGGCTATACGAAACTTCAGGTCTGTGATCACATCTCTACAAAACATTCTCTAACTAACTCGAGCTTTTCTCGTGCCCTTGCCCTTTTCCCATTGACGACGAACGATCACCGCTCATTTACGCGTAGTTTGTTCCTAAGGATTCCATTATGATCTAGAGAAGCGGCTCAATCTCAAGGGGTGCACTCATGGAGCTCACGTGAGGTTGGTACCAGTTGTTGTCTTTGCGATCCTCAGACTCAGCGTCTCATACCTTACCGATGAGCTCTAAAGAAGGCAAAGTCATCTTAAGACGTCACCCATCAAGTCACAACAACAGCTGATACGGATCTCACGTAAACTCAACAGCAGCCGTCCCATTATAGTTAATTCTCTCTACTATGTATCTGAAATGTTGATTACAGTAAACGATTATGTGATAGTGGACAGTATTTCGTAAGGATCTTTCCAGAATCTAAGTCTTATGGTAAACAACGCTCATGATTAATTAGAGGTCATCGGAAGAGTTGCATTGTGGTCTCTCACCTTCCTGCTTTTTGCACAGTGTCCTTGCAATGTGTGCAGTCTGTTCCTTGCACTCTACGCCACAATCGATAGTACGGATTACACTACTCTTACTCACAATGAACCAGAGTTTTCGAACTTTAAGAGAACGCGTTTGGTCCCTAATTTGTTCTTTGGTCTTCTTTTACTTCATGGGCGCTTTGAATTGTTAGATCTCAGTCTAAAAACTTGGTTATCTAGAAAAATTATTCTGGGAAGTAGCTAAAGAAGTTAAAAAACTTCTTTTTTTCAATACCTAAACTTTAGCTTCTTTAGTGATTTTGGCCAGGAGGTCCTTATATTACTAAACCCTTTCGTTTAACATAGTTTACTTTGTGTGTACAGCTCGAAATCTGAGCTTTGGTTTCTTCCTCTCTTCGCAATGATTGTCAGCATATTTGCTTCCGAACGCAAAATTGCAATTCATAATAAAAGTAAAAATTTTAACTAAAAAGTCCGACTATCTCTAAACCTCCGCATGATTGAAGGAATACAAAAGTTCTCTCGATGTGTCCTTTTCTTTATTTGAAACTTGCACAAGGTTCGTAGTTTCCTTCTTTTCCTCAAAACTCGATGACTAACGTTTCGGCGGTGACCCTTTCGTTAGAGCCTAGACGTATAAATCATATCATAACTGATTATTCGGTTGATATTTTGCACGCATCAAAAATATAATAGAAGAGAAATCAACAGTTTAGTCATTCTGAGAAACTCGACCTTGTTTGGTTTTTGAGAGCGGTCACCGGTCTAAATTTTGACTCACTGTCTTGTCGTAGACTGGTGTTTATCATTCCACAGAAACACTACATTCAGGAAATTCATTCTATCTGGTGGAAGTATATGATTGTCCACATTTATTGAGGTTTTTTTTTGTGTTGTAGAATGCTGCGGATTGTCATTCGTTGCTGAAGAAGTACCTGAGTAAGAGCGTTGTGGACCAACTGAAGGACAAGAAAACGAAATTGGGAGCCACTCTTCTCGATGTCATTCAGTCCGGTTAGATGCATTGCTTCCTACTTTTGAATCTTCATACCTTCCCTTTGGTTCTGAAACATTATCTTCACAAACTTTTTTTAAATGTATTTTTGTCGCCCGTTTCGATCATTGTTGACGATCAAATCGTTCGATATTGTAGGGTGATTGCATCTTAAGTAGTCGATCTATTGTTCTTTTTTTGGTCCTCTTCTTTTTCTCTAATATAGCTATTTTTCAACCACAGAAATAATTCATCTAGGAGTTGCCAACCTCGACTCTGGTGTTGGTATCTATGCTCCAGATGCTGAAGCTTACACTTTGTTCAAGCCACTTTTCGATCCTGTGATTCAGGTCTTTCCATCATTTTTATTATTTTTTCGATTCAAGGAATTAGATATTTATTGGCTGTAAATATATCGGGAATACGTTCAATATCGTGAATGAACTAAAATATATGCTAAATATTGGCTTTCAGTCGACTATTCTTCTAGAAAACTCGTTATAAACGTCCAATACGTAGGTCTCGCCAGCCCAAAGGTACCTAAGCCAACTCGCATGGCAAATCTCGAAAAGACCAAAAACATTCTCTCACACTATGTAATGGATGTTTATAACGAGGTTTAAAAAAATGGTCAAATGAAAAGCAGCGTTTACATAATTAATCAGCCGCAGGCCATCGACTGAAAAATGATTCGGACAACATTTCCCGTTGTTTGGTCTAAACATCCTGTTCGTCGCATTATTCTCTACTATGTAGGATTGACTGAGGGGAGAGGTGTGTGGTTCTGATGCGAGCGAAACCACCGAAGCGCACGTAAGCTAGTGACGTGCCAAACCTCGAAAAGGCTGAAAACATTCTCTTTCAGACCATATATGTAACTGTTGTGCACTTTTTATTATTTTCACAGCAGATGTTTTGTACTGTGTTTTCAGGATTACCATAATGGATTCTCCCCGAATCAGAAGCAGCCCGCAACTGACCTCGGGGAGGGCAAGACGTCTCAGCTTGTCGACCTTGACCCTGAGGGAAAGTTTATCAATTCTACTCGAATCAGGTGGGCACATATATCACAGTCATCTCTGTCTGTCTCCGTAATAATTACATGTGGTACTTTTGTTGACAATTGTTATTGGCATCAACGTTCTACTATGTTTTTTTTTCTAGATGTGCGTGTAGGTAATGATTTATTTTCTGTAATATTCATCAAAGTATCACGAAAGAAACTTGATGACATTGATTCATGATTAGTGTGAATAAAATAAATTTTATTGAGGCCTAGAATAAGTGTTTGCGATGAGATCAACGCACACTGTTTTTAATTATCTACATAGTGGTCATACACATTATATTTGAAGGTGTGGACGTTCCCTTGCTGGATATCCGTTCAATCCGTGTCTTACTGAGGCAAACTATCTTGAAATGGAAGGTGGGTACTTCTTTGTATTTCCTATCAAAGCCTATAAGTGTTTTGGGAAATGTAGGAAATTCTAGGCAAAGTGAAGAAAATCTTTGAGACCATAACTGATCCCGAACTACAAGGAACATATTATCCTCTCGATGGTATGACCAAGGAGGTTCAAAACCAGCTCATTAAAGACCATTTTCTGTTCAAGGAAGGTGACAGGTGAAGAATTTTTTGTCGCTATCTATCCATGTAATTTCGACTCCTTAGTCTGATAAAACTTCTTCATAAAGGCTATTTGCAGATTCCTTCAAGCTGCCAACGCTTGCCGTTATTGGCCCAAAGGTCGTGGTATTTTCCATAACAAGAATAAGACATTCTTAGTTTGGGTCAACGAAGAGGATCATCTCCGCATCATTTCCATGCAAGAAGGTGGAAAAGTTGGA
Source organism: Parelaphostrongylus tenuis (assembly GCA_019055375.1). NCBI lineage: Eukaryota > Metazoa > Nematoda > Chromadorea > Rhabditida > Metastrongylidae > Parelaphostrongylus > Parelaphostrongylus tenuis. Next base: position 97,957 of record JAHQIW010007333.1, read on the forward strand.
CAGATAAGTTTTATGACGATTAATTCAACTTCTGTCGTTTCTTTCGTTTATTTTACTTGGCTACACGCTTCTTTGACTTGATTTTCGAAATTGCTAAGCATAGAATTTGATATTTATTCCTCTAAGCCCAACTTTTTTGGCGTTTTAGGTGTTAGAACGTTTGATCAAAGGTGTAAAGACGATCCAGTCTCAGGCTCCATTCTCTCGCGATGATCGTCTTGGTTGGCTCACTTTCTGCCCATCAAACCTAGGTGAGACAATTTGTAATTCTTGAAGCTTACTAGTAGGATCAATATATGTTTTAGGAACCACTGTTCGTGCATCTGTGCACATTCGTCTGCCAAAAATCTCCGCTAAGCCGGACTTTAAGAAAATCTGTGATGGACTGAAACTTCAGGTTACTTGCTTATACTAACGAATTGTCACTGATCTCGCATAAATTCGAAGATTCACAGATCCGTGGTATTCATGGTGAGCATTCGGATTCTGAAGGTGGTGTATATGACATATCAAACAAAGCTCGTCTTGGTCTTACTGAATTCGAAGCGGTCAAACAGATGTACGATGGTGTCAAGCATCTCATTGAACTGGAAAAGAAAGCTTAGATACAAGTCCTTCCTTTATTGTAGTGTTATCACGTGAATGTAGTATTTTAATAGCATAGCTATAAAGCATACTAGCTGTTGAGTTTTTGATAACCCCATTTATGTGTTTTAAGGGATAGATAAATTATTTTCTGTGAGATTTTGTGCAACAATTCTTATTTGCTTTATTCGCTAAAGAAAAAGATTGGCATCAATAGATATCGCAGTGCGCGAACGTTGAGTTTATAAAACCAGTTCCACATTTTTCTCGGACATTTGAGTTTTTGAATCGAGATAAATGCAGTTATCACCTTTTCACTACAATTCTATCGAAGAGCGTCACACTTTACATCTCCATAATTTTCGGGCATTTTTTGCTTGCATTAAGGGTTTCGCTGGTAGCTAAGCCATCACAGTAGTAGGTTGGGGAAAAAGATCTAAGAAAACGCTCGTAACTTTTTGAGTGTCGGCCTTTTTTTTTGTGCTTTTGGGCTTATTTGAAAGCCCGTCTTTTCCCGCGTTGATTGCTATATAATTTATCTACTTATTTCAAGATGGAGTTCCGAGGTAGCAAATTAAGTTGTTGATGATGCACGAATGACTGTTGGTTCGAATGCAACGCTGGCAAGTGAACGCATCAATCTGGCTTGAGGCTCGCTTGTTAGCTCATATTGAAATAAGTAGATAAATTATATATCCATCAACGCAGGAGAAGACGAACTCTCAAATGAGCCCAAAAACACGAAAATGGTCGACATCCAAAAAAGTTACAAGCATTTTCTCGAAACTTTTTCCTCAATCCATTAACTTTCGTTATCAACCAACTAAGCACGTAATAACGGGCGTATCTGTTTGTCAAATGATATCAAATCGAATCTATTCTTGAAAATGTAGCAAAAGAGAGTTCAGTAGATGTCACTACATCGATAAATCTGGTAAACTCTATTCTATTTATACGCCTGTGGGAGGATTTATGATAAATGTGTCTTGCTTGTCAGTTATATCACATCTATACAACAAAATGATTGGAATTTGCATAAGGAAAGCTTGCAGTGCGAAGGCGCACATCTACTCAAAAAACGAATTAGTAGAGTACTCGCAAATATAGTCAGGCTTACTGTAAACTCTCTCCAGTTATATGTGACTGCCTGCTTGGTGGCGAAAAGTGATGAATTCAAAAATGCCACTAGAAAAATGCTGTGGTCTTTATGTTCGCGGAACGACTTAAACTAATTGAACAGCTGAACCCTATGCTGCACAACTTTACTTCTGTCTTTCGCAGTAATCGATAATTAACGGGACCAAGCATGGTATATATTTTACTGCAGAAGGTGACAAAATAGAAAGCTATAGGCATCGATCAATCCCTGAGGCATACCGCAACCATGAGAATTCATCAAGCGTAGTAGAGTTGATTGAATACATATCTGGCTACAATAATGAACGTCCAATAAAATGAATTTTCAACTTAACTGCGCTCAATACTAATAAGTGCTTATCAGCTTCGACTAGTTATTAGTTGGTTGTTGGCAGCTTCGATGGTCGAAATCAGAGGAAAAGTGATAGGGAAGTGATCGCCCTAGTGGTGTAGTAATAGTACGCGTCACGATATGGATGAAATGCGGGTTCCACTCTCGTCTGAGATCGATTGTTTTTCATATCACTCGTCAGTCTTTAATGAATAGCCTTGTCTACCTATGTATCACGTCAATGTGCTATTATCCCAGACGTCTCTAGTAGCAATTTCCCGACTGCCAAGGGAAGCCTCAGGTGCAGTATTGAACCAATTAATAGGTGTGAATTGATGGGAACCTTTAACAGCTGCGCTATAAGTGTCACTTTTTGCTCTGTTATTCTTAAAAAACGTTGCCTTTAGAGGATCATCAATATGCGGGCGTGGTCGATTATTCCTTGAGCAATCCAATTGTGTTAATCGATGCTACCTTTGATTGGCGGTGTTTGTCTCTCGTTAGTTGTCATATATGTTCATGAACCGACTGTCCGTATACGATTTTCGCTTTCATCAGATGTGATCATGGTATACGATTCGATGACAAACAGACGATTATAAAACGTGAGAGGATTTCTAGAAAATCCGTTTCTGTTTTCATTCTTAAAAGTCTAAATGAGTTACCGCGATATATTGATCAACTTACCATTTGCGAACGAGTTATGTAGATTGTCGTGATGACGCTTTCAATGTTTCAATCACAAGTCCATACTCAAAATGATCATTGTAAAGGATTCAATTTACATCTATGTTAATGAATTTCAACATTTGTTGGCGTGATTTTTCAAATCAAGAGACAATATCAACTTTTTCATCAAGTGAAAAAGTTCTGCCCAACATAGAGCCGTGATAAGCTCTTTTTTTTTATCTACAAACATAGTTAGCTGAAATTTTCTGCGTTACATATGCAGTCGCCACTCTCCGATTCATCCCACTAGTATGTTTCCTCATTGCTACTAAAGGATTACATCCCAACTACATATTCAGAGCTGAGGAGTTCGGCACTCTCATCTGAAAGCTTAGAAAATGGCAAATCAATGTCCTGAATTACCTCCATCCTGGTAGCAAAGCACTGGAAAGGTGCAGGAGCAATAATCCACTAAGGTAATGACTTAGCAGTGGTTACAGCGCCAATACGGCGCTTATGAAAATCAGTAATCGCTTGCTGTGATGATGACTCGAAAACATCATGTACACCTGCGGCTAATCTGTGATTCGATGATAACATGAGCTTCCCTGAATCAGCACGACATTAATCAAATGCAGATTATACGAGAGGCAGAGGGCAGATTAACAAAACTAGTTATCAAGCAAGTATCAGTGAGTTAATAATATTTTCAACGAGTGCGAATTTTCCAATATGTATAAGTTTTATTACTTGAGATCTGTTTTTCAAATGAGTTTTATTCACATTTGATATGCCTAATTAATACTTCGACTTATCAGTCAATTGAAGGAACAGTGATGTTATTGCCAGTTTATCAATATGACAAAATCATGTGTTACACAATTTACATAATTTTTGTAACAAAATAGAAACGACTGCTTGGACATTCCAGCAATAAAACCAGTTATATTTCGAATGATTTGAATAATCGGATAATAACCTTAATTGAATTATCGAGAGATTGATGAGTAATCTAAGGGTTTTAAGGATTTTCAACACTCGCTTAGTAGAATTCGAGTTGATTGTGAATATCGTCATTGAACTTCAGCAAATGTGCGCCCAACACTAGCAACATTAAAAACCTTTCAATAAGCGAATGACGGGAATGTGTGAATTCATTCCATGTTTGGAAAAAATTCATGCAAATTTTGCACTGATGATTTCCAAGAGTGTGTCATTCTGATGTCGCTAAAGTAATGGACGTGAAAGAACTTCAGTATTTCGTTTTCAATGAATACAATGCAATCTGATGACATATTTGGGTCTTTCATATGGTCTGTAATGGCACTTATATAATGAAGGACACTTGTTTCGCCTTTTCAGCACCATCACTTGGCGTCTTTCGCTCTAGCCAATCCACTGTAGAGGAGACCCCTCACATATAAGGAACCGCGACGAAGAAAAACCTACAAGAAACAAGTCACTTCATTCTACCAACATGGATACCTGATCATCAAGAAATGTCTTGTTTTCATTTATTGTATGAAAGCTCGTGTTTTGAATACGAAATCAAGCAAACAAACGCTATGAACCTTAGAAGTATACGATAGCATTCCGCAATTCAGCTGTGATTTTGTGGTGGCAGTGCTTGTCATAGAATCTGTACAAATCTCAGTCACGTTTCTTATGAATTTTCTCCAAAATTCACATATCACTTTCAACTTTGGGAAAAATGCTGCATAAAAACTAAATACATAGGTACAAGTATGAAAAACAGATAAGTGAATAAGTAAACGAATAAGTGAGAAGGTAAGTAAGTAAAAAGTAAATAAACAGAAAACAGATATATAAATAAACGAACAAATAAATATATAAATACATAGATTTATGTGTGTGTATAGCGAGCAAAGTTCATTCTATAATCCTACATAGTCATCAACTCATGTACGCTAACAACCGATAAATCATTGGAAAATACCGTGAGTAATCGAAAAACCACCTTCAAGTGTCATTTGCAAAAAAAAACAATTTTATCTTCAACATTTCTTCAATAGTGTTCTGATGTGAGTTCATAGGCGAAAATGTTAGCGATAAGTTTATTTCGCTGTACTCCTGTGTCTTGGTGAAAACAAATTGGTTGAAGAAATGGTAAACACGACTTACGAACGGCAAATAAATCATGTTTTTGTTCTTTTCTTTTTCTCCAAACTTGTCCTGTTTGACACCATCGACAGTGAGAAATCATATCGGCAACATAGACTTGCTGTGGCACGTTTAAAACGGTAAGCGAAACAAAAAAAGTTTATCGAAGAGCATCGCTTTAGTAAATACAGTAATGTTGTGTTTTCATTTAGTCGAGGAGTAAATGGAATTCATGATTTCTGGCGTTAGATGATAGGTAAAGCAATTACATGACTTCAAATTTATCCATATTCTGCTATGGATGGGGAACTAAGAACGGTCAGAACATTATAATGTACATTTTTGGTTCAGTGGATCCTAAAACTTTTTGAGCCTATTATTATTGTTCATTCTATCCATAGTATTTCGTTTTCTTTTTCAATAGCATCGCTAGTCGAGCAAACAGTTGGCGATACAAGTGTGAGCCATGTGTTTCTCTGATGATGAACACGAGCAGTTTAAAATTTATGCTAAACATGAGGGACTTGAGCTCATGAAGATTCCCATGAGATACGCATGAATTTCCGTAGATGCATTTGATGTATATAAATATATAGATACATACCTGAATAAATAAATGGATAAATAAGTAAATAAAAAAATGTGTATACTTGGATATTTGGACGGCGACTCGTCTTCACTGAAGAGCTGTTTAGCTGTTCCGTTTCTTGAAATCCCCACACCGTCACCACATTAGAGCAGTCGCCGGTTCTTGTAAATAAATCACCACCAACACCCCTCATCTTGAAGAACTTTTTCATAAGAATTTTAGGTTCTTTTTCGTTATTCGCTTCCTGTTTCGATCCCCTGATTAAAACCTATTTTTTGATTTGAATAGTCATTCGATAGCTTAAATCAGAACAATTTGAGCGGTATTTTTTATTTTTCAAATGGCTCTATTATTGCTTTGTAACGGTGGATATAAAATTATGTCCCTCAATTAAGTTTTTTTAAAGTCAATCACATTGTTGGATCCGACCAGACTTAAGCTATGGAATGATTGCCAAAAGTTTGATCGAAAAGCTATGCTCAGAGACAAATATTCGAATGAGGAACATAATTTGATTTTTACCATTGAGGTGCAATGATAAAGCCATTTTGAAGATAAGTTACATTATTGAAATTTTTCAGATTTGAGCTGCTAGATGATTGCTAGAACTTGACAAAGAAGCAAAAGCTGCGTCAACTCAAGGAATTCATTCAAGGTGCAGGTGATAAAATGATCTGAATTTGCGAAACTCACTGTTTTTGGCTGTTACAGCGCAATAAAAAGTTTCTTTTGGAAACCAAGAAATCATTGGAATCCTTGAGATATGACCCATCGATTCGTCATTGAAAGTCTCAAGATAGCTTTATTCAGCGAAAAATCTCAGGGTGAGTAACAATTTTTTTACTTTTGCTATTTCAGTATAATAATGCAGCCATTTTGAAAATAAAGCCTAATATCCAAATCCCTTCAAATCAAACTATCGAACGATTACCAAAACTCGGTTAAAACCTAAAAACTGCCTTTTCCTGAGGGGTCGAAACAGCACACAGGACAACGGAAAAATACCGAATTTGAAGTGAGAATTGAAATGCGTGTCCGTTAAACAACTTCGCATGCGAATGTATTATTAATATCGCAACGTATACGTTGAATATTTGATTATTCTACCTCTGACAGTTTGCGTTGACGTTTGAATTTCTATAGAAAAGTTACGCAAGCATTCATGCTCTCCACTTTGTTCAGTCCTCATTTTGGTTGAATGAACATTCAAGAAAAATACTGTTCTTGAGTCTACATCTCAAAATGAAGAGTGAGACGAAGAATAGACATGAAATTTTTTTAAAATGAAAACATCAGAGGTAACAAATTAGAGACAAAATTATTTTGCTCCTCATTCTACCAGAGGGAATATAGGGGTGTTGCCGTATAAGATTCGTCCCACAACTGCATAAAAAGGGCTCATTAACACAATCGCGACGTTGTAACCTCTAGGTTTGTTATCATTTTCTTTTTCTTTTCCTTCTTTATTTGATCCGCTCAGTTTTCTTCATCATTGTTCGGATCTCAGTACTTCTAGCATTCAGTTCGCTTTTCGTCTTCTCTTTGAACGCCGTAGAACACTGTTTATGTACATCTCCGTGCAAGCCTGAAGAGGGCTTGACTGTGGGAATTCCCATGGACGTTCCTTGTTGACTGCCGCAGAGTGTTGAGGGGTCGAGATTACTCTGCGCCGCGCCGTGACGGGCATCACAGCCACTCGGCCACGATCTCCCATATTTCTCTTAGGATGCAAAAATAATAGCCGCTTACAACTTCGAACAAGCAACCTTATGCTCAAGTAAATAATTTTGATTTCAATAAAAGCAACCAGAATCTATATACCTTTGTCTACTGAAAGGTATTTTTGTTTTACTGCAACGGAGCTCTCATTTTCTGTAGAGCATGAAACTTGTTTTTTTTTTTACTACCTTTCTTTAAAGCTCATGTTTTGAACACGAAAACTCATAGACACTCAGAATCTCAGATGATGCTACCGCAATGTATTGTTTCTGCCCGCAACTAACCCTTTTCCGTTACAAATTCTAGAACTTCTGAAATTTCTTCTCAATTTGTTGAGCTTCTGAATCCTGAATACATCAGAAGTTCAAAAATTGTGATTAATGTAATATAGTAAAGCCTCCTTCATGAACGATATAGATCTGACCTGAACTCACGAAGCACTCTAGTAGTGGTGAAACTGTCCCTTTTCAAAAACCAGTTCGATGGCGAATGTGTTAGAGTCTCAAACCCATGTGAGGATTGCCATTTCCTTTAAAATGTCCGCCGATACTACACAAGAGCATGGCTATGTATGTGGGGGTCACCATTTCGTCAATAAGGACTCTCATTAATAAAACCACATATTGAACTAATAGATGAAACTGCAAAGATACATGATTATAGATGGAGAATTTAGTGGCGCTTTATTGAGATAATCTGTGATTCAACGTTATTATTAATGAGGCAAAAATATTTCGAACAACGTGGTAAAAATAAAAGATAAGCGCTCGTTCATCAATTTTATTTAGATGTGATATGCATTTGGCTCCATTCATGTCATTGTAGAAATTAATGAGTACATTTTCGCGTATAGACAAGTTTTGTAGCAATTTTCGACTCCAGATCGATGCACAATACCAGTTTTTGCTCAGGGTGCGAGAATGAATTAACGAGCGTGTGAACTACGGTTTCTACTGATCATAACGGTACATTTCTTTGTTCGTTTTCTTTTGGAAAGCGATATCCTACTCGTTTTACACAAAGTACAAAACGCTCTGCCGTAGTGAAAGAGTAGAATGACTCTTTGATTACGACCTAACATTTCTAGCATGCTATCATGAATGTGAAATGATCTAGTTCTCAATCGCATTTCCGCAATACAATGAAAGCAACACTTTTGTATGCCTTTGACAACTATGTTCCAAGTTATGTCTCCACTTTTTACTGATAATCAATGATGATATCATTTAAGAAAAACTCGAAAATTAAGCACAAAAAGGACTTCACGGCGAGATGGCTTTTGATTTGACTTACCTTTAACTAAGTGACAAAAGATCATTAACGCTTTATGCTCTAAGCTCGACACCCTCAATGAGCATATCAGACAATAGTCAACGTCAGTGCATAAACTCGTACAGCTATTCAGCTACTCTGAAAGAAGGAAAAAGAAAACGATGAACAGTCTCAGAAAACAAATAGAAAATTTTGAGATATTTGAAGGAGAACTGGCAAATTTGAGACGATCACCTGTAGAGGTTTTTGCACACTTTCTCAACATGATATAAGAACTTTGTAAAAATCAGAATCATATCTCATAATGTATTCCTAAGAAATGGGTGGTGAGTAAAAACGCCGCTTCAGGGGGAAGGCGGACTTCCGCTTCATCCATAATGGAGACGCGTGTTACCACCACTACATCACCGAGGCACACTTACCCAACCACTCATTCTCCAACATCTTTATGTAAGCTATCAGCTACCAACCTTTAACAGGTTTGGTCTGGTATGCGATTTTGCTTTATAAACCCAGTTGAGCTGATAGCCAGTGTGAAAACTGATATTCGAAATTTCTAGTGTTTTCACTGCATTTTTCACAGTGTGATATTTATTCATATATTTACAAGAAAACTGAGTGGTGAGCAAAAACACGGCCTCAGGCGGGAATCGAATCGTAGAGCAAATGTGCCTCGGTGGTGTAGTGAGTGGTATTAGCACACGTCCCGGTATGGATGAAGCGTGAGTTCTATTCCTGACTGATGCCGTGTTTTTGCTCACCACTCAATTCTCTTGAGAAAATATGAATAGTCATAACACTGCGAAAAATGCAGTAAAAATACTAGAAATTTCGATTAGTTCATAATGTAGTTAAGCATGAGCATTAGGGAAGGATGGAATGCGGGTTCGAGTCCCGCCTGACGTCAAAGTTTTACTCATTACTTATGATCACTGCGTATAGCTGCAACATTATACTACCGCTAAAAGCGATTGAGTAAAAAAAACTCTTGCCGATCACATATCCAGTGCTGTATCTGTAACTCCGGGATAGGGATGAGATTGGAATGACGGTAAATATTCTGACATCAGAAAAAATTAAAAGTCATAAAATGCACTCTAAGAGCTTATGCAAGTCTTCCTACCTGAAAAATTTACAAATGAAAATGTATATGTAGGAAAGTAACTAGTAGGACTGAGCATCATCTAGTTTGACGGATATGAGGAGGAATCAATGCTACGCCACTGGCATGTGCGCTTCTCTTACTTATAAAATCTTTATTTATTCATTTTTGTAGCACTGTTATGTGTTAACTCATTATGATTAAGGACGACTGTGTGGTATAAAAAACTCAGAAGCTCATGGGGAGTTGAATCCGTATTTCACCCTCAACGATTAGCCTAATACGAGAGTTGATCTTCTTCTTGAATTCCGTCTTTGGATATCACACAATCATGTTAAATAGATCTATTATTATTATTTATTTCATTGAAAAGTGTCGGAGAAGTTGAGAGTCAAAAAACAAACTACAGTATTGTTGTTCTGTAGGTTGAATAAAGGGACACTTCAATGTACGAATTTTTCCCGTCGACTTTCGCATGTTTTCAGCAACGTGATTATGTCTGTGAGTTCATAACGTGAGCTGCTAGTGTTTGAACCTTGCCATTTTGCCTCCCCATTCGTCAAATCTGTCATTTTACTTCTTGTCATTTCATTCGCAGAAAAAAAAGTAGCTAGAAGCTCGTAACTGGTAGTTTGATCTCATTTTGTTGTCAAAGTTAGTTCCGTTCAGTTGTTTCCGAATCTCATTATAGTACATGAGAAGATAATTTTCGATGATTTCGTCGAATTCATCCAACGCTGTAATTTCAAAAATGGCAAGTTCCTGAATAGTAGTATACATGGGTTCTTCCCTTGTAGTATAATAAGTTTACAATGAAAAGGAACTTACTTTTGAGATTGCGTTCAGATTAATCGAAGGCTTTGGATGCCAAATTCTACAGTACGTATAGAAAGCTATAGTTTCTTCTTCCATGGTTAACGAGTCATATTAAGGAGAACTTTTTCTGTTTTCAAAAAAAAATTGAACTATTCCGCGATTAAGATGGTCATCGTATTGACAATTATGAGATCCGTTCTAAAAATTTTGTGTAAAATATTGGAAAGGATCAATATCTCATTCGGCAATCAGTTCACCAAGCTAGTTTAGAGACTTTTAGAGACGCTCAAGCATCGTTATTTATCGTATCTGCTCAACTGTTGCACTTCAGTTGACCGTGTCAATGTAAACTACGATTCAGCACTGTGCACATTTCGAAGGAAACATTTCATATGAAAAGATAAGGTCGGATTTGCTTTACAAGCTATGAGAAAAATTCATTGGTACGGCCTTTCTTGAGCGAAATGATTGTCATCAAATAGTGACTAGTCGACTTTCTTCTTCGTCACAGATTTCAGTGTCAAAAGCGCCACTTAATACCGCTGCACTAAGTTCACCATCATCGACACCCATTTCACGTCTTCGTTTCCTGGAAAATGGTTCAAAAACATGAAGAAGTTGAGATAATGATAGAATACGGCGAAATAAATATTCAGTCTAAATTATTCAATCAGCTGTTTTCTGGAACCTGAAAAAATATACTATTCTCGAGTGGCTCTCAGAGGGCAAGAGTAAGGGTAAAAATTTCTGAAGGAAAAATCAATTGATTTTCGAGACAAAGATTGTGGTATCATAAAGTTAACCAAGTTTTTCATTTCAAAATAAACATCGAGCAACCTTCGTAGTCGTTCCTTATATAGCTGAAGACATTTAGTGACGATAAAGCATCCTGTGAACAAAATAACACCACCCGACAGAAAAGTCACTACGGCGAACACTACCGACTCTAGATCCTGACCAAATGAACGAATCACGCGTCCGGAAGCTGAAATTCAAGCAATGACTGTTGGGGCGCGCCGAAAGAAATTAGTCTTTTTCCTTCTTTCCAGTCAGTCACCACTAAATGAGTTGTGTAGTCTTCACAAAACACTGCATTCTATTTTTAAGGCAATTATATTTCAATTCAAGGGTAAGTTCGTTGATTGAAATAAGGATTAGTGAACCAATCTGATTGAAATGAATGCCTGAAAATTCATATTTTTAGATACCATAATTCTTCGCCTTTCTACCAAGAATCGTTATATTATTGATCTCCTGTGATATCCAGTTCCCGTCAGAAAGCTTGAAAAATCAACTTTTGATAGATTTTTTTAAGAAAAGAGATATTTGAGTAATTTGAGACGACAACAACACTCCAGACTGTCATATTTACAGACATAAAGCGACACAGTGAACTCTTGCATATTGCTTTGTGAAGTACGATTGCGAGCTCTCCAATCATCGAATAATCACTGTAATGACCAAACAACTAGCACGTAGATGAATGTAAGGAAAAAGAGTGTGAATCTAAATTCAAAACAATGCCTTCGCTATTATTATATTAAACTTTTCACTTCTTTTCAGTTGCAATTGTCTTCAGTTTGGGATGTCAAACAGTCTTGTTTAATTCCTCCTGTTTTCTCTCCAGTTTTTAAGAGGCTAGAAGAATTCTACATTACTGACTTAAAGAAAACGAAGAAAAGCCTGAAACTTTCTTTGCCTTTGGATTTTTAAAGCTAATCTTGTCACTTTCCACCGACTCTCCTGTTGACTCTCTAACGAATCGTCGAACGCGCACCACTATACTCTCCATGATCTTCCCTGTAGCGTAGAAAACAGTCCAGCAATTTTTACTCTAAAGATTTTAGAAGAATGTTTTCATTCTTTTTCTTCTCTCTTTACTTACATTTTTCTAGGGACGCAGTGGTTGAGAGATTGTGATGCTCGTCGTGGCGCGCATGGGGACAGAACCCACTTTCCAACACTCGCCGGCAGTCAACAGAGACCGACTTTGGAACGCCACAGTCAGACCATTCTCGAGATTGGTAGAAGATAGCCTCAACCAGTATTCTACGACGTTCAAGAAGAAGGCAAAAACCATTGTGTACTAGAAACATTGGGACTGAACAGTGAAAAAAAAAGAACTAAAAACACTGTGAAGATGAATTAAAAAATTTTGGGAAGTGCTAAGTCTTTTTTTAAATTTCTTTAAAGAGTCTTGACTATGACATGGCTGTTCTTCTTGATGTATGCTTGGCTTGTCGTAGATTGCGGTCACTGACAGTTCCTATTCATCCGCCATCGGTTAGACGCCGAATGTATCGCGGTCACTTGGTTACCGCATATTGGTCTCTCTAATCATTGATCGTTGCCTTGGACAGGATCTTATACTCGTTCTCTCGCCTGAATATTACGAGATGCTTCTTGCGTCGCCCTCTCGAGTGGTCCTCAGAAACCACGCAAACTGATCGTTCGTCTTGCTTACACGACATGCAGGTATCTAACAAATGCGACAAGGCAAGAGCAATAATGCAGCCGAAAACTTGAGCACACGCTCACTGTTGTTTGTTCTCTTCATTACGTCTACGGCGCTCTTGAAAGCACTCCGAGTCTCTCGCTTCCTCTTGCTCAGTTCAAGAGCTAAGTCATTCGGTACTGACTTCCCAACTCAGGTATGCACAGCTGTGCCATTCGAGTATTCTAATTAGTTGAGCGAAATTGGAACATCAGAAACAGATTTGTTTCCTTCTTATATTGTATTCTCGAGACTTAGCAAAGGATCGATTGTGTAGATATTTTTCTGTCAGATGACATCGCCTGGTCAAAGTATCCTTTTCGCGTCGATGTTAAGATTGATGTAGTGGGTTGTAACAAATATATAGCTCATGAGGGATGTTCATGTGATGAGCAACAAAGATTCCAAGATTCTGAGAGCGCTTCCCTTCAACGGAATTAAAAGTCAATGATATTGAGGTAGGACGAACTCTTGGAGCTCTGCTATTTTGTTGATGTGGTGTATCCTGATGAATCTTTCCAAGACCCTGTTTGTCATACTGCTGGCCTTGTTCAGTGTTCTGTTAAGCACATTGGGAATGGCAAGCGAAGAGTTTATAAGCAACAGACAGCAGGCAGTTTGAATGTATTCTGCAAAGTCCGAAAGATCTCTCTTTTTGCATATCAACACTACCATGCTGATCTTCGCTGAGTACGAGTCTTTTATCTCAAACAGAAACGTTTGAAGAACACAGCTTTTCTTGATGCATTGTGCTATGTATTGTGTTTGGGTGAGATTTGTCATGTATTAAGGTTTTATCCTGCTTAGACAAGGCGCTGTCTGACTCTTCACGGACGAGAAAGCCTGCAGAACTTAGACAAGAAAGGCTGCTGGAATAACCTTTTTATCCTCCTGTTTAAATAAGAGCAATAAATAATGGCTGAAAAAGATTCGAAAGGTAGCCGTGAACACTTTTTTGAACAACATTTATGAAAGTCGTATTTCTTACGCTTGAGCGTTAGAATGTAATTATTGCGGTCTTATAATCGGCAAAGATCCTTTAGGATTGTGCATACTGTTTCGAACCCTATGCTTTTATAAGTGCGCATGTGGCGCAGTGGATTGATGTTTCTGTGTCACACGTGATCGATCAATTGATGGTAGATAGCTCGCTCCCATGCTCATGATTCACGAAATCTTCCATCCCTCCCGACTCCGTAAATCAGAACTTTTTGATGGGAGGATAGCAACATTAATTTGGTACATCTATAAGTCATCGAGAGCCATTGTAAAGGCCAGTCATGCATTCACTCACCTCAAACTATACTGAACAAAGACAAGTGCATGGCTCATTTCCATGGACTATCAAAGCCGAGAGCTTTTTTAGTACGTTCCCGTTATAGAGCAGAGATTATTTAAAAGAAATTTTCTCGTTGACAACGCATTCCCATTAGACTGTTATAGACCGTTCAAAAGTTTAAATTTCGGGGAACCCAGAAATATAATCTTTTTTGAAAAAGGCCGTCTTACAGCGCTGTAGCATTCAAAATGAAATTTTGCTTCACTAGCGTAGTGTGCCTTTCCTATTTAATTCGCTTATATTTTGCTAAATAATTTCTTTCGAACTGTAACTAGTTTTTAGATAGCAAAAATTTCGGGGAGTTTAAACTGTACTTGTTTTGTAGAAAAGCCTCCTTGCAGCCCTCTAGCAAATAAAATAGTATTGTTTTTCAAATGCACTGCACGTTTTCTTGCGTTACTGCTTGTATTATTTACAGAACAAAGCTCTTCCGTCGAACTCCTAGTGCTTGTTCCATCGCGTGAATTGTAGGAATTTCGAAAATCTTTTTGCTCTTAAAAAGGCTCTTTCATAGCGCTGCAGCACAAAAATGAAATCATGTTCCACAGGTGTTGCGTTTTGACGTGAGATTTTTTGTTATTTGTACAAAAAGAATTTTTTCGTATCGTAGAGATTTCCAGGTTTTTGTATTTATATTGCAGAAAAAACTTTGCTGTACACTTTTATGAACTTGAGCTTATCCATTTTGAATTATTTCACTAGATAAATCCGCTAATAAGCCTGAACCTGAGCAACGTATACTTATGCGCTAAAAGCATATGGACTTGTAGAGTAAATCTTGCAGTACCAAAGTCATCTGTTTATCTATAGTTTTCCTAGAAACGGAGAAAAATTTTGTTTTCAATAATAAAAATTGCACACCCACGTGTGAATCGTGCTGCGAGGTAGAGCGATGGGGTTGCGCGATGAATCTACTTCCATATCATCTTCCCTGCCACAGTGCACTAAAATGGTCTTTTCGAGAAGCCAGTTAAGGGAGGAACTCTGTCCTGCGAGAAATAAGTGTATGTGAAACACAAATGCATTTTCTTTGTTATAGCTCTGTAGAAAGGCTTTTTGAAAGAAATTAAATTTCTAAAAGTACTCAGGCCTACCCTATCGATGATGATTGACAGTGAGAAAGGAGCTCTGTCATGCAAGATATAAGTTCAATAATAAGCGAAAAGTGCGCAACGTTCATGAAACATGTTGTTGTTTTGAATGCTACAGTACTGCAAGAAGGCCTTTTCTGGAAAAAAAAGGAAAAGGTTACATTTTTGGATTCTCCAAGATGTGAGCTTTTGAATCGTTGCCGGCGTTTGATGGAATTTCTCTCTCCGGTGAGAAATTTTTCTTCGAAAAATAACTGCCTGTTGATTGAAAAAGCTTTCAACTCAATTGCATTTTCCACCAAAGTTGCCGATTGCGGCACTATTGTAAAAGCCGACTAGTAGTCTACGTAAAACTCTTTTGATGGTGTTTTGGAATTTTTTGTCCTGAACTTTGCGGCTTTTCCTCTTTTGCGCGTAAAAGAGCCACAGCTCGACGTGAAGTGTATACGATTAAACTTTCTAGATCCGGTATCACATGGCATTTTTTACTTGCAAGCGTATGATTTGTTTTGCCAATTGTTCAGCGCAGTTGATATTGATGACCACGTTCGTGCTAACAGATTTGATTGTCTCCAATTTTTCCATTACTTATGGGTGCACTTCTTTCTCGGCATCATAAACAGCCATAATGTTTATAGGCTTTCTCTTTTCATCTTTCGCAGCTCCATCACATTGCAGGTGATATCATTAACCGATGTACAGCTTCTGGTAACTGACCGTCTTTTGCAGAGAGAAGACCGTCACCTCAGTCCTTCCAACTTAAGGGAGACAGATATGACCCTAAGAGCAGCTTTTCAGCGTTCTTTCCATTTGCCCTAACAAATGCTCCTCTAAGATGAGGAAAACAAAGCACATTTATTGCGATGCGTTTAACCACTTATATCGACGTGTAACTTGAAGAACTCGTAGCATGTGGGAGCAAAAATTCAGTGGTAGTCCGCCTATCTCTTCCGGTAGGTGTATGTCCTCTATGTCATGTAAACCATCTGCACTTATAAGAAAAAATTGCCTATGCATCAATGGCATGCCTACACAGATAAAGAGAGTGTGTGTTACATTTTTGCAGCAGAAACAGCGAATTTATTCCTTGAGTTTGGTCCGCATTTACCCTCACATCTGGACACACTCTACTTAATCTAGCGGCTAGCTGGCCAGAGATATCTTAGCGAAAAGATTGAGGAGACGAATTGGCCGATTAACAACCCTTGTGTAAAGTATTAGATGCTCAGCTGTTCATTGAACATTCAGCTATAATATCATTAAACAGCTTAAATTTCATTATCAAGTGATAAGGCAATGAGTACCGCAAAAAGTCAAAGTATTGAAAAAAGTAAGTCAACATCAAATGTTCTCTTCCATTTGTTCTTTCTATCACAAAGATCTTTGGTTTATACTAGTTAACTACAGACCTAGTTTTCAAAGCTGAATGACTTGAGCAAATTTACATTCTCGTAAAGCGCTTTAAGTCATGGTACAAATTGAATAGCCACACACAAGGTTGTGAATGTTAATTTATAGTGAATCATACAGACAGCAACACCTTAACATGAATTCTCAGAAATTTCATGCAAAACAAGCAACATTTAATGACTTTTCTAACGAATAAAAAGCCACACACAACTGACGCCAGGGATTACATAGATTAGCTTGTCAACATATGCGACTGAAGTGTCTGATATCAACATATCAGCTTTCTGCGCGATGCTCTCAAAACCAATATTATTGATGTGCAACTCCTTTATTCATTGCTATTTCAGTAGCTTTAAATCTTTTCAACCCAAAAGCTTTATAGTTAACTCGTCGTCGTGCGATCAGCTCTTACTGCACTTCTCACTAGCACGACGATCATGGCTCCTTTATGTGACTGCAATGCTTCCCAGCACAATACCCAAAACGAAATCGTTCAGACTCAGTCATATTGTCGCAAGCAAGTATAACAGAGTTTCATACAAAATAATACGAGCCATTTTCTGACCACTAGCAGAGACACGTGTACTGCAATGGTTGGGATGTTCTACGACACACGTTATCTTTGGTTCGATGACGACCCTCATGAGATAAGCAAGCCCTCCGCATCACAATGGTCAGCAACGTGACATAAAACTGATCATTACTCGTACGATCACAAACACATTGGTAATAATTTGTCAAGTGCGAAGGATGGGAGGCGTAGGGCATCCAGGACGAGGGATCCAGGCAGGAATCACATGTGTTTTGCTCTAGATTTTTAACTACTATGCTACGCGCCTCTTCAAGTATATTAGAAGATTAAATCATAAACTTGATAGATCGGCAGACTATTGCAAGTTGAGCAAAATATGTATCCAATCATCTATCAATGCTTAATGAAGTCAGATACATGCACGCACCTCAGAGATTGATCATCGCAGAGTTTCTCATTTTTACCTCTGCCCTGCTGCTTGAAAGATTTCTGGCCCTTATTTGTGAGCGCCAGTAAATACTTGCTAGGATGATCCGTCTCGGAATTTTAGAATGGTCATGGTAGGCTGTCTTCACGTTTCCATCACAAGCAAACGTCATACACGAGCCGGCATCAGTTCCTCCATCACAGCGAGATAGAGTCTCGGTTGGTTCAAAGATGGGTTGGACAAAAACCCTAGCGCATGGAGAAGACGCATCAATACACTGTACTATTTGTGCTATTTGCTGAGATATTTTGATTAAAACTCCTAAATAGCCATTGTCTTTTCTTTAAAAGTATTAAAGTCAATTTATATCGAACGTTATGCTTATAAGATCTCTGCTCAAAGAATTTTCTACGACTCGGCATGAGTTTCTTTTATTATTGACTAATGAGGAGGTGTACGTGCTACCCTTCTGGCGTAATTCTGAACACAAAGAAATTTATTGGTAATTTTTTGTAGTATTAAACAGTAACCTTGCCAATATATGCGCTCCAATGGCCTTGATTGAATAGAGTTTACTATTGTTAAAGAAATTCCCCAAATCAACTCATTGCTCAGGTAGAAGAACCAACAAATTGACACCTATGTACGTCATAAAATAGCCAGCTGTTGTTTACAACGTAATCATTCAAGTTACCGTCCGTTATAATTGAGATCAATGGGCGCTAACTAATCATTATATTACTGATGAAGTAGAAAACTATTAACAAAAAGAAGGACAGGCACTTCGGAAATGAAACATTTGTTTGGCAGTCGATTATAAACCATTTAGTGTGAGTGATACGGTCTCGTACAAAATTAAGAAGGAATTATAAAGAAGTTCAACCTTTTCTTCAAATAACAGAGAGAAAAAGTACATGCATTTCAGTTATGCTAGTTCAAACCCATTATTATCTTCGGACTAAAGTAGCTCAATCAAATAAGGAAATAATTTTTGGTGCGAGTTGAATGTCAGACTTATAAGAAGATTAATGTTAGAAGTGCAGCAAATATAACATTTATTTTATCCCAGTTATCTCAGAAAATGAGTAAATCTCATCCTATACTGCGAGAATTTTGAAACCAAGCTATAAGAACGTTTTCTTCGTGTAATAACGCCTATTGTTTGTAGAATTACTAATAGGTCCGCAAATTTTAACTTAAAAAAAACCACTAAAATGAATAATTTCTCCGCAGGCGCGGCTGAAAATTGGATATCTTCATTTTGCATTTTCCAGTCTGTTAATAACATTTGTTCACATGTAAGTGAGATCAACCAGAACATTTGAAACATACTTGGTTTTGCTTCCATGTGCCAACTCATTGTTTGATGGCAGTCTTCCGTTTCAAAATCAGCTACCCATATAACTAAAACTTTTCTTATATTCCAATGGGAAAACATCAGGAAACAAAAGCACCAAGAGCAGATAACATATAGCGGTATCGTTTTGCGAAGAGATTCCGCAAAAGGGAAATGAGCAAATAAAAAGAGACAGGAGTTAGAGGGAGAAAGAACAATCAAGAGCAAACGAGGAGAACAAGAAGGAAGACTCCTGAGAGTACATTTCGATCGAGTGCGTCTGGCGCAGTGGTTAGAAGTGATCTGTAAAGCACGTGATTAATGATTCGATCTCGCGGTCACGACTCAGCAGGCCTTTCATCTCTCCAGAGTCCGCGAATTGGAACCAGGCTTGCCCTGGAGGTTATCAGCGCTGACTGGATACATCGATAGAACTCCGCGAGTCATTGTAAAAGCCAGATATGCATACAATCACTTCAAACAATGAGGTTGAATGCATGACGCATCTTTCAGAGACTGATCAACATTGAGAGCTATTCTTTTTTTGTATTGTCATATTAATTTATCGGAAAAATTAGATAGTGTTCCAGACTTCTGTATTGAAAGCAACATGGAATTCTGAAAATGTTTATTCATTGTTGCGCTGATGCTATTTGCAATTTGATGGTTTCTGAACTAAGGATCAGCACAGTAATGAATTCTTACTTTCTTCAACGCTAGAATAATGACTGTATCGTGAGAAATGTTGTAATTTCTGAGTATTTCTGATGGTAGCATGTTCTAGTGATTGGCAGTGCTACTATTACGCTATTAAGAAGTTTAAGCAAGTAATTTCTTTCTGCAATTCCCTTTACATAAAGCCAATATATTTGATTGTGCTTCCGCTGATAGCTGAGTGATGAACGACAGTAGGCGAGTAACAGTAATGCATCCATATCCACCCATTTTACTCAAGAGTGGTTCAGGGGGTTCGCTCACAATGACTTTTACATGAAAAGCATCAAAACAATCAGTTTTATATCCTGCACATATCTGTCTTTAGAGTAACGGTAATTGCTAAGAGATTTTATGCACTGCACTGGTTGTTGTTGAATTGAATGAGAGGCCTGGACGATTTGATTATCGATATCGGAATACGGATGATTGCACTAACTTTCGGTTAGTGGCATAAGTCGGAAGCTCAGATTCTCATCCTCATTTACAATAACAGGGGATGCTCGTCGTTCTATTGAGAACGTGCCTGATAAAACTAAGTGAACTTTCATTCCACATCCTGCCTACGCATTTTTGGCTTCCCGGTATTCTTCCGAAGGCGAAAAGGATCTTACAATAAAAAAAAACAGACATTGTGTTTTTTTGTGGTTTTACTCGTTGAACTATCCATGGGGGATAAAGCTCTCTGCATTGATCAATCCCTGAGGGATGCGCCATGCATTCGTCTGCGATTTTTGACTTTGCTTAACGTGATTGCATGGATATCTGTCCTTTTCAATGACTCACTCACGGCCTCCGTTGTATCGAGTCAGTGCTGCTTATCCTCCTGGACAAGTCGGATACCAGTCAGGTACCAATTTACTGACTCCGGAGGGATGGCTGGCTTGGTGAGCCATAAAAGCGAGATCGAGATATCGACCTTGTGTGAGACGCACAGCACCTCTGCCCACTGCGCCACATGCGCTCGAATTATATATAATCCTGTAAATTCCTTTTTTTTGCTCTCAGGCAAAAAGTTAGAGAGCCAAGTCATTTTATACTGACTTTTTGACTCAGATATAAGTAGCTAGATGCATTCAACGACTTGAATTCAGTTGAGAAAAATGAATTAGAATGAATTAATTTCTCTTGAACTTTTACTTGTTTCCAACTCATATTCAACTGAAAGTCCATCTTCCTATATGAGTTATAAAAGCCAAAGAGCACTGGCTTTGTCTGGATAGTGCTTGCTTATATAAGAAGGTCATCATCTGAAAAAATCCTTTGTGTTCTTGTTTCACTTATACTTCGCCTTGTGCAGTCTCTTACGGATGGTACTATATAAAAGTTTTATTTCGTGTAGGTTAACAAGTTTCCCATAGTTCTCTATATTATAAAGAAATTGGATCATAAAAGTGTTACCTACAATCCCACTATTATTTGTTTGTTTAAATGAGGAAAGCATTAGTAAAGTGTCGTTGGCTCTCAAAATTTCCGAGTAGATTGCTCAAAGAAAATGATATGCACTATTCCTTTTCCAGTAAGATAACCTTGCACCTCTGTTCATCATTATCTCATCACTTTTAGAACGATATATTTCTTTTATGTTCCGCTCCGCATTCAAAAGTCAAATGTTATGGTGATTAGCGCCTACGCACGTAATTGTTCATAATACTCGCCTTGACAATTTTAAAGTATAAATTAAATAGACTAGAAGCTAAAGACTAAAATCAAAAGACAGCTGATGTTTATTTGTGAATCCTTCGGTAACTTATTGAATTGCAGTGGCCTGACACGAAATAAAATCAGGCCATAAAAGCTACAGTGCTCCTGAAAACTGCATTTTGCTACATCTGTTTTACGCTCTAACAGACTTATCACTTCACGCAGCTCAAAAAAATTAATCGTTATTCGTCTCCTAATATCACTTCACAACTGTTCGACAACTGTTTGTAGGAGTTGATATTTATTTAAGAAACTATTTTTATCGCCACCTAGTTGAATTGCTTTTGCAGCCATTACATCCATGAAGTAAAAGAAAACTCAGTACAACAAATTACCAGAATTTATAATTATTTAGTCACAGAAAACACAAGATAAGCGAAACATGTATCAATTCCCTGTTGTTACCCTTACTTTCATATTTGATTAGGGATTACATTCCAGATGCACGAGTTGTCGCTTCAATTACGAATCATTAACGAAAGTAGGAAAAAGATACGGTACAAATATGGAATAGAAGCAACGTAAAAGAGTTACTGATTGAATCTACAATGCAGCAAAAAGTTGTCAAGTGATTGTTAAGAACACGAGATACCATATCCTTTGGTGTAGATGATACAATGCTGAAAGGCAGAGGAAAAAAAAACGGAATACGAAGAAGAAAAAGGAGCAATAATTTGGAATGGAAGGCGTAACATCGAGTGTGTTTCAGTGCATACGATTGTCTGCAAACATTGATGTTCGTTTGTAACAATAGTGATTGCACGATGTCATCATGGCAAATCTTCGATCAATGAACATGTGCTGATGAGCATTAAATAATCAGAACGATTGTTGCACATGCTCGCCTTTTTTTTTTGCATTATGGCAGACAATACTGTCTTTTACAGAGAGACAATTTTAAGAAAAAAAATCGTATTTCGAATCCTTGATATTGAGTGATCTCACTGGGACACAATCATTTATACGTCTATCATGCAGAAGAGATTAATTGACATTAAATAATAATTTTATCTATACCATGACTTTCAATTGCCACTTGATGAATAATTGAACCTTTATATTGCTACAGGTAGTCCATCAACTCGTACTGAACCATGTAAGAAGAAGATGGTGAGATTAGTGCTCCTGAATGCAGTTATCTCAAAATCTTAAACACATCAGTGGCACATCACTACTATTCACTACTTAGTACATAATTGATTACTTATGATATCTAAGTTCTATGAAATGCGAAAATCTCAGCACATATTCAGAACGTATTGTTCCGTTGTAATAATTGAAAATGATAAAGATATATGCCTGATAGTTATTTTTGAGTCATGCATGTGATCTGTTATGTGCATTTATACAATGTAATACACGTATTTCGGCCTTGTAGCCTCGTCAATTGCACAGTGTCCCTCGTCTGAGCAAATCCCTTTCGGGAGAACATCCTTACGTAGAGGTATCGTCGACGAACGTTTTACGTACCGCTTAGTGACGAAATCACCGAACGAGCATTGCTGTGCACTCAAATGCTCTTGGCTGGTAATCGTAAAATATCATACCTTTCGTTTCGGTGTTTCTTGAAACCACGGTCAAATTTCGTTCGCCGTCGACTCCTCTATGTAGGGGGAGATCCCTGGGGAACTAACTGGAAGGAGAGGCACCGTACAACTGACGAGGCTGCAAGGCTGAAACACGTGTATTTCTCTGTATAAGGCCCATAATTGACCACATGCACAGCTCAAAAATAACTATCAGGCATAATGAATTTTGAGAGTGATCACAAGAAGTACTCGAAACGAAAGTCAAAGATATAACCAAATTTCTCGACTGAGCAATTACGACATAATGGGTAGTGCTCTAGTTATTTTTTCGATTGCCGTACGAGTTGTTTGGTGATCCTCAAATTTAACACCAGTTTTCTCCTTACTTATGAAGGACTTCCATAAAAAAGGAGTGTCAGCTAATACTCAGGAATTTCAGCGTTTTACTGCATTTTTCGCAGTGTTATGATGTTTCGTATATACCTGAGTGAACTGAGTGATGAGCAAAAATACGACCTCAGAAGGGGTCGAACCCGCGTTTCATCCATACCGTGGACGCATGCTACCACTACACCACCGAAGTACACTCATATCTCAATATTTCTATGTTAGCTGGCAGCCACCAACTTTTGACAGGTTTGGTCGAGTATGCGATTTCGCTTCATCAACCCAGTTGAGCTGACAGCCGTCGTGATAACTAGTACTTAAGATTTCTAGTGTTTTCACTGCCTTCCTTGCAATGTTAGATGTCTCTTAGGTATACATGAAACATCATGATTCTTTTTTATCTTTTTTTTAGTTTTGATTTGATTATTGCTTCCCTTGGCGAATTTAAGTCGAAAAGGTAATCTAACAGTTTTGAGTCAGTTAGTTGGTAGGCAGTTCGTCTGGGAAGCCTGCAATCAGCCTATGGTGCTCTTTTTTCTGTACACTTCCTTCTTTATGCTGTTTTTCCATGTTTAATAAACGCCTAAGGTACGCGTACGAAGTCGTCTCTGTAATCAAAGGACTATTCATTGTCAATTATTTGATGAAATGGTCTCGGTAAGAGAGGAGCCAGCAATTTCTACATGTTTGATACTGCACCATGGGTATTCATGAGCTTCGTTTCTTCCTAGTCATGTAGGATGATGTGCAAAACTTTTGCGTCAGGAGGGACTCGAGCCCCATTTCACTCGATCCGGAGCGCGCGCTCTAAGTGGTTGCTACTGATGCTAGTTTTGTCATCACTTTTCCTGCGCTACAACACATCGTAGCCACTCGTAGACGGTTAGATCCAGGCAGTCGGTATCGACACTGAGCCCGGTCATATTGGCAATTATTGTGTGTTAAATAATCAAATATAATTCTTTTTTCTTCTTTTTTTTCTTTTCAGGTTTTTTCATTCATGCCTCTCAAGTCCTTTCTACATTTCGCTGAGCACATTAAACATCATTTTTGTTCCTCTGTAATTCATCAACAAGGTGATTTCGTCAGTAAAGCGAATATTTGATAAGGATGACCCATCACTAAGTGTGCTTTTCTTGTTTCAAACGGTTATCCTCATGCAATGAAGCAGTGTATATCTTTGATTACATAGTATTGCCTTATAAAACTTTTTTCTCGCATGGAAAATGTTTTCAGCAGAACGGAGATTTGACCGGAACTTGCCTCCACAGCGTATTCTGTTTTCGTTCCTATGATTATCACCAATGAAGCGCTACAGCTTTGGAGTCGATGGGGCAGTTGTGTTTCCATAGCATAAGAAAACAACTGATGAAGCGTTCGGCGTTGGTCATCTCTAAAGGGTACGCCATGAGTTCGACCTTATCAAGCATCGTTTTAGATGATCGAATGCATATCTGGCCTTTGCAATGACTATCGATTGCCTACCTATGGATTAAGTCAAAGCCGCTGTCATTTGAGATCAGTCTAGTACCATTTCGCCCACTTTGAAGAGATGGAATTTTGGTGAGCACGGAACTGAATCGTATGTATCGTTGGGCATTTCTAGTCACTGCGCCGCGCGTGCCTTTTTCGTTGGTATACCAACAAAATTAGTCAGCTTGAGTTCTATGTGAGGTGGATGAGTTTTTTTTCGATTGACGAGCACTGATTGGAGGATTGCAACTGTTTCAGCGATGTGGAACGCCTTCTCAAGCTCAGAAAAAGTAAGGATAAGAACACCATAGTATTTCTAAAGGTATTCTCTGTGACCCTCGGCACACTATGTTTGTGAATCCTGTAATATAATTTCTGTTGGAACCGTGCTTGCTCAATCGGCTGTGTTTCATCGATAACATGTTGTATAGGTCCATTTTTGCAAAGCTGAAGTATACTCATCAAGCAGATCAGAATTTAGAATGAACGTCATATAAGTTTGAAGCACTACTGATTTCTTGTAGGTTCGAGGCAAAGGTAATCGTGCATATCATCTGCAATTGGAGCCACCATTTTTTTCGTGCTTTCTGTCTTAATTCATACAATTGTGGGAAGAATACAGAATGTTTTTTTCCAGCAGTGTTCTTAGGCTCAGAACAGTTTATGGAGCAGAAATGTTAATGTGAAAATTGTCTGTCACACAACTGGTTGAGAACTTTTATTTCCATTAATTTTCCATAGAGCCGTAACGTTCTTATTTAGAAAATAGGGAGTTTTTAACACTCGTTAATATAGCACAACATAGTAGTAAATTAGAGGCAATTTATAAACAAAGTTGAAACCTAAACAAAGACGTAACAGTTGATTTGACTTTATTCAATTGATTTTTTCAAATTCAAGTTGATTAAACTTTTACGATTTCCTCTAGGTTTCATTTAATTTGGTCAAGGAAGTGCTTGACTATGTGAAGTGCCCCTCAATTCGGCTCTTTCGCGCTCTGAAGTAAGCGAAGCCGCCGAAACGTCAGTTATTAAAACTGCTTCTATTGTATTACCATGATGTATCAAGTAAACGTTTAACAACCTTGTTTATATTGAATCAGAAAGTCGCGGAAATATTTGATCAATGCCGAGGTTGGTCAACAGACGATCCTGGGAATTATCTATATTCTTCTGAAAAGTGTGCCAACGGTCCTTGCGAATTATTCCTATATTTCGAGTGTTTTATTAAGACCACGCTCAAATTTGAATATATCTCATAAATATAATTTGAGCCAACTTCTCATGTCGTCTGTCGAATGGGCACTTGTACAGTCCCATACACGTTTTTCGACTTTGCAATCCCGTCAGTCGGGCAGGCCTTTCGTCTTCTAGCCAATACTCTGTGGATGCTCCAGTCCCCATACTAAGAGGTAGCGTCGGACGAACGATTCGCACTGCATATCGAGTGAGAACATCACCGAAGATACAGTGTTATACACTGGATTGCTCTTTGGCTGGACGACGGGTTTTGCCCGACTGACGAGACTGTAAGGTCGAAACACGTGCATCGGGCTGTACAAGAGCCCATTTAACAGACCACATAACAAGTCGGGTCAAATATTGATTATGAGATCCATACGAATTTTAGTCGAACAATTCTGCATCTTAGGATAGGTCATGCAGCAGCTGTGATTATCACGATGCTTTTATCCAAAACACTTCTTTTTCATGCATACCTAAGAGAAATGAGTGGTGAGCAAAAATACCACCTCAGACGGGAGCCGAACCAGCTCAAAGCTAATCGAAGCAAAAAACTAAATCACCTTGAATCCATATGTCCTTATGAACTATCAAAATGTTGAGTTGAGTCAATAACAGACGACTTTGCTGCGTAAGTATGAAGTATATCAAATTGTAAGGGTGAGTTTCAAGGTGTCGACACTAATAATCCAGCACATGAGTGGGAAGCTACACGAACTTGATGGAGAACTAGAGTTCGGTTGACGCACAACTAAAAGACTCAAAAAGCGATAATGTTACGAGCGCTTCACGCTTGCCTGTTCAGCATTTGATTCGAAAAATTTCCAAAACTGGATGCAAACAACAAGCTACGAATGAAGTATAGCGGCCAAAATGAAATGCTCATAATGTGACTCAACAATGATTGGAACATTTTCACAAATAATCTGAAAATGTTGGAGAGGAACAAGCTGTGCGTGGCGAATCCAGATCTTGAAAAACATAAAATCTGTCATCATGACACCCAAAATCAAATAACTATTGAATGAGATCTTTGTGTGAAGCCGTTAACCAATGCGCAAACCTACGAAATAAGTTTAAACTTCCAGTCATAGACTCACGTTTTGGTTGCACTAACTCTTGAGTATCATATCGCTCCACAGCCCGTCATCTGTACCACCCGTCGCGCCGTCGACGCCGAGTGACTCGAGCAGAAACCAGTGATACTTCATTCTTTTTTATCACTTACAAGAGTAGCGTAACGAGTCTCGCTATACTCGAAGAATTCGCTGAGCATCATATGCTTTTCCTGGGTTTTTCCGCGAAAAAATCGGACCAACGAAAAGGTGGCCTTTTGTTGTGTGTTTGACATCTCAAAAAATCCGGTCGGTAACGGCTCTCATCCATTTGCTGTCGTTAAAGCGGATGACGCGTCCGGTACACCTTAAAATCGGAAGCCTAGCGTATAGAACGGCATCTCTAATATTCCGTCATTGACGTAGGTCAAAACTCCAGATCCCTTCTCTCTTTTATGCGACACGGATCACGCATAGCGTCAATTCGCTTAGCTTGCGTAGCGTACAGGTCTTCAAAGCATAGGTTAGGGCAGGGACAACCGTTGATTCGTAAGGGTGGGTACGAAGCTGTATGTGTACTAGGTTGAGGAAGAGTATCTTAAGACTCATGGAAAATCCAAATTTTATGTCTGTTTCACACAGTGTCGGTTATTGTGAATTCATGGGAATATCTCAGGAATATTTCCATAAAAGACCCACACGGCAACGCTAGCTGTAGTCATACGCTAATACCCGTCATTGATTCGACGAGAGTGCGCGCTGTTTCAACAAGACAATCTCAAACCTCACATTACAAAGAAGACTAAGGAAAAATTTGATGAATTGGAGGAAGTCGAGGTGATGCCGTACCCAGCCTACACTTCACTTGCTGCGCCATCCGATGTATGGTCTTTTCCGCTCGATGGAACTCTGCGTGAACGCCAATTCGAGATATTTGATCAGGTTGATAAAGCATGTCAGGATTTTTTTTTCATTCAAAGCCCCAGAAATGGCGATTTTGAGCAGATCCGGAAGCGCTCAGGTCGTAGGCAGAAGATCGTGGATAATGATAGCCTTTATTTTGGTTTTAATTAAATCCATGTAAAAATTTGAATTTCAGCGTGAGTTAAGGAACTTTCTCCTCAGCTCATTACTTTGCTCTCAACTACATCCTCGATGTTTTCAAAAGCTCCTTGAACATCTCACTTCCTGCTGCTCAGGCCTGCAATTAAGTCATTCAGCATGTTGACTTCCGTACTCAGATAGACGTAATTGGAGCATTTGGCGATATTCAATTGTTGAGCATGAATGGAGATTACCCAGTCCGTTCTCATGCATATCGTTTATGTTAGAATTAGTCAACCAGACCAATCCTTCCACAAACGGTATTGAAATCGCTCAATATTCAATTATCCTGGATGGTGCTTAATGTTATGAGAACGATGTCATCAGCTAAGTGACGAAGATAGTGTAACTAATAATTGTCGAATTTTGATCCTATGTTGTCCCTTTCTGATGTTCACGTGACTTTTGAAGGGGGATTACCTTGTGACTGGTAATAAGTGAAAAATCGAGCCAGTGTGGTGATGTGAAGTGGAGGGAGGTTTTTAGAGGTCCAGGTCATAATCCTGAATGGACCAAGTATTGTTCGACTCTTTACCGACCTAATGTCATGCCGCATTTTGTAAGGGAGAATTGGTGAAACGGCATGTCCTTAGTCTTTAACCCAACAACGGGTGTTTGTCGCTGATCTTCATCGGAGAAGCTCATCTCGGACGAATTTCGCTAGCGTGTCATCAGACAAAAAATTGCCTTATGGGAGTTTTTAAGAATGCACAGAAAGCATTAAAACTTGTCAAAAGCACAAAAATTGTTCAAAAGTCAATGGGAATTTATTTCGCCGAGCAATGACGACAAGATTCTTGAGTTGAAAATTTGAGCTATGTGGTACGACTCAATGTTTCGGTGTGTGCATCCTGTATTGCTGAAGACATTTGCAAAATTGCTCCTGCAAAATTCTTCACGTGGCTGAATTACTATTCAATATAGAAGTGATCTCCAGTGAAAAAAATAAGCTTTCATCAAAGTTCTCTCAATGCACGATGCTTCTTCTCCCAAATCCGCTTTGCTCTTCAAAAATCGCTCAGTATTATTGGTGATGCTTAGAAAGATTATAGCGACAGCGTCAAGATAAAAACTCTATAGGAATACTTTGTTTGACTTGCTTTAAACATTTCTGTTGAATCGAAGCAATTTCGTTGTACAAAGACTTGCAGCTTTGACCAACGTCGGTAGAATATGGTTTATAACAATATTGTCATGAGCTTCTAACAATTAACCGAAGAAAAGAAATAAGGTACTTTTGGTTAAATCATGTAGCTTTGACTTGAATGTAGACGTAATTGATAGAGCTCGTCATTGAGGTCTGGAGTGCTTGCCGGAATAGTGTTTAAGAATAGGTTTTTCCATATGTGTTGTGGTGTACCACAATTTCTTCGACGCTGTTGTTTTATCCAGTTTTTTTAACTTCATCTCGCGTTATTGCCAAAAAGCTTCGCTACGGTGGACAATGGTTCAGTAGCTTCAGCCAGACACTTGAATGCGGTCGTAGCACCATCGCTGCAGGGTTTTCTCTAGTCGATCATAATTGAAGAGGAGTTTTGAGTCCACTACGAGAACATCACGAGCCATGCTTACTGACCGCCTGGCAGCAAAACTCGCCTGATCAATCAACGCCAAAGTTTCACATTCGGAAAATTCTACTCTTGCTTTTTTAAGCATCAGCTAGGCATGCTGTTTGACAACTGCTTGACAACAGACAAGCAATCAATGCCGACGCCTTCCACGGTTAAACTCCACAAGTTGACCGCAGCTGTGCGAGTGACCTCACCGATTTCTTCAATCGTCAGCCTTATTATTTCTGAAAGGAAAGCGCCCAATCTATGTTCAGCAAATGGCTGTGATCATGATGGTGATCATATTATCAATTCATCAATTTCTTCATAATCAGGAGTGATACGGAAGTCAATGGAAAACCAGCAAGACCGTGTTGTTGTTCAAAAAGGGAGACCGTCACGACATAGGCAATTATCGCCCAATCTGCTTGCTGTCCGTTGCCTATAAACTCTTTACTCGAGTCATCCTGAACAGGATGGACAGAACACCGGACGAAGGACAGCCATGCAAACAAGCAGGGTTCCGAAAAGGATTTAGCACCATGGACCACATCCACACGATTACAAGACTCATCGAAGTTGCACGAGAGTACAAACAACCACTCTGTCTCACTTTCATCGATCTGAAGAAAGGCTCTGGATAACCAGGGCGTCCCTACTCGGTACATAATGTTCCTTCGTGAGCTTTATAAAGATTTCACGACCAAAATATCTCCATTCTACGACAATATCACCACTGACGTAAGAAGAGGGGTTCGACAAGGCGATACAATTTCGCCAAAGCTATTCACTGCCACCCTACAAAACGTCATGCGAACATTAGAATGGGAATGGGGGTGAAAATTGACGGTCGACAATTAAACCATCTTCGCTTTGCTGACGATATCGTTCTCATAACACCAAACATCAGCCAAGCTGAACGAATGTTGACCGATTTCGATAACGCCTGTGGAAAGATTGGTCTTCAACTGAATCTAACGAAAACAATGTTCATGAGGAACGGATGGGTTTCTAATGCCCCATTCACGCTCAACGGAACGACAATCTACGAATGCTCCAGTTACGTCTATCTAGGTCGTGAAATCAACATGATTAAGGACGTAGCTCCAGAGTCGAGCAGGAGGAAACGAGCGGCTTGAGGAACGTTTAAGAGCATCGAACATGTAGTGAAGAGGACAAAGAACATCCGACTCCGTGCCCAACTTTTTGACTCGACAATTATCCCTGCCCTAACATATGCAGCAGAAACCTGGTCGCTACGTAAGCAGGATGAAAGATCACTTGGAGTTATCGAACGCGCAGTCGAAAGGTTGATGCTAGGAGTATCCCGTATCTCGCAAATGAGAGAAAGGATCCGAAGTCCACCTGCGTCAGCGATCGAAAATCAGAGACGCCGTTCTACACGCCAGAATATCGAAAATAAGGTGGGACGGACACGTGATGCGCTTCAACGACAACCGATGGACGATAGCCGTTACCGACTGGATTCCTCGGGACGTCAAGCGCTCTAAAGGAAGACCACTGACCCGTTGGTCCGATTTCTTCACGAAAGCGATAGAAGAAAGACATGATGCTCAGCGAATCCCTTGAGCGAGGAGGACCCACTGGGCTACTCTTTCACGCGATAGGGAAAAATGGAAGAGTTGCTGGTACCCGCTCGAGTCACTCGACGATCAACGGGACGACAGGTGATATAGGTGAAGAGTGATACCTTTACATTCAACTGCTTTTAGAGACCCAACTCAAAGCAAAATTGATCTGATAACATACCTTGAACCTATCCTGAGATCTGTTATGGCACTCATACAGTGCTAGACACGTGTTTCGGCATTGCAGCCTCATCATTAGCATGGTGTCTTTTGGCAGTGGTATAAACCCCTGCTTATAAAGGAATCGACCCCGAATAAACAAACCACCTCATGTCAGGTGATAAATCCCCCGATATTGCAGTGACCAACAGCTTCTTTATATGTAAAGGTTTATTACACTACAAGGGATTGACTGAACCGAAAAACATCGTGCTATTTAATGAGGCTGCAATACCGAAACACGTGTCCATCATTTTATAAGTGCCATAACAGACATAGACCTAAACAATGTTATCAAATTAATAACAAGCGAATTAGCAAGAGTGTCAAAATGCGAAGGAAATTATGGGATAGCCCAATATAACCTAGATAAATAACATGGTGGACGTCCTGGCAGAATGGTTGTGATGCTCGTCGCGGCACGCGTGAAGCTGGGCTCCACTCCCCAAAACACTCTCCCGGAGTCAACAAGAGCGCCCTATGGAACGCCACAGCCATGCTATCCTTGTGATTGCCAAGAGACAAACTGGAACAGTATTCTACGTTATTCAAAAAAAAAACGACAAACGAATCGAATGCTACAAATATTGGGATCTGCACGATGAAAATTGTGATGAGGGTAATGTAATTAAATTAATGAATAAATGAATAAATGACATAGTAAACAAAACAAATTTTCGCACAACCAGTGATAGTGACCTCAGACAAGTGAAAGATCAAATCATGATATAGTAATAATAAAACGATGATATAAAGTTATCTAAACAGAAGATGCCTCAAGCTCACGTAAACGTAACCACCTGATGGGATAACCGACCAAATTTCTCAGTCTAGCATAGAATTTTCTTCATTTTTAAAACTGATGTACGCAAAAAGAGATTATTGCAGATAAAAGTATATTGCAACTGTTTCTACTGTCGCTTCTAATCCTCTAGATCAAACATGGTGAATCTATTTCTGTAAAGTGATGATTCCTACTCAAATAATAAGGCTTGCGTTGAAAAATATGTATTTGTATTTTTGTGCGCTGGTAGTCAGCGATAATTTCACTTGACGATGATTTACCATTCTTTGGCACTCGATCTCTATGATAGGAGCGAGTATCTGAGAAAAGGCACTGATGATGGCGAAACCGCCGCAACGAGTCTATGCCAAATTATTGTCACGAGCGAAATATAACGTAATAGACCTTGAAAAGACGGCTAAAAATATTCTCGAAAACTATCTACTTTTTGATTCAGAGAAATTCATTTAATATGTCATAAATTACCCAGTTCATCTGCATTAGAAGCAAGGGTCAATGAGCATTGATAGGCAACATTCGTTACTAATCTCTTACGACAGAGGGTCAAGAACAGTCATATATCAACGATTGTGATGAGACGCTAGCGGTTTGATAAGATTGTCCACTGCTGTTACACTGCACTTGTTTTAATCTTTCGTAAAAACCTATCTAAATTCATTTACGCGTGCATCGCTAAATAGACATTCCTCTCCTTTCGACCGCTTTTTTATAGACCCGCTCAAAATGATCTAATCTGATGAGGGTGTAACATGTTTTGAGCCGTTGGGTCTAGCGCTATACAGGCCTGTTTCGCCCTATCGTTACAACGAAACAGGCGCCTGTATAGCACTTGACCTAACGGCTCAATGCACAGTATATCCTTACTAAATAGACATTGTCGTTCGACTAATAATATCGTAAGAAAATTTGCAGTCAAAAAATGATATGTGACTGCCAAATAATGCTGACTGATGTGCCTAACTTTGACGTCAACTGGCGTCGAATTTGCATTTCACCCTTTCCGGTAGGAGGTTTCCCCAATGATGTATCTGGAGCGATTTGAGACAGTTTCTAACAAAAAAAAAATACACATCCTCATCGGAAGAGTTCGTGTTGATTTGAAATACTATCTATTCCTAGCGGTGTTAGTTCTGGTTACCAGGACTCCAAGGGTGCATGTGGCGTAGTGATAGACGTAATCTGCGTCGCAAACAAGGTCGATGGCTCCAGTATCGTGCTCCTGGTTCACCAAGCCATCCATCTCTCTGAGTTCGATTAATTGATACCAGGCTGTTCTCCAACTTGTCTGGGACGATAAGCGGCACTGATTCAACAAATCGTTAGGCCACCGCAAGTCATTATAAAGGCCGGATATGCACTCAGGCACCTCAAACGAAGTCAAAAATTGAACACGAATACAAGGCTCATTCCTGAGGGATTGATTAACGCCGAGAACTCTATACTTTTATCCTTTTGACATAGTATTGAGTCCCTACGAAATTGAGCTAATTTTTCATGTTTTTCAAGTCTTCCCATTATTTCAACAATTTCATGCAACAGCCGTACCAGAGCCTTTAGGTTCCCATGAATTAGCAATTGCACGATAACAGCTCTGAGCTCTTAGTGCACATTCATAGTCATGAATAGCTATACGGCATACTTCAGATATCCGTCGCTATTTGTTTTCTACTGGTGCCAAATCATCACAACTGCACAAAGGTTTACCACACTCCTGTCCTTGATTTTTTTTTTCTTCTGCTGTTCCACCTCTATGGTACGGAAACAAATGACATTTACGTACCTCTTTCTCTACTCATGAAGGCCTCATCAGAACGTTCGCGCAAATTTCAATAATGATATCTGATGACTGCTAGGAGATAATCATTCATAAAAAGAACTTTATTAAACTTCTAAATGGCGAGTTTTTCTTAGCACTATCAAGACTTGAAACTGGATACAAATACACTGAACATTTTTCGATAACACTACGTACACATAATATCGACAAGAAAAAAATCGATATCTTGAGTATTGATGAGCTAAGACAATTTAGAAGATTGAAGCACTGTACAATTAGATTAACGTTACTCAACGGTGCTCGTGGTTATTTCAAGAGAAGTAGAGTTAGAATTAGTGAGAGTTAGCTTACTTCATTCGTTATGGTATTCAACTCAACAATGTCGATCCAATACCTACATCACCAGATACAACTACTGTGCAATTGGACTCGGATAAATTTGGATTTGAGAGAAGCGAAATTACTATATCGAACAAGAGCAAGAATTTTATAATAACTTTCTGTTAGCTTATCAATACAACAAGATAATCATTATTCATAATAGAGTAAAATGATAGCTGTTTATAAAAAACTAATATAACAATCTAGTGATGGTGATAATACAGAAACCAGTATCGGAAGGAAAAAATCAGAAATGAGCACAGGCATTCCAGAGATCGAGTAGAACGACACAACCGAAACATTCTTTGTCGTTGAACTATGCTCACATAGAATGCGTATTAGCAATTTAATAATCCTGCTGAGATAATTGCTCACGAATAAGTGCTGAAAAATATCACAAATATAGTTAACATCCTCTGTATAGCCTAAAACTCTACAGATAACCCGTCACTGCACGTTCACTGCGTTTCTCTTTCATACGACGATCATGTTCCTCTACACGACTACGGTGCTTCTCGGCTCGATGCTCAAAATGAAAACCTTCAAACCCATATGAATTATAACAATCACATAACACATGATTTTGTTCAAAATATCGCCAATCAGCCTACAACCGTTAACAAATGCGCATGTGTGCCGCAGTGGTTAAAGTTGCGCTGCAATACACACGTAGCCGCTAGTTCGATGCCGCCTATCGGTTAATGAAGCTGTCCATAACTTCTGAGTCGGAGAAGTGGCACCACATTCGCCCAAAAGGATCGAATTTTTGACTCCAAACATCAGTGCATGATCGTAAAAACATTCATAGGCCACAAATGCACTCAATCACCTCTACGATACTGGGGACAGAGTCAAATGGATAGCCCCCTCAATAATCGATCTTTCAATCATAGTAAAAAATTCAGTGGCCATACACATCAGATACGATTATTAAACACCGTCAAATAAGACGGATACATTTCCTATGCCAAGATTCATATAAAAATGATAGAAGATAGAGCTCTCGGCGTTGATCAAATCTTTGAGGGATGCGCCATGCATTCGTTTTCAATTTTTTATTTTCGTTTGTGGTGATTGAATGCATATCTGGACTATACAATCACTTGCGGTGACTCCCGATGTATCGAGTCAGTGCTGCTTATCTTCGCAAACAAGCTGAGGCCAGTCTATTACCAATTTTCCGACCTCAGAGAGATGGATGGCTTGCTTAGCTAGGAGCGCGAGATCGAACCATCGAATTTGTTTGCGACACACCTCTAACCACTGCATCACATGCGCTCTCAAAAATTTTTTCCTTGATTCGAAATTCATATACTTCTAATTCTCTTGATATCATCATTAGATGGTATGCATTGTATTTGAAGACAGCTTTTTCCCAAAAATAATGCTCAAAAATATTTCTTGCACTACATTTTTAGAAGACTCGACTTTTATCAATACTCCCAAGAAATCAGCACCCATTGTATTCGATACTTGGAAATGAATCGTTTTTCAATCGAACTCAGTGCTCTAAGAGCTTTTTTTCACATTAAACTTTGAATACGACACGTTAATCACCAACGCTGCTCCATAGAAACTCAATGCCGATTGTTTCGTGATTGTTCGCACTAAAACTTTTCTTCATAAAGGTGAACAGATTATAAAACTGCAATACCGCACGAAGTGTAGAGTCAATATCGTCGTCCCATGCTGGCATTTCCGTATCATCTAGATCACCAAGCTGAGCACTCAACGGCTAGAAGACAAAAATATAAATTACCTTGCCTAAATTTCGAATTTTCATTCAGGACTGATTCTAAAAAAAACAACATGACAGATAATGGATTAAATTCATATTGTGACATTTAGTACTAAGTAAGATCCACATAAATTTACACAGCAGCAACAATCAGGAATTTTAATATAAATGACACTAATAATAATAATGACATAATAACATCAACATTAATGATATAAATAACAGTAATGATAGTAATAATAATAATAACAATGATAACAAATAATAGTAGTAATAAAGATGAAAATGACTAGTAGTAATATAAATAGATATAAATAATAATTGAAATCTGATAATAGTAGTAATAATAAAGATTCCAGTAACAATAAAGATAGTAATGATTTTAACAGAAACAATAATATTCGGAAGTTCTACTATTTTCACTGCATTTTTCGCAGTGTTATAATGTTTCATAGATACCTAAGAAAATTGAGTGGTGAGCAAAAACACGCCTTAACTGGTAATCGAACCCGCGTTTCATCATTACCGGGGACGAGTGCTACTACCACTACATCACCGAACCACATTTGCACCACCACTCATTCTTCAACATCTCTATGTTAGCTATCAGCCACCAACCTCTAATGGGTTTGGTCGGGTATGCGATTTAGCTTTATAAATAATAAAAAGAAGAAATAATAATAACAGCAATGATAATGGTAACAACTATGATGTCGAGGAATGATTGTTGTAAAAAATTTATGCGCGTTCGCTCATAAGAACATCGGCACATTTTTTGTGCCTGAAACGGCAAAAGAATAATTCTATATTCTCGCTAGGAGTTTTACTTCTTATTCCATATTTAATTCGTAAAACAACATAATATCTGTGTACTATCGCCATAGCCATACATCATCTGCTTCGTGATCTCCACAATTCAAACACCATGAAATTTCAAAGCGGAAGATTTTCGCACTTCGTGCACGGTCTTGAGAGGATCAAATTCAGTGTCAACGTATAAAGAGCTAGAAGATCTTCAACACACACGCACGGTTGGAACATATCACAGTTCATGCAATTATGTGGCACTCATCGCCTAAAAACTTCAGTCAAAAAATATATGGGCACATTCTCGATATTGTTCATGTTTATGAACGCACTGCCTGAATGCACAGTGATATACTCGACATCAGGCAATCGCCGAAAAGGAAACTCTCAAAGTTCATCTACGCCACTGGTACGCAAGATTCCGATACCAAACGTTTACGCACCATGCGTTTCGATTTCGTTTCCCCATTTTGGCGAGATCTCGAATCTGTTATCGCGTAAACAAAATCTGCTATCGTCCGTGGATCACCGGATAGCGCGATGCATCCGGAAATTCCACTCGTCACACGACCTCGTCGAAGTGTTCTCTATGTTAAGCATGTCACGATGATTTGACATGATTAAGCCTATCTGTGCAGTTTTCGAAACCGATTGTTTCCTATCGCACCGCACGATGTCTCTTCGTCCCAATATCACTCATCGTTCATCAGCATCACATGTTGTCAAACGTCAGAAGAACACTCCACACCACAAATATGACACAACCGGTTTGCTAATGGTGCTACAACTAACAGAAAAAAAAGCAGAAAAATCAAGATAAAGCAGCATGATCCGCTTCACACATTAGCGAAAAGACATCTAATTTCTCATGGTCGGCGCATGGAATGATGGCTAATTTGGTTGTTTCTGAGTTTCTTATTTTTGGCGAACGTCATTTGTGCACAATCAAAGTGCTTGAGAGACCGTGAACACGATGGAATTACAGAATGATGTTTGCTTTATCGTTCTAGAAGTATGATTGGCACATACTCTACCATCTGCTATGTGCTAATATGGCTCATCATGCAAACACACTGATGTCAGCATTTGGAAAGTTTTGTAGCATATGTTGAATACAATTCTGTACTTTTCACACAAGCTCATTCCATTAGATAGCTATGACACATCATAACGGATAGAATTTAAGCAAGTGCCTAATGCGAGTAAACTGACGGGCCAATAACTTGTTTGGCAAAAATTTCCAAGCATTCTTGAGTACAAAGCACGGCTTTTACGGCTGATCCTCGCCGAAGAATATGGCTTGACAAGTTACTGAGTGATTAAGTTAAAATAAGAGGTAAGGATTTTTGCACCAAATTTCATCAGAAACAAAATGACCTTTTGAGAGACCGTATAAATCATAATGTCACTCAGAAAGTGACACGCTCAAAGGACACGTCGACATAAATGAATAAATTATGCTCTCCAAATTCTTTGAAGACTCTAATCTTCTCAAGACTTTACGATCTATTCTAAAACGAAGTACACGTAGAATCTTACGGGCAAATTCAGTTATACAAATTCACGTGCATATCTTCAGTTTATCAACCTATGCTCAACAATTATATAAAAGTGAAACTGAGAAACACAAAAAAACTCGTAGCTTTTTCTCAGTAATCTGAAACGTATTTTAAGTTAAGGAAACGGCTAACAACGCTGACATTCCATTTGGTCACACCATCAATGAGCTTTTTCTGTAACCGTAGTTTTAAAACTTTAGTGTTAAGAGTCAAAATCATCAAAATCAAGAATTCAAAGAAGCCATCAAGACGACAATTTTGAAACGTTTACAAG
The DNA here is from genome assembly GCA_019055375.1 of Parelaphostrongylus tenuis. Classification (NCBI taxonomy): domain Eukaryota; kingdom Metazoa; phylum Nematoda; class Chromadorea; order Rhabditida; family Metastrongylidae; genus Parelaphostrongylus; species Parelaphostrongylus tenuis. The sequence continues at coordinate 136,833 of JAHQIW010007333.1, forward strand.
CAATAAAACATTTTACGAAGATCCAAATCAAAGTGCAAGATCAAAATAACTCAGTGAATGGATTTTGTACTGACTGAACGGCAAGGTTGATCATTCGAGAGTCACTTATTTATTATGTTCATGATCCGTCCTGATTTTTGTTGTGCACATCCCAGTACTTCATCTGATCAATTCGTCTCCTCCTGTTTTGTAGTCCTGGGAAAGCCGCTTACGAGCGTTCCCACTTGGACTACAGAAAGGTAACGATCGTCAGACAAGGCTGTTTCGAATTTTCTGACCTCAAAGATAAGAAAGGCTTGGTAGGCCCGGACAGCGACCGAATTAGCGTCGTATTCGTAACAAACGACATCACTACCTCGGCTCTACTCGCTCCTGGCCCTTATGAATGATGTTCTAAACTCCTCTCGATATAAAAATCTGCTTTGGCAGACACGTTGTAAAAACATGCGACAGACATAATAGATTCTGCAGCACAATTAAACTGGTGACACTCTACGATTCGCTTATACAGAGACAATGCAGTAAAACACTGATATTATTCGAATTTTTCAAAAAAAAAAAGATGCGACAGAAGAGACAAAAGTTAAAATGACTGGTTGGGGGTCGAACCAAGAAATCAATCATTATAAAGATTTCGATTCCAATCACATGTTCAGACAACGAATAAAAATTTCAATCAGAACAGCAGCTTTTTGCTACTGGAACAGCAGCCAGTCGCAATTTTCTTGCACAGAAATACCCTATCATCTTCGCACTACAAACACCGTAAAAGTAGCTAGTACGGTTGCACCCCTTCAAGCATCTTGACAACTATTTACGACAGCGCCGATATAAAAAACACTTGTACAAAATTCATAATTCAGTGGAAAACATAATAATAAAAGCGGCTCTGACGAAGGCGACCTACCGAAACGTTAGCTGTTTGATTGTGTGAATAAAGTTTGAATTTAACACCTCATGCACCGCTTAAAAAGAAGGAAAATAATAACACAATTTATACTACAGTTTTTCCTTATGTTGATGTGAGAAAAAAGATAAATATAAAACACACATAGTTGAAAGCAAGAGATAAAAAAACCTGATTGATTTTATAAAAGGATATCAAAAAAGATACTACGACTGGCCAAGCAATATAATACATGAAAGTCATGATCGCAAAATTCTCACTTCAGTCACATCTCTAGCTCACCTAATAAAAGTACCACGATGAAAACATTTCATATCACATTGGGAATGAACAAACCACGCTTTTCATGGTTTCGAAACCCTTACGATATCCACAAACGGAACATTGCTCATTTATGATTACAAACAGTAGTAAAAGTTGTTACAAAACCGACTAATTGATTCACACAAAGTTTAGAAACAATCTGCTAAGAACTTCATTTATAAGAATTCATCCTTAGACACACGATCGTAATTCTTGAAATTGTCTTCCTCACTTACCAAGACCTCGTCGATTTAATTCACGTTCACAACTCTCAATTCTTATGATCAGCAGTGCGAAGAGCTCTTTATGGAGAAATTTTTGAGTGCAAATCGAATTGTCCATGAGGTGAAAAGTGGTTTTGAGTTTGCCTTAACGACTATGACGATGGCTACGATTGTACGCGATCTTGCTGAAGGTGAAAACCTCCACCCCGCCCACACCTTGCCGACGGTAGGGCAGCATAATGCAAAGCTCCATCATCTTCGGTCTTACATATTTTCCCCACCTAAACCAGTCAACATCACCTATTTCTTAATTTTTTCGTATTTTCCTAAGCATGACTTCTGCCCATGCAATGAAGTACGTGACAAATGCATCTATTCCTTACGACTTTTTTCAGATATGCTACGATTGTTCTTCGCCCTACTGATGCCTACGTTCGTTCACGCCGCCGTACAATGTTTTGTTGGCCAGAAATTGTTCAGCTACGAATCGAACAATGTAAATTCTCTATTTTCTACCACTTTATCAGATAAGTGGACAAGCTAGGATTTATAAAGCGCAATAGATCGTTAGTCACAATTGACCACGGTTTTCGTTTCCTATCTCAAATTATAATTTATCTTACTCAAAAATGACAGGTTGTGGTTTTCCATTAATCTCAATCTTGAATATAGAATTCAAGGCTATTTGCGCTCGTTTTATTCCTTATCACTGTGCTACATTATGTGAATGGCGGAGAAATTGTTCCTCACACCCATCATTCGCTGTATTCCGTGGAAAACGAACATTCGTCTCCGGGCTGCTTATTAACTCGAAGTCCCTGATGGTTCTTTGCTGTGTTTCACTAGCTACAAAACTCGAAACTGGTAAGTGTTACATAATTCTCATTCAAACCAACAACATATCCCAACATGAATCACTTTGTGTTTGGAGAAAACTCATCAGAGCTTAATGTCTGCTCGCCTCATATTTGTTGAAATCTCGTCACCTACGTGCTTTATCTGAGGACTGGATAGATGATAAAAGAATGCACTATAAAAAATGCTGGATAATCTAATTAAATCTAAAAAATAATTACAGATCAAAGAGGCCGTGATAAATGTGCATGGCGTGATAGCGAGTCAATCGCCATCTTGGGTCCTTCGATTCGTACCAATCCAGTGCTAGCACCGAACCACTACATCAGGTTTGAAATCTAATTCAACATGAAACCCTTCATATAACAGAACAAAGAACGTCATCAACACCTATATTAGTCGCAAAATATGTTTGTTACTTGTATGCCTGGTTTTCAAGAAGAATCACGAGAAACCCTGCACATTTCCCGCTCAACATATAACGCTAATGTGGCATGATATTTCTCATAGATTTTTTATACCGTGTTGCCAAAGCACTAGATGTGGTCCAAAATATTTGTGGAGAAAGGAAATCTGTTACCTTGAAATTGGGTTTCTTTCAAGACCACAACGATTTCGGCACTGGTTTACATACAGGCAAACTCTATACTGAAAACGTCAATCCGTTCGGGATAGCGTGCACCTGTGTTGGAACACGATCTCTCAAGAGCCTTTCTTATTGAACAAAAACTTCTGACTAGTCTTTTAGTATCTATCGAAAGCGCAAATTCTCTCCTACGAGGTTTCCAAGAATCCCTTTTAATTTTCTTATAAAAACAAAAATAAAATTATGTTACAAACTCGGTATTTTCTTTGCTCGGTTGAGGCTTGAGAATGGCTTTTCGCTGCACTATTAACAGTCACTCGATAGCTCAAATCTCGACAGTTTTGAAACTAAAATTGTTCTTCGAACAGACTCTTATGAAACGTTGCAAGAGTGAAAAGAAAATAACGTCTTACACAAAAGATAATTCGCCTGCCGCGTAGGGAATATTGTTACGTATGAATATAGCTCGTGTGCTAGAGGCACTTTTTCGCTACAAAAAGGAAAATATAACGGAGAAAACTTTACAGAGTTATTCTCAATGAGAAAAAAGGCCACGTATTATAAAATTTTTTTTTGTATGGGAAAACACCTCCTTGTGAAAAAGAGCTCATTCCAATTAATATTGAATTTTTTTATTTCAGCTATATTTTTATGGTCATTTAGTATCCTGAAAACAATTATTTCAATACTAAGCTTACTTTGTGAAGAAGTTCTATAATTTGCTGTATTCTATTTTGAGCCTTCCATGTGGTCTTTTATGGGCACTCATGCAGTGCGAGACACGCGTTTTGGCCTTAATGCCTCGTCAGTTGCACGATACCTTCATTCAGTCAGTTTCTTGGGGATCTACGTCTTACATAGAGGAATCGATAACAAACTTTTTACACTCGACATACGATGAAATAATCACCATGGTGTTCTTTCAGAATGACTGGTTGTAAATTCCACGGCGCATGATTCGTGGGCATAGGCAACAAACATTGGAATGTTAAAAATAGTGTTCTAACGAAAAGAATTTGATATTTTGATTTTGGTTCGCTGTTAAAAATTCACAGTGGGCTTTGCTGGCAGTTGACAAAGCAAAGTTTTGTTCCTAAAAACTTTATTGCCACGAAAAGATAATATGTTAATGAAGGTACTTCTATAAGCGTATTTCTAGTGGAGAAATGCCCAATAAACATAAAAAATCCTATTTTTTGATCCTAAAGCTAGGTTCTTGGAATAACAACGCCTTTGAACTCATCATTCATATCTTTTTCGACGATATTGTAGGAATGCGATTCGAAAATACATTTCATGTGATGTATGACTTCTAAAGAAAAGTTATACGAAGGATATCTTAGTACCTAGTCGGAGAAATCCTTGATGGAGTTCGCATTCATAATTTTGCATAATTTTTTCGCAAAAAGTGCATTTTCCTCTCCCAACTTTTTCCGAACTTTTACTAATGTTATAATTTTCTACTAACAGTTACGCCTTCTTAGTGCACAGAAACAACGAAGAGAAAAACACGCCTAACTATCGAGGTAGTTGGCCCCATGTTTGAACTTCACAGCAAGTTTTGTTGGCAATTATTTAGTGAAATTTAGATGGTCATAGCATTTCAACGTCACAAAAAAGCAAATTGCTGAGGAGATTTCTATAGGTATTTCTAATTAAGAAGAACGCCCATACTCCTAACAATCTGTATTTTCAGAAAGGAAAGCGATATCCCTTAGAAATGAATAAATTTCCAACTCTTATTACGCATTCTTGTCGCCTATCTTGTGAGAGTGAAATCGTCTATTTCTACTCGTCATTCGCACAATGGCTATGGATTGTCTGTACCACAATCAGCTACCAAATATGAGATATGTACAGAATTAGTGTCCTTTTGATGTGATTAGACAAATTACAGTACAATACTAACGGGGATTTCAAAAATTTCCCTTTTTTCAAAGCTTGAGAAAGTCAAATTTGTTCGCAATTTCCTCGATCGATCACTTCCGAAAGCGCACCTCCAAAGACAGCAAATGGCGAGAGACAACAATGAACAAACGAGAAATATCCACTACTTACTAGATTTTCTAAGAGCGCCTATGACTTTTCGCACACAGCTCTTCCGTTAAATAAAAGTATCCACTCCTCTCCGCTTATATGAATTACAAATAATTCAATGAAATCAACAGTCTATGAATCCAGGCAGTGAAAGTGGAGGAGTATACCCATGAGAAGCAGCTGGGGCGGACCAGGTCTGTACTGGCAGAGCCACAAACAAGTGCACGTGATCACACTGAAGATATTTTGGAAGGGTTAGAACTCGAGGGAGCCACTAGGATACGCCATTTGAACAATCAACTATGAAATACGTTGCATACGCAGGATGAATGGGGATGTGCAATGGCAAAGGCTACAACGACGAATAGTGTTCATAATAATGCACAGACACTTTAGACACTTTGTTGATCTGCCTTCACAGTGTTTATTTCTTACTATTTCACTGTGCGGATCCCAGTACTTGTAGCATTGTATTCGTTGCTTCATCTTCTTCTTGAACGTCGTAAAATACTGGTTGAGCGAGCCTCCTTGCATACTCGAGGATAGCTTGGCTGTGGCGTTTCATAAAGCGTCCTTGTTAACGCGAGAAAGAGTTGAGGGAGAAGGGGATTGGGGCTCGGCTCCACGCGCACCGCGACGAGCATCACAACCACTCGGCCTCGCCCCTCCCCCCAATAAGGTATGAGTCGACGTATAAAAATAAATACCTATAGAACGATGGAAAGAAATCTGTTCTATATTTCTGTATAGATCCCAACTCCTCAAGTGCACCGATAATTCAAAAATTAATTGAAATTTTCGAGGAACCGGTATCGCGTGCAGTATAGCATTATCATTTTTGGCCAACTATGCATTGTTTATTAGAGTTCAATAGTTAAGATGACTTCTGAGTCTATATATGCTGGGAAATACAAAAAAATTGAAGATTTAAGTCGTAATATCTATTATACAACTTATTATAATCAACTGAATGCCAAAAACAATATAATTGCGCAGTAAAGCAAAGTTTTTTTACACACACATAACAGCTACATATGCTACAAAAGCATATGAGATTGTAGAGTAAACCTTGATGTGCCAAGGTAAAACTAAAACCGTATGGATTTTTTTAAACAGGGAACAAAACCCTCATTGAGTTATGGAAACTGCGCACCGTTTTGCAATTCGCGCAGCAATTTTTATTGGCGTCCCGATCGAGGTGAACACTTTCTTGTACTCTTGGATCCCGTGATAAATGCATTTGAAAATGGATTTTTGCAAGGATTTTACATTTACTAGAAGCGTTCTCCGAACTAGCCCTACAGCATTAAGGTACTATGTATAGGACATTCAGTTCTGTTTTAACTGTTTCGGTTCATTTCCTTGAGTTGAAACAGAAAATCAAAATGCATCAACAGGGACGTACTAATGGGACGCGAAGGGGCTTCACGAGTCGATGTGGCCCTTGAAGTATGTCAGTATGAAACCGAGAGGGAATATTGTAATACAGAAGTATGTTGATTTGAGAATGTGAGTTCAACTCCTATTTAGAAAACGCTTAACCTAAACAATTCTAGAAAATGACTGAAGTCGAGAAGAGAAAGTTCAATCTAATCACAAAGAAGGTGCAACGTCTTGAACGTAATAGATCAGCAGCACAGAAGAAAGGTGAATCAGGAAAGGCCTCAAGCGACGATAAAACTATCTCTGCCTGTGAGATGATATCACGTAGTAAGTCTTTATACCCCTGCTTACTATATGTTACTGTCGATACTAAATACCCTACCGCTTTGACAAATCTTATAAAAAACCAAAAATAGTGAAAATTTCTACTTTGAGAGGGACGAAAAATGCAGATAATTTCCAAGACATGACTTAATGAAAAAAAACGAATTGAAGCATTGTGTTACAGAGGATTGTGGAAGGGAAATCCAGTCTCAGATTATAACATGCTGCAATGGTACATCCGACTGTGATCACGGCTGCTTGAAAGAGGTGGAGAAATCATCGGTAAGTTAAAAACAACGGTGATGGTTGTGGCTTAAGCACTGAATAAGTTCCGAAATAGAAATAACGAACTAAAAGAAAGGAAGAATTTGAAGAATGGAATTAATGAATTTCAAATTGAGACTCTTTCCATTCGGTAGCACAGATTTTCAAGCTTATCCCCTACGTAGGAAAAAAAGATTTCATAGAGAATTTTAGTGATCATTCAAAAGCTTAAATGTCGTACTATCCGTAAACATCACCGGTTCTTTTGAAAGACTCTTTTATAGTGCTAAAATATTCAAAACAAGATTATGATTCACACGCGCATATTTCTCGCCGTGCAGAGCTCTTTCTTTAGACTATTAGTAATCATTCGATAGTGCAAAATCTACCAATTCTGAGGTTGCGCTTATATTCTGAATAAGCCATTTCTCTGCAATGCATCAGGAAAAATGAGATTGCTTCACATGCGCGAGCAAATGAACTTTGTTCAATGCGCGGGCCCTTGGGTGAGACATTAAGGTGGGCTGACGCGAGGATCGATCGATGTTCCACTAAATGAACGTGAGGAGGAAATCTCGTAGTATCTGTATACCTTCGAGTCATTGTTGGAAGCAACTAGGACATTCTGCCTCCTGAACTCTATTGAAATGATGAGTGATTTGTTCGCGCATGAAAATTCACTTCACCTTCTCTGCTACACTGTAGAGAAATGGTCTTTTTGGAAAGTAGACGCAGCGTTGAAATCCGTGAAGCTTACGCTTTCAAAGGACTATAAATTGTCCAAAGAAGAAGCCTAATCCGGCGAGATATATGGGTGCGTGAAACATGATCTTGTTTTCAATTCTTCAATGCTATTGAAGGGTTTTTTTTTTACAAAAAATCGGCTATGTATAAGAATGGCTGGACATATAAGCTTTCAAATGTTTACCAACACTCTTTATCGAAAATTCTTGTCGAACATAGGTTTTATAACCTGCGCTACCAAACGGAAAAGAAGCCAACTCAACTGTATCTCGAACTTTCAACTTCCGAGTAACATCAAGTGTACAGCATTTCAAAATCACAAGAGGGATACAATGAAAACAGCGTGCCAAACGAATTTGTCAAGCTTTCTTATATCTGAACAAGTAATAATCAACTAGATTAAGTCCATCAACTCATCAGCGCTCTGACACTACTTTCCTTAGTTAACACACCGTGTTCCAAGTTCTATAGCGAAGTGAATCTATGTATTTTAGGCTGAAAGAAAAGATCGCAAGACGAAAGGATGTACTAGACAAGAAGTTCAACTCGCATTTGACTGCTTTGTCCGAAAAGCCAACAATCTCATCTCGTGACGATAATTAGCAACATTCGTCATTATTGCTGTTCTCACAACAAAAACTAATACACTATTAACATGAAAATCTCCACCTACCACATCGATTCTTGTGTCGTCCGTGAATCCGAACAGATCCCTATTGCCGGAAGAAGTTTCTCGAGATGATTTTGACTTCAAAACGACCTAGAAGAACAGGTGCTCATTCTCTGTGTCGTTCAAATGACGCTGACTAGTGTGGGGAAAAAAAGAACGAAAGCCTCAAAAAAACGCACCTTCTTCGCCTTTTCGATATTAGGTTTCATATCATCAAAAAAGTCAGTATTATTTATTGACGAATGATTTGCTTCCATCTAAATATTCACTTATATAAGGATACAAGAGGGTGATTAAGAACAACTGTAACAATACGAGCACAGTCATCAAATAACATCTCAAAATTTTTCCAAAATATAGATCTCGTCACACCAACCTTTTTACGCCTCCACTCATCGATTCGCTCCTGTACAGACTGCTTTTCACTCCAACGATTGTCCCAAGCAGGTGATGCTGATGATCCGCTCGGATATGGATCATCAGGAGCAGCTTGCCTCATAACAACTAGAAAGTTGGAGGGTCTAAGAATAGAAAAATATTTCTATATGTCGATAATTAACAGCAAAACAATCGAAATTCGGTAACCTGTGAATGGTAGCTCCCCAATGTTGTCACGTTTACGTGAACAACACAATGATCTCTTTATTAGTCCAAGAAGTGATTGGAAAAGTCGAACTATTCGACTACAAAGCATTAAAACGAAATTCATCTAGAAAAATGTCTAATGAATCATAGTAGGAAAACGCTGCACATCATGTAGATCACAATGAGTCACGCAGATTAACTAATCAAAAGAAATGAAATGAAAAAACTCTAAAATACAGCACCTCGCGTAGACATTTGTATATACATGTATACATATATGTATATGCATATATATATACATCTTTATGTATATACGCATGCACGTGCACATATGTAGATCTATGTACACTATATATACATATAGATGTATGTGCATACGCACACCCATGCATATTATATATATTATATGTATATATACATATATACATATATAATCTGAATGCAGCACTACTGAGACTTCACAAAAGTAGGTGAGAGATATCTTAAGTATTTATATGAAAAATGGACTATACCTATGCATGTTCAACCGCATGGAATCGGGTTATAAAACAAAGCTCGAATATTTTCACAGGTTTCCTATGCCCTTTGAATTCGCATTAGAGCACGTTATATCACTGATCGAACATTCACTAGCATCTTTAATAGACTTGTTCTTTCAAAACATTTCAACGTACCTTCTAGTGACGATCTCTTGATGTCGAGCTTCTGAGATGGCGTCTACTGAAGCAATGTTGACGAATTTATTAGCTCTTGGATTGAGGGACGATGAACATTTTCACGTTTCAATATTCTGCCAAAGACCGCGTTAATATAAATGTCGTAGAATGCACGAAAAGTTTATGCGAAGGTCGGTCATTTTTCGAAATTAACGACATTTGAGCAATTTGTTGATTTTCCATTTGTCGCAAAAGTCTAAAAAGTAACGTAACTGCTCCCACGAAGAGTGCTTTTTTTTGCACAATCGTATGATCTTATGCTAACCACGTTTATTCTCAAGTAATAGGTTTTATTCTCCTCTCAAAAAGCTCATGGGTCGATTAATCACGAGGCCATGTGACCTGTCTTAGTGTGAGAGAAAGGAGGGTAAACACGACAGGAGCACCTTTTGCTTCTCTGGAACGCGGACGCAGGAGTGGATCACAAGAAACAGCCTCTTACCTGCCCACTTTGGGAGAAACTAACAAGCTGCCCGTCTCGTGACTATTCATCCTCCTTCCTCAGAGTTTGATATGCAATGCGTAGGCATCAAAGGCCAAACACAATAAGATAAGTGCCGCCTGATTTCCCTGAGCCTGGAAGAGGCTTCAGTATTTCAGCGTTGGGTAGGATTACTGTAAAAAGTGTTTTAGAATCTCTAGGCCATTCTAGACTGCCTAGATATGGATGTGTCAAGGTCAGGACTTGTACCCATAGGGCACATTTACTTGCGCGCGAGTCTTTTAAGGAGCACTTGATCATGTGGACAAGAAGAATAAGGTACAGCGTCACTAAATGGACCGAATCGAGAAGGCACCGCTCGCCTATGGAATCAAAAAAGGATGCTTCCTCGGAGCACGCGATGACTGAAGAGCTAGTGGTGTTGGTGTTCTCGTTAAATCAAGTTTGACCATGATCGTTGTTTCATTCGAACTTAACTGCTCGATAAAACGGCTGGAATTATGTGAATCAGCATCAGCTTTGCAAATTTTCGTCGTTTACGTATTGACATCAAATTATGATAAAGACGAACTCAAAACGTTCTATAAAGTTTAAAAAGGATTCTGCAAAAAAAAAACGGATATTTTTCAAGCTCAATAATGAAGATTTCAACTGACTGATTGCACCCAGAAGAATGTCTGAACAATGTCACATTAGGGTCCATGGTTAAAAGTAATACGAACCGAATGAGAGCTTATTTGGGTTTGGAATAATGTTTAGGGCGATTCATGATAACGCACAATTTTAGAAACTTCACTCTGAACGGTCGATGTGGCAATCTTCTCATCGATAGTTCTGGAATATCACCTAAATCACCTGTGGTTCCGTTATCGTCGAGTGACTCGAGCGAACAACAGTAACACTTCAATATTTCCTATCGCGAGCAACAGTACCCCAGTGGGTCCCCCTCGCTTTAGGATTCGCTGAGCATCATTTTTTCCTTCTAAGCCTTTCCTAAAGATATCCGACCAGGGTAGGTGATATTCCTGTGGAGCGCTTGATATCCCGAGGAATCCAGTTGATATTGGCTCTCGTCCATTGATTATCGTCAAAGCGCATTACGTGTCCGGCCCACTTCATTTTCGATAGTCTGACGTGTATAACGTTATTCGTGACCTTCGATCGATGAAGTAGGTCAGAGCGTCGGAACCTTTCTCTCATTTGCGAGATAAGGGACACTTTTAGCATCGACCTCTCGTTTCCGCGTTAAATAACGCCAAGAGAACTTCCATCCTGCCTACATAGGAACCAGGTTTCTGCTGTATACGTTAGGGCAGAGATTACTGTCGAGTCACAAGGTGGGCACGGAGCCGGATGTTCTTCGTTTTCTTCACTATATCCTTGATGCTCTTAAACGCTCCTTAAGCCACTCGTTTCCTCCTGCTCAACTCTGGAGCTAGGTCGTTCATCATGTTGACTTCATAGCCTAGGTAAACGTAACTGGAGCATTCGGAGGTGTTTGTTTCGTTGAGCGTGAATGGAGCTTCAAAACCCATCCGTTCCTTATGAGCATCGTTTTGTTTAGATTTAGTAAAACACTAATCTCTCCACATGTGTTGTCAAAATCGGTCAACATTTATTCTATACGGCTAATGCTTAGTGTTATAAGGACGATATCATCATCGAAGAGAAAATGGTTTAATTGTCGACCGTCGATTTTCACTCCCATATCGTCCCATTCTAATGTTCGCGTGCTGTTTTGGAGTGTGGCAGTGAATAGTTTTCGCGAGATTCTATAGTCTTGCTGAACCTCTCTTTTTTTGAGCAAATTAATCGTTGTAGAATGGCGATAATAGGTGGAATGAAAGTTCTGGGGCACTTGTAATAGATAGAAAGTTTTTGCTTGAATTGCAAACAAAACAATAAAGGCTGTTCTTCAAAATAAAGACCATCGTTTTCGACGACTTTTTGTCATCGGTTCGTCAATGTTCGGATCTGGTCAAAGTCGACAGTTCCTTCGACTTTGAATCAAAGAACTCTTGACATATTTCTTCAGCTTCACCGAATGATCCAAAGAGGCGACCTTAAAAAATGTTGCGTTGATCGGAAAAGGCCAACGTCGGATGGAGCTCAATCTGGACTGTAGGAGGAATGCAGCAAAACCTCTACTCCTTTCTGTTGATCAAACTTATCGTTGGTCTTTTTGGCAGTGTGCGGTCTGACATTGTGTTGTTGCATCAAAACGCGCCTTCGGTTGGCCAAAGTCGGGTACTTCTCGTTAAGCTTATCGTAGATTCGGCCTAGTTGCTGACGGTAGATTGTGCCTTGCCACTGATGCCGTAACTTGACCCTTTAAATTCACTGCTTGCCTCGTTTATGGTTAACCACGTACACCCACTTATCATCTAAAGTCACAGCGCGTTTCCAAAATCGGTCATTCACTGGATTATTGAGCGGTTGACAACACATGTCGACTCTTTTGGCGACTTGTGTTTCAGTGAGTTCGTGCGGATCTTGTTGTAGATTCTTGTGGACAAAATTAAGGTGGTGGAAATGAGTTAGCACTGTTGTATGATAAACATCAAGCTAGGCTGCCATTTCGCGAGCACTTAACGACGGCTCATCTTCAAAGCGGCAATCATATCTTCGTCGTTCGACTTTGTTGGACGTCCTGAACGAGACTTGTCTTCAAGGTCAAAATCTCTGGCACATTGAGATGCGCTGAAATAAGCGTCCAGCAGCAGATTTGCATGTTGTGTCTTCCTCTTCAACTTCGTTAATTTCATCGACTGCAGCTCACTGTGAAAAACCATTTTTCCCATAATGACACAATAAAACACGAACTTCGATTGTATAGTTGAACATGGCGGAGGCTTGTGACTAAATGAAAATGAAAGACCAACCATATCTGGGCCTTCAGCGGGAAATTCCCACATAAGAAACTACAGTATTCTCATGATATACATGGGAGTTATCTCATGCTTATTCAAGTTCCCCAAAACTTTCTTTCCGACCATCGGTATAATTGCAGTTTTAAATACATTAAAGAAACCGCGACCAGCTCAGTATGGACGTTCTGGTTAGATTTTTTTCAAACTTGCACTTTGTTCATCCCTGAATTGCGCCATGTTTTTTTTTTTGCATTTCGATACTTTTGTTGATATGATTGCAATTTAGTAGAGAAATCTTTTCGACACTTTACTAATTCGTCTTTATAGTGTTTTTTCACTTTGCGAATCCCGATACTTCCACCATTCCGCTGGTTTTTCGTCTTCTCCTCTAACGCCGTAGGATACTGATTAAACACTTCTCCTTGCAATCTCGAGGATCGCCTGGATATGGCATTCCATGAAGCGTTATTGTTGACTGCCGGAGAAAGTTGAGGGGGAGGGGGTGTAGATCGGCTCCAGATGCGTTATGACGAGTACCACAACCACTCCGCCGCGGCGCCTCTAAAGAAATTATGATAACAATGAAACGAGTATCATAATAATTGTTATAAGCTGATCTGATATTGGATGCTTTCTTCCCAGAAAGGACGGGCATGGCGATCGAGGAAGTCGGTGGGACCACTTTTGAGCTGGATTTAGTTATAAATTTTGCCTCGCGTAGGTCGCAGCATCAGTGCACGGAAGAGATGATAATCCGATGGAGTAACATCAGGGCTATACGGTGGATGGTTTACCGTGGTCCAGACTAATCTCGCAAAACGTAGTGAGCCCACTTTGAAATATGTGCTGGGCGGTCGGTGCATAAGGTGTCCATCGCGACATCATTTTGTGGAGCCCATTTCATATAGGATGGCGTGCGATGGTGCTACGGCTGTATCCACATGTCTGCCTAAGCTACTTAATATTTTCTAAATACCACAGCCCTTTGGCAGTAACTCAATCTAAAATAGAAAGAAAGCGGAATAAAACAATAGTTCAGAGAATTTATGGAGCAACGCATTACTTACGTCGAGTACGGCTTTCAGATAGTTGCGATATAATGTTACCAGTTTCCAGTACAGGCACCGTTCGACCGTCCTATACTAAAAGCTTATTTAGACTGAAAAGACTAGAAGGAACTACGGACGAGCTCAACGTGTTCTTGCAAACAATTTATTGATCTACTATAACAGTTTGGTTGGTCTCCTAAAGGAGGACTCAGCAAGTGTGTCTCAGGTGTCCTCAGGCCAAAAATAATGCGAATGAAATCCTCATTGGAAGCACAGTAGTTTTACGTTTAAAAGGGAACACAACGCAGTAAACATTCTGATAGGTAACTAACATCTCAGAGCTTCTCGAATTACACTGCACTTAACGAAATTGAGATCAAAAGGCTACAAAAATTTTCACAATGTTAAGTTGTAAACCTATTGGAAGAACTCTTCATCTTCACTTATGTTAATTAGGGATAAGTCGTGTGTTGAATTAGGAGTGAGACGTTGTATATAAGAAAATTCCTCTGCTCCAGCACATACTGTGATGCATTAATTCAAAAGGGGTCGCCGAAACGTCAGCCGAACTTCTACGACTAATTTACCAACCTCGCGTCAGCTGATTAAGATAAGTTTTTTTCGATTTTCATATAACAATTGTGATGCACTAGATTGTGAAGTTGCTTTATAACGATAATAAATGGATACCAAGAAATGAATGATTTTACTTCTAAAAATTATTACCAGCCAGATACAACTATCAAATACATCGATTAACTCGATTAATGGGAAAAACTCGATTAATGGGAAAAACCGCTGATAATGAAAGAATAACTGATAGTTGACGTTCTTGGATTCTCATGATCACACCGAACATGTGCCTCTATGAGCGCAGTCCCACGGCAAAAGCGTAAATAAAGCAGAACGCATGGTCAACATTCAGCTTAGCAGTAAGCCCTTCAAATTGTAGAGACACTTCAGAACGTAATCTAAGTGAACCGCCCATATGATGATGTGAGCGTTCCTTAGGGAGGATAAGGTTAAATGAATACATGTATCAAACAGTTGTATTAGCAAGTGGACACAGTCTATCAATAAACAGAAATAATAGAACATCTTAGTGGAAGGTCGATGAAGAGTGAGAAGAGTAGAACATAAACTTGTTTGAGATTTTTATTTGGCTATCGCTTTGGTGCCTTCGTTTTCTTCGAAGTCGCGATAATTTAGTTTGATTGTCATCAACGACTTCTTATTTCGATGTGAATCTTCGTAGTCATATAGGACCGAAGTGCTTAGAGTGGAGAACCATTGAAATGAAGTGATCTCCAATCATCAGTGCACTTTCAAATAGGACATTTATTTATTGACTGTCCATTGATGGCCATTAGAATGTCATAGGACGATCACATTATTGACACTATGCCTTCAAATAATCAAAATCAGTGCATTAAAAGGCACTGCCATATAAGGTTACTCTGTCTGAACGCCTCGGCTACGAAAAAGACGGAGACGCTGAAGTGTTGACCCGGCAAGACTCTGATGAACTCTATGAGAGCGGAATGCATCTACTAGGCAGTCTCATAATATCATAAATAGTTTTTGAGAAGGAAAGGTCCTCCCTATTCCGTAAAGAGCAACTGAATTGAGGGGGTATTCTCTCAGTAATCCGCGAATGCAATCATTATTATCAAAACTGATATGATTTAAATTGCTAGTGCTTTTGAGGCATTCTATTGATGCGTCTTCCAGTTTTTCTTTCCACTATGCAAATCCCAGTAATTTTAGCATTCAGTTTATCTTTTATTTCTGTCTTCTTCTTGAACACCGCGTAACACTGGCTGAGCACGTCTCCTCGCATTTTCGAGGAAAATGTGGCTGTGACGCTTCAAGGCATTCGTTGTTGACTGTCGAAAGTGTTGTGAGACGGAGTTTAGCGCGCCGCGAGGAGCATCACAGCCACTCGGCCACGACGCCCCATTGCTGTACTACTAGGAAAGATATAATTATCGTAAAATCTCATCGCCATCCATCAACATCTTTATTTTTTACATTTTAAAAAACAGTTGTCAGTGCAGTTGTATTAACAAAACAATCAACTTCTCTCTTGATGAGCATACACGAGGTTGTGAGACATCAAAATGTAATCAATACAATGTTGGCCGATGTTTGGGTGATTTAGCCATCTTTAGAGCCTTTAAATCATAAGGAAAGTCACCGATGTGTTGGCAAGTACTGTTCAAAATGAGGATGCGTCAATGTACAATGGTGCTAGCATGAAAAAGGGCGCTTTTGGTTCTGAAGATGACTACAATCTTCTAAAATAATGCATTTCAATTAGTTTGTTTCTGAAACATTCGGTACACGGGCTCTAATAAGGTCCAAACATATAAGATCAGCTTGGTGACAATGTCTGCGTTGCACTCTTTTGTGAATAACGTCGAACGCTGTGATTCCATCTCTTGACTCCCTCGACTATAACTACTATCCGCAACAAGGACTGTCTGAAATTACAATACACTTTTACAATAGCTGTGTTAGAGTATTGGTGATCAAACAGAATTCTTTTTATTTAACCGTCCTTAGCGTTAGTATGATGTTAAAAGTACGCCCAATGATGTGGCGATGAAAATAATGATGATGAAAAAATTCGTGGTCGTGTGAAACATAATTTTATTTTGGATTAGAATTTATAAAGAAGTGTTTCGTAATATCGGCTACGTAGGGAGCCAGCAAGAGATTTAAGCTTCCGATTGCTTACTAACACTCCTATGAAAAATTGTTGTATAATGAATGAAGTCGAATAATCCTTTGCTCCCTTCTAACCGTAAAATACCGAAGTAACTACAGCGAATCAGTTATAAATGAAGTAAATATGCATAAGAGTACTCAGTAAGGAGTGGACATAATTGAAATAGTTACTTACATGTTATGTCCCAAACCTGGAGCTCTTGTAGAATTCAAAGCGTGATGTCTTGCAGCCGGTACTGCAAGTTCTTTGTGGCAAAAATTCCTGAAATCTTTGCAGTAACACCTCTAGTGTGACAATCTATGGCACTGATCAGAGATATGAAAACAGAAATGGATATTTATCAATGGAACGTTAAGAAAATCTTCAGTCACCAATTTCTCTGTCAACCTCATATTATAACAAAGGCTTTTCCTAATGAAATACTCGGAAGTTCAGTCATACTCAAAATTTTTGACTGAAGCAGATGATTTTAGTACCGTTTAGGCGTCTAAACGCTGCATTTTGAAGGTCTCCACCAAATGTTTGCAAAACCACTTTTTGAGGAAAGAGCACATAAAGTATGATATAAAGGTTTTATCAAAATGTAGCCATACTTAATTCTAAAATTGAAAACTTAATGCCAAAGGGTGAATTTGATTTCTCGATTGAAGGTGAATATGTCAAGTATCACCCAGTTCTGGAGTGACGGAGGACCACAGTAGCAATCTCCATAGTCTCGTTGATCTAGCCTCTTTTGGACTTTGATTATCTAAAACTATCTTTCACCATCATTGTGCAATTATTTGCATCAACCAGAACTCCAACCCGCATTTCACCCGCATGCTCTAACCCGTTGTATCACGGACGCCTGTTCTGCCACCACTCTTTCAACGCTACAACGCATCTATCTGTCAGTAACCGACCGGAATGTTTTGGCCCTGATACCCTGGCCAATGTCTGTAAGCGCAGCTGGGTTCAACGTCGATATCGACTACCCGGTCCATACCGTTGATGGTTGGTTGCTGAAACGAACAGAGCACGCGCCTTCGAATTAAGTGAAATGCGTATTCGAGTCCCGCGTCACGCACATGTTTTGCACAACACCCTATGTCACTGGTTATACACAGCTATGAGCGATCAAATAAAAGGAATTCCCTAACTATATTGAGACATTGGCGACCAAACAATCACAGCGTGGCTGGGTGGAGCATAGATTTCAGCATTAGTTTGGCAATAAATGAACAAGAAAAAGGTCAAGAAGCCTCAAAATGATTTCAAATAATAACGCCCCAATTCCCATTAAACATTATAGTGTCCACATGGCTGCCACTACGTTAAGTGTAGTTGACATGAGCAATCGGCGGTAAGGCCGAGTTATCATTCCCTGCAATTTGTTTACCTCGCAGGTCATACCACTACTATCTAAAGAACGTATATATACATTTGCACCGGTGAAGCTCAGATAAAAGAGCATTTTTGAATGCTTTCGCGAATTACAGAAGAGAACACGGTAACGCTTGACTGACGAGGCTGCCAAGGCCGACACACGTGTATTCGGCGGTACAAGAGCCCATAACGGCCAGATGATATGTTGGCTCAAATCAAATTATCAGATATATTGAGATTTATCTCAAATGATAATTATCAAGAACAATTATTAGATGATAATCGATACATACTTCCTTTGAGGTGCGGTCTTCATAAGCCGAATTTTCTTCACAGCAATGTCCCATGATCTTGCCGTCACTCGTGACTTTTTGACTCGACCTCTCACAAATGCCACTAGTCAAATTAGACTTGTTTCCGTCGAACTAAATTAGACTGCCATGCTAGTCGGCCTTACGAAAGATTGAAACATCGTCAAAACCGACCTTCTCTTCATCTTGGTACTCAAATATCCAGTCTGACCGTTTCTCCCGGAGAAATATTTGAACCATGTCCTCGGGTTGATATAATTGACAATTCCGAAGAAAAGAAGACATTCCAACAATTTCACCTAAATATTACAGAACTTATATGTGGCTCAATTAATATTATATAAAAATTTATTCCAAATAACAGTTGACAAATAGTAATCAAGACGTACTACCTTTACAGTGCAGTTTCCATCAGCCATATTTTCATCACAAAAGTATCCTATAGTATTGCCCCCATTCGCAATTCCTTAACTCGACCTCTTCTCACGATGATCACTAGTCCAATTAGACTTGTTTTCATCGAACTAAATTAGACTGCCATGCTAGTCGGCCTTATGAAAAATTGAGACATCGTCAAACCGACCTTCTCTTCATCTTGATACTCAATGCGATGTTCAGTCTGGCCGTTTCTCCTGAAGAAGTAATTGTACCAAGTCCTCGGGTTGACATAGTTGATTATTCCGAGGAGAGACGACATCAAAACGACTTTATCCTCAATCTTAAAAATCTCATACAACTGGCTCAAATAATAATTATCGGAAATATTGAAAATCATCAGATATATTGGAATTTAACCCACGGTTCAATCTCTTCACAAAAAGCCTAGAAGAAAGATATGATGTCCAACGAATTCCTAGGGCGAGAAGGACCCCCTGGAATACTACTGCACGCGATAAGGAAAATTGGAAATGTTGCTGGTGCCCGCTTGAGTCACTTGACGATCAACGGGTCGACAGGTGATACAGGCGATATTGAAGTTTGAGAGAGGTAACAGTAAATTGAGCGTATTTATGGAAATGCTGTTACCAAAAAACATTGTGTAACTGTTAAAAAATACTGCACGCACGACGACCCTTAACATTCTGAAACAGCTAAAGTTCCCACAAGGGGCTTTACCTGTAATCTTACTGAGCACTTTTATGGTGTTTGTTAATGACACTGTGATGAAAAAAGGACAAATCAGGTAACTAACCAAACTATATCATGACATTAAGAATGCTGTACATTAAGTAACCAGTAAAATATTGAGCAATGCAACTTATAATTTGAAATGGAAAGTCTTTAAAAGTACCTCATGCATTAGAGTGTGCTGAGTCTCTTCTCATTTTATCGGCTTTCTTCTTTCCTTTTCCTTGCCTTCTAATTCGATAGGCCGAAAGTCGGGTGTCCTACGACCTGTCGTGATGTCCCGGCTTCTTTGGAACTTGGGCCTTTTCTCGTGAGAAACAGCTCTGTCTTTGAGCTATTGGGTTCTGGACAGCTGTGGCTGATAGTCTAATACTACATACGCCCACGCTCTGAAGAAGGCGGGTCGCCGAAACGTCAGCTGAACTTCTACTACTAATTTACCGGCGTCGCGTCAGCTAATGAAGATAAGTTTTCTCGCCTTCCATATAACAATTAATTATGCGAAATTCACAGAAAGTCGAACTTTTGAATTGTGGCTGATATGTTCAACAGATTATCGTCCTGTATCTGCCACATGGCTGTGTCCGACCTGTGGATGGAGTGTTTGCGATCGCAAACTCCCGGCCCAGCCGTATCACGAACGTCGAACAAGATCCAGCTAACAGTGCTGGAGAATAAACGCCGGCTCTGTAGCATGTTGTTCAATTATACGAGCCATTCAGAGAGTGTCGCAGCTCTCATGGGCTTCCATAGCCTCCTGCATGCTCATTTCTCTATTCTTCTGCCTTTTGATCTTGAGCAATTGCACAATGATATCAAAACACTCGGCTTGAGTCATGAAAAGCGGCAACAACCTCACCGCATATGTAGGCGAAAACGCCCCTAGCAACGAAGAATACATTTGCGAATACAGATAGGTGTATGACAGGAAATAAACGATATGAAGGGACCAAAAGTATTGGAGTATTCATAGAATTTGTTGACCTTTTGGGCAAGGCCGTCGGTAGGAAGCGGCGTGGGTACGGCCGTTGTTAGGCACGTGGAGTGGGTACGGCCGTCGATAGGACGCGACGCCAGTTCGCGCGGCGGTCATTGCGATTGCTTTCGGTGGAGCGCGTTATCTTCACAGCTTTCAAGTTGCGTAATGAAATTCAGAGTTTTATCGATAGAAGAGGGATTAACAGTAGACTTTGCAAAGGCTAATTATAGATGAAACATGTCGAAATATTGTTTAAAGTTTGATGTTAAGTTTAATCTTGTTTGAAATTACCAGTGACCTTCTGTTTTGTAATGATTCTTATAGATTCCAATAAGATTGACAGGCTAAAAATATACTGCGTTATATCCTATTAACCCACTTCGTATTCTTGGGCTCGTGTTTTAAGAAACTATATGATTATTGTTGCAGCCCACTGTCTTACCGCACAGTTTATCTCTTGTTGATGTCACATTCTGAGCAAATCATCAGCTGAACACTGTTGAACCAAGCCCAAGAATTAAACGATAAGCTCTGTCAATGGCTTAGATCTGCTCCAATAAATGTACTATCGCTGCTCTAATATTGACCAGACTTTCAGCTATACTTCAATCATCTCATCGTTCTTCTATCTCACTTCCTCTTGCTTCCTTTTACTGATTTCCTGTGGTTATGTAGATTCTGACGCAAAGAGAAATTGTATCGATTATTTACGATTTTATACGTGTCAGAGCGCATGTGGCGCAGTGGCTAGAGTGCTCGCTCGTCGCACGGTCAATGGTTCGATCTCGCGCTCATGACTCACCATGTCATCCATCTCCTCCGGGGTCGGTAAATTGTTACCAGACAGGTCTCAGACTTGTCTGGGAGGATAACAGGTGTTAGCGAGGCCACCGCGAGTCATTGTAAAGGCCCAGATATGCATTCAATCACCTCAAACGAAATTAAAAATTGAAGTTGAATGCATGGCGCATCCCTCAGGGATTGATCAACGCCGAGAGCTTATATCCTTTATCCTTTATCCTTTATATGCGTATCGGCCTGCCATTATACACTTCAAAGTGCTGGAGATCACAATGAGCCGTTCCTGTAATTCATTGATGATGTTGATGTCTTCACTTTTCGAAAGCTCAACAGGTCGTTTTAAGAAAAAAAAAAGGAAATTCACAAAAGTTTCAAAAGTAACTTTTGTTTAATCCTTGTTTTTCTCTTAATGAAAGCTTACAGCGACAGTGGCTGGACAATATTGCCGACCTACTGAAGTGGCGGCTTATTTCATTAAGAAATGCTTGTCAAAAATGATAGCGCACTTGGGGCTAGATGAGAACTAAAATTTTCCCGACAACATTTCGATGTCTTTCTCCTTTGCAGAGTGTACATTGAAGCTGATGTCCACAGTGGTTCGTTCTCGTTATGGTGTTCGTTTTCGTTTTTGAGTCGCATCTGTACCGGTTGAGTACCGTTCAAGTAGGAAACCTTACTCGGTGATACTTTATATGCAAGACGAATGGCTGATGATATTTTAATGTGCGTTAATAATATTCTGCTTTCAAAAAACGACTGTCTGGTAAAAAAAAACGAAATATTGTCCGGAGTACAGACAGTATCATGAACAGCGCGTCTTAATATAAAATAGCATCAACCGATTCATGTATATCATTCGAAAAATGGAGTTGGAAATAAACTTCGCCCCGCCCGGGAAAAAAAAGTCAAGCTGTTGGAGATGAGTTAGCACAGTTGTATGAGAAACAACAATTTCGGTAGCCAGTTCGCAAGTATTTGACGAAAGTTTGTCTTCCAAAGCAGCATTAAAATCTTCGTTGTTCAATCTTGGTGGGCGCTCTGAACGAGGTTTGTCTTGAAGGTCAAGATCTCCAGCGCACTGAGAAGCGTTGAAACCAGCGTCCAGTGAAAGATTTGCTTGCTGCGCCTTCCCCTTCAACTTCGTTGATTTCATCGATTGCAGTTCGCTGTGCAAAGATTCTTTCTACAATAATTACGCAACTCAAGCACGATCTGCGATTGCATCGTTTGGACATGGCCGAGACTTGTAACAAAGTGGGGAAAAGAAGAATAATTTAGGCCTTCCACCCTAGACCTTAAGGAGAAAATCCCCGCGCGGGCAACTGTAATATTTCCGTTCTGAACTACTTTTATTTTTGACTGCCACTTGCTGTGGTATGATGTTATAGTATACGCAATAATGTGGAGTGCACTACCGAGCGTCGGTAGTGCAACGGTTAGCATACGCTCCCATAAAGAGTGAGATCCGGGTCGAATCCCGGCTGACGCAAACGTTTTTGCACTATTTCACGCTTATTAAAGTGCCCAGAACTTCCTTTCCACATAGTATTTCGGTTGCGAAATATAACTCACAAAAGATCGTCATGTAACAAGTAGAGATGCCCTGGGTGTCCAGATCTTCTATGGCCGCTTCTGTTTCACACAGAATCAATGGCTTTCTTGGAATGAATAAAACTAAGAGAAAGCGGTCTTTTGTGCTATCGTGAAACTTCAATGAGTTTTGTGATGGCGTGGATGTGGTCTATGGTAGTGAATTATTTATGGAACTCTGGTTGTTTGCATGGCTGTCTTTCGTGCAGTGTTCTGTCGAAGCTGTTTAGGGATGACTCGAGTGAAGAGTTTACACACAGACGGACAGCAAGCATGTTGGCACGATAAAAGCCTATGTCGTGAAGGTCTCCTTTCTTGAACAGCAACACGGTCCTGCAAAATTTCCAATGACTGAGAACTCTGTATTCTGACAGCTAAGGAAAGGAGTCGAGTCAGAGTGTTAATAGGAACTGGCGGTAGGTTTTTCAGGTGGTTCTAGTCTTACCTTGTCTGGGCCAGGTGTTGTGCTATTGTTCAAGCCACGATGTATCGTGTTCGGAAATCAGAAGAAAAAATCGGTGGAACAATAAATTCACCCCTTCCAATTCGTATGACGATAAGCGGACATGGCTATCGCTGAGATCTTGAGTAGTAATCGTGGATGGTTTTTTTCACTGCGCTTCTGGAGGCTTTTAAATGTCCCGTCAGGGCCTTGAAGTGCAATCATCATTGACTTGTAATTGCGAGACTTCGATGGGATTGCGAATGCTGTTCCCAGCTTCTGAAGCTTCTGTTGTAACTGCTACTCGTGTCTCTTTGCGCTCATCTTTCATCGCTTCTCTGCAGCATTTCGTAGGTTCGGACGTAAGGTTTCGGTTGCCTGTTGCTCGTGCGATTCCACGTTGACGTATCAGCTAAAGTATTTGCGGAGACAGGCGTCTCTTCGTGACTTCGTGGCTCTCGGCTTCTATAGCGCTAGCGTGAAGATGTCAAGTGAGCCGATCATATTCTTTGTTGATGTTGTCAACAACGATATCTTCCCAAGAGCCGGCTAATGGCTTAAGTAAACTCATGTTGATGCACTTTCGCGACTTTAACTGCTCGAGTTTAGCGGCTTTGTGCTCTTTCCGTGAAAAATGAAACACTGGGCGCAGGAGAAACGATGATCTGATCCCATCGTGTAGAACTTAGGACCAATAACGGCAGCGGTCAGGCAAAGCCTTCGATTTACTGAAATATGGTCTATTTTGTTATGGTACTCTCCAATGGGAGACTCCCACGTCTGCCGCTGGGAGTAAGGATTTTGGAATTGTGAGCTACCATGGATTTGGTGGTCATGATAGCCTCTTACCCTGTGTGATTCATTGTTAGCTCGTGGGTTGAAATGTGACGTTCTTCAGACGTTCTCAAAGGTCCAATTTTTACGTTGAAATCTCCAACGGTGACCTTAGAAAATACGTGGTCTTCTCTGTAGAACTCTTGGCAGTCCGTTTGGAACGCTTCGACATTGTTTTCATCATAGCTTGATATTGGTGTGTATGTAACGAAAACCGTTAAAGCCGGCACTATTACAAATCATCTCAACCGCAGTCACCAGATCAGGGTGGTGTGCTATTCAAATGATTATTTTCTATAATATACCTAATTATAAAGAGTGACACGCAAAACATTTGCGTCATGTGGAATTCGAACCCACATTTCACCCTGATCCCTAGGTGCGTGCTAAACACCGTTGCACTACCGACGCCCGATTTGAACCACTCTTTCTACGCTATCTATTTTTATGGCAACTTCGATCTGACGAGAACGCCAGCTCAACCGGCATCTCTACGATCGTATGTTCCAAGAAGCACTCCTTCTCTGGTGTCATAAACGGCGAGAAATGGAGGGCGTCTTCTCAAGTCAACCAGGGAAATGATATTGTATCTAATCGTTCGTGACAGCATTAATAGATCTTTCACAGCAGGATTCGTATGAAGTGTTCGCGGCGTTATAGGGTACAGATCGTCATTTTAAACCATTACGATTTTGGCAGCCTCTTTGGCCCTGAGATTTTAGCACCTTCTCCGCACTCGTACCCAAACGCTGCCATACCGAGGACTCTTTCGGGGTCACGGAATGAACCTATTTTCATTGCTGCTTC
>JAHQIW010007334.1:0-52500 GCA_019055375.1 Parelaphostrongylus tenuis
CCCTGGTTATCCAGAGCCTCTATAACCGCTTCTGTTTCCACTGAATCAAAGGCTTTTTTCAGATCGATGAAAGTGAGACAGAGTGGTTGTTTGTACTCTCGCGAAACTTCAATGAGTCTTGTGATCGTGTGGATGTGGTCCATGGTACTAAATCCTTTTCTGAACCCTGCTTGTTCGCATGGCTGTCCTTCGTCCAGTGTTCTGTCAATCCTGTTCAGGATGACTCGAGTAAAGAGTTTATAGACAACGGACAGCAAGCAGATTGGGCGATAATTGCCTATGTCGTGAAGGTCTCCCTTTTTGAACAACAATACGGTCTTGCTGGTTTTCCATTGAATAGGGACCTTGCATTCTGACAGGTAGCGAGTGAAGAGCCGAGCCAGGGTGTTGATGAGAACTGGCGGCAGGTTCTTCAGGTGTTCTGGTCTAATCCTGTCTGGACCGGGTGTTGTTCTGTTTTTCACCGACGATATAGCATGTCGGATTTCGGAAGGAAGGACCGGTGGAACGACATATTCGTCCTCTTTCAATTTATATGACGGTAAGAGAACATGGCTAGCGAAGAGATCCGAGTAGTACTGGTGGATGATTTTCTCCATAGCCCTTCTGGAAGCTGTAAGTGTCCCGTCAGGGTATCGGAGTGCAATCATCTTGGTCTTATAGTTGGCGAAGCCTCGCTGGGCTTTGCGAATGCTCTTCCCAGCTTCTGCAGCTTCTGCCATAACTGCTGCTCTTCTCTCTTTAAGGTCTTCTTTTATCGCTTCTCTGCATCGTTTCGCAAGTTCGGACGTAAGGTTTCGGTTGCCTGCGGCTCGTGCGATTCCACGTTGACGTATCAGCTCGAGTGTCTGCGGAGACAAGCGTCTCTTCGTGACCTTAGGACTTTCGGCTTTTTTAGCGCCAACGTGAAGATATTCAACGAGTCGATCGTATTCTTCGTCGATGTTGTCGACAACGGTATCTTCCCAAGAGCCGACTAATGATTTGAATACATCCCAGTTTATGGTAGTTTCTGGGACTTCGTTGTTTGAATTTAGCGGCTTTCTCTCCTCTCCTCGAAATCGGAACGTTGCGCGAAGGAGGCGATGGTCTGATCCCGTGTAGAACTTGGGAACAACAGCGACGTCGGTCAGGCAAAACCTTCGATTTACTATGATGTGATCTATTTCGTTATGGTACTCTCCATTGGGAGACTCCCACGTCCATCGCTGAGAGAGAGGCTTTTGGAATTGCGAGTTACCATGGATGGTTTGGGTCGTCATGATAAACTCGGATAGCCTCTCACCCTGTTCATTCCATTCTAGTCCGTGGGTCCCTATGTGACGTTCTTCAGACGTTCTTCTAGGTCCAATTTTTGCGTTAAAATCTCCGACATGACCTTGAAGAATGTATGATCTTCTCTGAAGAATTTTTCGAGGTCCCATATAGAACGCTTCGACTTCGTCTTCGTCATAGCTTGATGTTGGTGCGTAAGCAACGAAGATGGTCAAAGCCGGCATAGAACCACATCGTTTCAACCGTAATCGTCCGATGCGGGTTGTTAGTTGTTCGAACGAATCAATGTTCACGGTCAAATTCGATTTGACGAGGACGCCAACGCCACCGACACCTCTGCGATCGCATGTTCCAAGGAACAGTTCTTCTCCGGTGTCATAGACAGCGTGAAAAGGATGGCGCCTTCTCGTCTCAGCCAGGCCAATGACGTCGTACCTTATTCTTCTTGCTTGAATCAACAGATCTTCTACAGCGGATTGTTGAGCAAGGGTTCTTGCATTGTAGGTACAGATCGTCATTTTAGTCCGTTTCGATCTTGGCAGCCTAGTTCGGCCCTGAGATTTTAGCAGCCTCTCCGTACTCGTCCTACCTGGCGCTGCCGTACCAGGGGCTCTTTCGGGGTCAGGGGAATGAGGCCCATATTTGTTACTGTTTTTGGCATTTTTGATACCCAACGTGTAGCTTGCCAGGCTCTAAACGTGGGGGCTGGGTACTCACGAGTAGCTTGCCAGTCTCTCTCGGAGGAGCGGGAGGAGCTTATTTGTTGGAGGCGACTCCTAACCGCCTCCCATGTACTTCCCAGCCGCTTGATTGCAGGCTTTTGGCCGACTTGACTCGTAGAAATAGAGTTTTGTCAAGTCGGCACTGCAGAAGCAGGGAGCTCGTCCCCTGAATCCACCTGCGTCTCTGGGAAGCACACGGTCGCTTTTGGTTCGCGTTTTATTCCCCTATCCACCACCTGGGGACGCGCCACGTGCCCTCGCGACTAACCGGGCGGGATCCCTCAAAGAGGGAGGTCCGTGGTTTATATATATATATATATATATATATATATATAGTATATATATATAATATATATATATATATATATATGTATATGTAACATAATGCTGAATCTTCAACAGCTTGAGTTTCAAATATCACATGTCCCATTAAGTTTGATTGTTATCCATTTTACACAACCAGCTATAACTTTCTAATGTAAATAACACAGCACTTGTAGCATTAGATTCGCTTCCTGACTCATCATCCCAGAGGTCTTTGAACATTTCGCCCGTACTTGTGGTCTTTGCTGAGGTTGTCTTCTTCATGAGATCATAGAGTACCAGTCCGACTTGAATTTTCTTGCAGTCTTGACGCTGAGAAGCTAAGAACTTTAGATATGACTGCAAATAAATGTTTGAATGACTCTTCATCTCTTTCATATAGAGCGAGTAACTCTAATGATGGCGGTACCGCCAAAATGCGCGTAAACGCATTTGACACGGAACACGATGCATCAACTTTGATAAGGCTCGAAACTTTTTTTACAAACCAATGTTGAATGATGTAGTATCAATACATGGTTGCTTCAAAACTTTGTGATGAACGCTCACTATCTACTTGGCATCGTCCTCTTCACGATAGTTATTATGAGATTTATGTCTCGAGAGGTATGTCTCACTGTTAAGCTATCTCATGGATGTTATCACTTCGCAAATAAGTCGACTGAGTTTTAGCAATTACGTCTTCTTCACATCCGCCTTGTTGTCCAATGAGGAACAGCATCCGTATGTGGCTTATACATTGTGACGAGGCGCTGCTTTCATTCTTCAAAGAGAATTCAAAAAAACATCGATAGTAGCTATTCTTATAACATATCTTGAGCAGTTTCCTGAGTCGTTATGGCACTTTCCACAGCTAGGCACGTTTTTAGACATTACAGCCTCATTAGTACCACGGTGTCTTTCAGTTCTGCCAATCGTTTGTAGGGGATATACTTTACGAATAGATAGAAACTGTCGCCGAATTATTTACAAAGTCATCGCATGTCAGGCGATAAAATCTCCCAACACAGCCGTGTCCAACAGTCGAACCGCTCATGGCTCGTAAAATAAATCAGTACTTTTGCACCTAAAGGAAGATAACAGCGATAACATCTTGCATGCCGAGAATTAACCAATAATTCCAAAAATTCGTAGAGATTGCGTTTTTCGAATGGCTACGGCACAAGAACTATTTTCCAAAAAACAACACTATTTTTGTGCATTCGTACATTCTTCGTGTCAGTTCTGATCTTTTCCAAATTGCGACTTTGCTAGCTTTTAAGCTATTATGGTGCTTTGCTTCATCTTGTATAGTCAGTGAATAGTCAGAATAGTCTATGTGAGGTATCAGCTTTGGAATTATGCCCATATTGCTTTCTTACTCATCACATAATCGCTGGAAATCGAATTCATTTTGGATCATAAGATTCCCACGGCTTAAAATCGCAGTGCCGTGCAATGCTCTTCGTATGTGTATTTTAAGGTATGTAAATCATAAAAATGCTTTACATTCCCAATTTGACACAGTTAAACTGCCGAGATTTTGCTTAGCAGACATTTTTTTTGCAAGAGCAAAATGGTGTTTTATTTATTGTTTTCGATCTTGTGATTCTCATCAGTGACTACTAATAGCTCGTTAATTCGCTGATAATAAGGCAATTTTTCAGTTTATTTTTCTATTTGCTGTGACTAGCTGGCGACATGCAGTTACTCAGTTAGTTTTTTTATTTGACTGTGACTAGCTAGCGAACTATGACACCTAATGAGACATCTATCGAATTAGAATGCACACAGGCAGTAGAGTCTTCCATTTTCTCCATTATCTCCATTTTTTTCAAATCAGTTAATCGAACCCACCTCCTAAACTCAGAATGGACTGAATTGTGGTGGAATATCCTGGGTATCAAGTTGTTCAAGTGTTATACACAGTCCTCTCAATGGGCTCACTTCCACTATTGCTCTACGTGCAGAAAATACATTTTTGGTTCTACGTTTCATCGGAACATAAAGGTAAACTCTTAAAGTTCTTCGATTTTAGCGGCATGTAATCGTAGTGCAAAAAAAATTGTACCTCATATAGGCCGAACTTAGTTCGGAAGACAGAACAGCTGTGGCGGTGTATGGTAACTTTATAGTCTTTGTAGGGTTCACCAGAGTAATAGAACGTAACAAGACTACTGAATTTTTTTTTGTATAAAGAGCTAAGAAATGTTCAGCGCCTTGCTTGCAGATTGTTCTGCTAATGTACTACTCCTTGACACTGCTTCATTCAGCGACATACAGCATTATTCAGGTAGAAGTACTCTACAAATGAATTTATCAACGATTACTATAAGTGATTTAGCGGAAGCGATGTTGTCAACAATAAGACTTGTTTTGCATAATACAGTAAAATAATTATAGATGACGTTTCAGCGGTGTTGCCCTCTTCAAGGCCGTTTTGTTGCTCTACAGTCCACATCATCTGATGAACTGTATAACAATAAAGCAGCTCTGACAAAGGTGAAACCGCTGAAGCATTGGCTAGCAATAATGTCTTGTAGTGTGCAAAATATTAGGTCGTTCCATAGGTTTTGACTCTACAGAGTTGAACACCAAATTTATCTATCAGAACTAATGAAACTGCACGATTTTGGAATCGCCAACTGTGTATAATCTTGCAAGCATTTTGATTTACAAATTTTCTATACTTATAATTTTCTATATACTGTTTTCTTAGAGGTATTATAATGCTGTAATTATTTCATAGAGGTGTTATGATACTGTATTTCACGAATTCTTAATGATATGCAGAGCTTGAAACTTAAGACTGAAGTTGAACTTACAAAAATGTGGCTACATATCATGGATCTAGATAGTGTAATAATAGCACGAGTTCGCTGTATGAAAGGAACGAGAGTTCAACTTCAGTCTGATTTCTCAAGTCTCGCAAAAGAAAATTAAGGAATAAAAAAGATTTCTAACTACCTACACCGAGGCTGAAAGAAAGTCGGGATTCTTGCTTTATTATATGTCAGTTAACACTCATCTGACTGTTGCATAATGGACTGTCACCGAAGGATCAAACAGATCGGTAGACAATCATTCAAGATCGTTCTGTATCTTGCAGAAATACCAATTGATATTGAGTCGAAAGAATCTTGCATGAAAAACGACGCCGAAGACGTTACTTCATTCATGCAGTGAATTCGCATTGCCCGATTCGTTTCAATGAGATGACTACGAACATCAGAATTCGATGGGATTAGCTGCTGTGAACACTCGACGAAAATCGTGACTTTGATAATGGCGAAATCGCCGAAACGTTTACCATGGTAAAAATCTATAAAGTATCAAATAAGCTCAACTATGGAAAGCGAATATTAATGTCCCTTACTTAAGTAATCATTCGATAGCTTTCCAAAAAAAAAAATTGAGTGAGGTACCTCATTTTAAAGAGAGGCTTCTATTAATGAGCTGAAAAACAAGAAAAATTCGTCTTTCATCCAAACACTTCTTATTGACCAAAGCTGTTCTTTTGAAGTTTCAATAAAATATAGATAAATTAAATCTCGAATATTCAATAATGCTTTTTCTTCTGAAACGGACTTCCTGGTGCGCCATAACAGCCAAAAAAAGATTGGGTTTCACAAAACTGGACCACTTCTACTATCCGCGCCTTCAACCGATCCTTGAGAAAACGCGACTTTTGCTTCTCCAAGTTTTAGCAATCGTCCAATAAACAAAACCTCAAAGATTCCAATAACACACTTTGTTTCTAATATGGCTGTACTACAGCACTACAAAAACAAGTATAAAACTTTTTATAGCGCTGTAGCAGCCAAAATAAGGTTAATTTTCGCGCAGCGCAATAACGGCTTCAATCCACACGCTTTGGAAGGCAGTGGTTAGGACTTTGCCGTAATGGCGCTAATTTTAATAAATTTCATCTGCATGTGAATAGGATTTCGCAATAAGCGACACCAGCCCACTGCACACTGACAGCTTTTCACTCGTTTTCTGCTGGTTTTCATCGAGTTCCCTGTTATGAACCTTTATGCAATACTTGAAAATGGCGAAGTCATGCTCTAGTAAAACATGGTGTGTTACAGACAGAACGTCTGTGCAAGGAAGGTCATTGAATTCGGTCCGCACACATTTTGGCGATGTTACAAGCATGTTTTGATAAGCCTCTTCGGTTAAGGCCACTCCCTGCTCCGCTGAGTGGGAAACCTAATATTCTTTTGGCTGTCACATTGCACTAAGAAGTCCGTCTTGGAGACAATATACATCACTGGGATCTTTGAGACTCGATCTACCAGTTAGTTGTCAAAAGTCCAAAGATATTGCTTTGTTCAGCGAAATGTTTAAGCGCAACAATGAAACCACTTTGAAATAATGTCAACTATTCAATTTGTTTTTGCCCTAAATGGAAAGACTTCTTAAATATTAAAGCGACGGAAAATTACTCTTCTTCTGAGGGATCGAAACAGAGTGGGTATAACGGAAATAATCCAGTTTTGTTGAACCCGATTTGGCTGTTACATTTTTGGCTGTTGCAGTGCACTACGAAATCCGTTTCAAAACCAAATAAATCATCAAAACTCCTAAGATTTGGTTCATCAAGTGGTCGTTGAAAATCTAAAAAAGGCTTTAGTCAGCGAGAAATGTTTGAATGAGGAATAAAATTTTATCTTTGCTCTTTCGGAACAATAATAAGGCTTTTCTAAAATGAAATTGCATCATTCAAATTCTCTTGAATGAAACTATAGCATGAACACTTAGACATTAGAATGCACCAGAAAATAAGCTTTTTATGGAGGGTCAAAGCAGGGTGCAAATAACGGAAAAGTACTGTCTCGGCACTAGAGCAATATACACTAAGTTTACTAACCAGAGCTGATTAAAACCGCATGATTATTAATCATTCAATTGAACATTTATTGAAAACATTTCGGTATAAAATTTGCATATACATGCTCTAAGATAGAGCTGTCTTTAGAACAAGTTTGCTTACTACTCATGCACGAATGGCCCGTTGGTGTAAATGCCATTGAAACGGGGCACGAAGTCAGTAAAAATCGGGGCGTTGATACGGTTGCAGAAAGGACGGCTAGGAAGTGATTTGTGAAGTTCAAAGCAGCGAGAACAGTCTGGAGGATCAGTCGCCTTCGAGTCGTCCACAGAAAGCTCCATTAATCTTGCGTCGTTTCATTAACATTTTCCTCTACGCGCCACCCGCGCAGAGTATCAGGCAATTTGTTGCCATAAAAATTCCATCTCAGAGAAGCTATAGGCATTTTGCGTACCACATTGTTCGCAAGAAAATACACAATTGGGCGGCGCCAAGATTCATACAAATTTGACTACTTGTGCTCAATAAATTCTGTGTCAGCTGCTCTAATGCCAAAACTCATGGAACGATTTATGTGACTCAATGAAATTCCGATTTACTACAAAACTGAGAACTCTGCAGCAGAAACAATAAACTGCAACTCAATGGTCAGTCACTGATATCCATTCAGCCAATTCAAGCATTGCTTTTGTATCGAGTATGTAAATAGCTTCTTTTATGAAAAATAAGATAATGAATTGAAACGGGTTGGACTGCTATGTTTCAGATTAGGTACGAAAGTGTTCCGAAAAAACGGAAGGCTTGATTTATTCGTAGTGTTTTTCGTAATCTCATACCTCAATATTCTGGTTAGGAGAATGAACATGTGCTACTTGAGTTTAAACTAGTAACTTCTTGATTTACAGGTGATAAGTCAGTACTTTGGCTTATTTTTTTCTTCTCTAATAATTTTGATTAATCCTAATACGCGGTAGTTTTGCATCACGTTATTTGAGCTTGGCTGCTTTCTCTTCTTATCACAACAGTGGAATTTTGCGCAAAAGAGATGATGATTTAATTCGTCTAGAATTCTGGAATAACGGTGAGATTGGCTAAACAGACTCTTGGATCTACTACAACGTCTACCTTGTCATAGCACTTTTAGTTGAGAGATTCAATTTTGAGAGTGGTCCTTTTCAAATTATAAGCTAGTATTGATGATTTCGATCGTCACGATGAGATTAGTCAGTTCTACAACATGTTTGCTCCATTTTGATGCGACGTTTTTCCGGCGTTCTCTTAATTATAATTTTCGCAATGGAATCTCAAAGACGACCTTGAAGTGTGTGTGGTCCCCACTGTAAAACCTTATGAGCCCATGTAGAACGTCTTGACTTTGTGCATGCAATCAGAGCTCGATTTTGATGTGTAACAACGAAGGTGGTTAAAGCAGGCACTTATCTACGCTGCTTCAGCTGTGAGTGTCCCATCCGAAGGATCAATTATTCGAATAAGCCGAAGTTCATTTTCAAAATCGATTTGGCCAGAACGCCAGCTGCTGACTTTTTTACCTAACTCATGCTGTGTGGAACAGTTCTTCTTCGGTCTCATAGACGATGTCAATTGAACGGAGTCTTCTCGTTCTCTTCCAAGTGTGACATGCACCTTATCTTTCTCTCGCATTAATAAATTTTCTTTAGAAGGATTCGCATGCAACTGTACGTGCGTTATGAGTACAAATCGTCACTTAAGTCCGTTCAAAATCTGGCAGCCTAGTTTGGCTTTCAAAATTTTAGCAGCCTCTTTATACTCGTTCTTCCTGACCCAGCCACACTGAGATTACTTCGAAATAAAAAAATGAGGCCCATAATTTATACTGCTTATACCAATACCCAAAGTACAACTTGCTGAGCTCCGAACGTAAGATCCAGTACTCGCTGTCATCTTGTCAGTTTCGCTTGATTACAGGCTTCTGGCCAATTTTGCTCACACGAAAGTGACTTGCCAAATCAATACTGCAAAAAATATGTTCTGTGTTCGGAATCCACCCACGCCTCAGAAAACACGTGGACATTTTTGATTTGTGCTTAATCTCTCTATCCACCACCCATAGACAAGCCACGTGCCCTTGCGATGGACTGCACCGTGATCTCTTTATGAGAGAATTTCACCATATCCACTTCTATTCTTTCGCTGCAACGGTCGTATGATATGGTAGAGCACCTTTTCCTCCATATGAGACCAATGCTCCACCCACTTTGCAGTGATATGCACAATGCCTATAATTGCCGCTCAGTTGTGATACTTTCCTCTCGTTTCACCCCACACCCTGCTTTGCATATTCTTAGTTAAATGTAATGTCACATGAGTGATTAGCTTCGAATCCAAGGAAGCCATTTCAATTTCTTTTTCAAATTTTTATTCCACTATCGATCCGTTGTTTATATGTATGTATGCGCGAATTACTGACGTGAAAAGCTGTGAGGTGCTTGCAAAAAGAACTCGAAAACTGCACGGAGTGCAATAAAGCAATCCTCATCGATTTCTCCTTAAAATTTTATAACCCACTAAACATAGTTTGAGAAAATAAGAAACTCAGAATCTCAAACTATTATAAAGCAAGTCACACAATAGCCACTGAAGTGATAATACACTGTTCATACCTTTAAAGAATTTCTCGTTCCCAAAGACAAATAAATTACATATTGAAAAACACAAGTAAAAAAGTCATGCGTGGAGTGAGATCTAAGAACGTGACAATGCTAAGGTTTTCAAACGTTTGGTTACAATAGGAAAACTATCCATCATTTATTAGAACATGCATCATATGCAGTTTGCAAATCACGAATTATACTGCTATACTTCATTTTGAAGCAGATCATAGCTGTAGAGCGTTATTGAGAGGGAAAGAAGGAGAGAAAAGATGAGCAAAGGCTACAACGACTCCTGATCATCCAAGAATCACTCATGGTCATCCAAGAATCCGGAAAGTCGCTCTAGCTCACTTTTGATGTTGGTGTTAAGTATCAGAATAGGATTCGTTTTCCGATGATTACCGACTACCGTACCCACATCTCCAGCATACCCCATTCACATATGTGTCACATGAGTAGTCTGCCGCAACTTATTGTATGGACCAAACACGCATTCAATCACGTCTGCAATACTTGATGCAACCGATGCATTGCATCCATCAGTACAGGCAACTTCATCCTTTCAACAAAGATCAATGTCTAGGCATTAAGAGAGAAAGAAGTCTTTCTTAATGGATGATAAATGATTCTTTTATTGTGAGCATCTCACAGAGGCTGTGAGATCTAAGATCTGTGGATAGCCACGTGCTTTGTATGATTTCAAATGAAGTCGTAAATGATACTGACTATATGTCTGTCGGAAAAACTGGTTTCGCTCGATTTTTACACTCCACTTACTACATTCATGGTTTCAAATCAAAACTTCTTCATGCGAAGAAAAACTATCTCAAGGCGTGAATACCAGCAATAGTAATTGTCGACCAGAAAAATTGTGACTGTACCGATCACTTTTAACAAAAGTCGTGATTGATGCTTTGCGTTTGAAGTGACCTAGAGATGTGATGACGATTGAAACATTGATAGCTAAGTCAGCAAATACAAAAATCCGCTTGATCTGAAAGAAAGAGAAGGCTGTCTGTCGGTCATGTAAATGTATGCTGTTTGGAAATCAGTTTTGTATTTGCAATATAGTTTATTTGTTGATGCTCATGTAATGTTTTCTATATGCTATAGCAATTTAAATTCCCTTTTATTCGCTTACCTGTTATCTACTTATGCTAGATTACAAATCAAGTTGTTTACAAGGCTTTGTGCTAGGAAACAACATACTGAATCAATTAATCCTATCAACTTAGCTGTGATTAATAAGAATGCAATGTCTAGGAATTGAGATGAAATATAAATGGTATATGGTTGTGGAGGATTTTAGTCAGCAAATACAAAACTCCGACTGATCTGGAACGAAGAGAACGCTATCTGTCTTTCATGTAAATGTAGGTTGCTTGGAAATCAGTCTGGATTTGTAACATAGTTTTCCTTGTTCATGCTCGTGCAATGTTTTCTTTAAATGCAATTTCTGTATATCATAGTATTTTAAAGTCCCTTTCATTCGCTTGCCTGTTATCTAATTATGCGAGATTGCAAATTAAGTTGTTTACCAGGCTTTTTGCTAACCAGATATTGAATCAGTTAATTCTACCAATTCAACTGTCTATCGAAAAGAATGCAATGTCTAGGAAACGGAATAAAATGTAAAGGACATATGGTTAGGGAGGATTTTAGAATACACAGGATATGCAGTTATATAAGGAAGATTTAGAGATATCATGAATGTATATGATGGAGAGATTGAATTGCAAATTTTTGCCGTGGCGGAATCAACCTCGAGGATGAGTGAAGTCAAATATGTGATTGCACTGTTGACGACAAATATTGAAGATTTTGGTTAAAACAAATGCATGCACTTATATGCAGGCCTCTTTGTTAATTAGAGAGAAACTCAGTGGAACTATATAAATAGTTTAGAAGCACTGTAATCTGGCAATGTATTTTGAACCTTTCAGGAGATCTGTTATGAGCGCTTATACAGTGCAAGACACGTGTTTCGGCTTCACAGCCTCGTCAGTTTCACGGTGTCTTTTCTTTCAATCAGTTCGTCGTGAATTCACCACTACACAAAGTTTTAGAACATTGAAATACTCGCAAATTGAGCAAGCTCGATAAATAAATGCTGAAAATTAAAAACCAGTCATATAAATCGCCGTTATGAGGTATAGTAAGCTATTCATCTGCGTAGCGAAAACGATTCTCGGCTGCAATGTCTTTAAGAACAGGAATAGACCACTATAATAATTGAAAGCGATTAGCTTAGTTGATGAACCACAGAAGAACCCCGTAGTGCTTCTCAAGTGGAAATTTTCATATAAAGATTAGATAAACCTGTTCTATGGTGGAAGAATGTGCACGCTGTGGTGAATGTTAAACTTTGTTCCATTCGAAGAAAGTTTGAGTTTGCGTACAGAACAAAGATTGAAGCACGCCAATGATCTAAAATGGCAGCATACCTGCCATTTGTATGCTATGTAACAATTATATAAAACATAGATGAGACAGACTCAACGAAGTCCACGCACATATATGCTTGGCTAAATTACAATCTCTAATGTATTCATCCCCCCCCCCCTCCCATGATTGTGGTGCTTCAATGGTTCTCTGCAGTAAACAGAACGCCTATCAATGAGATTAGCGTTGTATGTAAGTTGGGGAGTTACAGTAACCCGGAGTGTTCTGCAAATACCAAAGATAATCTGCTATTTCTATATGCAGGGTGAGGAGAAAGTTTTGTTGATTTTGTATTGTGTTAATTTTAGCATTGATATAAAGTTTTTTTTATCAATTCTGAGAGCTTTATTGTATTCTTCGTGCAGTTTTTGTCTGCTTCCTGGATTATTAATTTATCTATTTTCAGGCGTACTTAAGATATGAATCGTAAAATTGAACTTATCGCAGCAGCTGGGTAACTCAAGACGGGAATGAAAACGGCCGAAATTGTTAAAATCGACTGATTTCAAACGAGCAAGTTTTACAAAACCATAAAATATTTTCAAGAGATTAAAGGCTTAAGGGCAGCCTTCGAAAAGTTGTCCAACCAACCTGTCTTTTCGGGAAAACATTCAGAAGAGCCGTTGCCAAATTCATCGAAATGCGGAGTGTCATGCGAAAAATGGCTCGGGAAGCCGGGATCAGAGATTGAAGTGTCCTAAACATTGTCAACAAATAAGCTGAAGCTGTGCAATTGCAAGATCTCTTGTTCTGGATAAAAAGATGAAAGAAAAAAGGCATTCAAAGACTCAAAAAATGATTTGTTTGATGGCTGGTGCTCACTTGGCGAAGGTGCTTTTCACGATGAGAAAATATTCAATTAGAAGCACTAGACAGTCGCCAAAATCGACCACACTTTATCAATAAGCGTCAGCAAAAGTCCGCAGTAGCATAGGCCGCAGTCATTTTCCAGCCACTACCATGATCTGGGCCGTCATTTGCGCCACCGAAAAGACGCTGTTCGTCTCCGTCAACAGAAACGTGAAAATCAACGCCTCCAGCCACCCAGCATCGAATTCTACGGAGAAATTCTGGAGCCTAAGAGTACTCGACACCTTGAAGCTAACAGAGTAACATTCAGCAGGACTGAGCTCCTGCGCATTCCGCACGCTCAACGATTGCCATCTATCAAGAGCTGGCTCCAGTCTTATGAGGCATGGCCATTTGGTCGTCAAACTTGTCGGATCTCAACCCAATCGATTACTCTGTGTGGTCCATACTGGTGGCAAAAGTCTAGACTACTCGCAACACTACCGTAGACGCTTCTGAGAGGACTTTAAAACGCTGCTGGGACGAGATTACGTTGGGAACGTGTGTGAGCATCGTTGGAAATTTTCGCAAGCGACTTCCTAAATGTATGAAGGCTAAAAGAAACAACTGTGAGGATATATCAAAGCCTTTTTTGATTATTGTTATGCTTGTTGACGTAATGAACGTAATTCTACCTTCAGTTGATGATATTTATTTGTTTATACAGTATTTTTTCTACTGTTGACATAGTGAAAAAATTGGCAGAACTTTTCTCCTACCTTATATATATTATATATACCATATATTATATGTACTATATACATTATATAAAAAGCATATTATATATATATATATATATATATATATATATATATATATATATAGTGGTAGAGCACGCGTCCCCGGACAGGATGAAACGTGGGTTCGATTCCCGCCTGAGGCCGTGTTTTTGTTCACCACTCAATTCTCTTAGTTAAATAAGTATCGTAATAACACTGCGAAAAAGGCAGTGAAAATACTATAATTTCGAAGTATTAGTAAATAGAATAGCTATCATCTCAACTGGGTTTATAAAGCGAAATCGCATACCCGACCAAACCTGCCAAAGGTTGGTGGCTGATAGCTAACATTGAGATGTTGAAGAATGAGTGGTCGGGCAAATGTGTCTCAGTGGTGTAGTGGTAGAGCATGCATCCCCGGATAGGATGAAACGTGGGTTCGATTCCCGCCTGAGGCCGTGTTTTTGTTCACCACTCAATTCTCTTAGTTATATATATAATGTCCATTTTATATATATATATATATATATATATATATAGATATAGATATACTATATAAGTATATATTACATACACATATTATATATTACATTTATATTATAGTTATATTACATATTATATAGTATGTTACTACAATATGTATTATATATATATATATTATATATATCATATATATTGTATACATATTATATATCATATATACTCAAAATTTCTACTTTTTAACTGCGTTTTTCTCAGTGTTAAGATGTTTCGTATACACCGAAGAGGATTGAGGGGTGAGCAAATCCACGGTCTCAGGCGGGAATCGAACCCGCGTTTCATCCATACCAAGGACGTGTGCTACCACTACACCACCGAGGTACATTTGCGCCACCACTCATTCTTCAACATCTCTATATTATCTATCAGCCACCAACCTTCAATAGTTTTAGTCGGGTGAGATGAACAATGTTGATGAAAACGATTCGATGTTGAAGAATAAGTGGTGGCGCAAAAGCAACTTGGTGGTGCAGTGGTAGCACGCGTCCCCGGATAGGACGAAACGCTGGTTTGATTTCCGTCTGAGGCCGCGTTTTTGCTCACCACTCAATTCTTTGACGTTCCACTGAATTGTATCAGATAAAATATGACTGAACTTCACATACGCAGCGCACTTTTTTGTTGGCTAGCATATGTACTCGACGTGGACTCCGTGTGGTAATCGATCGATCGCGATGGCGCGTTACACATGTGGTGTGCAATTTTTGTTATTTAATTTAGAATATTTTTCTCCGTTTTCGAAGAAACTCTAGATAAAATGTATAACTTTGATGATTCAAGAGCAATAACTTATTAGGAGCAATCACTAAAGCCGATCCTCGTAAGACTATACAAAATGTTAAAGAAAAACTTAACTTCGATCATTTTATGGTCATTGTACAACTGAATCAAACTGGAAACATGTAAACGACCGGCGCAAAAGTAACTGCGCTTCAATTACTGTTATCCGACAGTCACATATGGCACAACGAGAGTTGCAAAAGATGAACGAATCAAGCTGCAAAGTATTGCCTCATCTTCCACATTAACTGGGCCTCTTGCTCGCCAACTAGTACCTCTTCAAGCATCTCGACAAATTCTTGTAGGTAAAACGCTTTACAACCAGCAGGATGCAGGAAATGGTGTTCAAGAGTTGGCTGAATTCCAAGGCATCAGTTTTCATGCCTCAGATGCAAATAAACTTTTCCTTCCTGGCAAATATGTACTGGGTGTAATGGTTCTTGATTTGGTTAGGCGACCTGTTTAGGCCTCGTTATCACCTGTCACCTGTATCACCTGTCATCCTATTGAGTCGAGTGACTTGAGCGGGTATTAGCAACACCTCTATTTTCCCTATCGCATGCAAGAGTAGCTCAGTAGGTCCTTCTGGCTTTAGAGATTCGCTGAGCATCATGTCTTCTTCTATACCTTTTGAGAAGAAATCGGACCAACGGGTCGATGGTCTTTCTGTAGAGCGCTTGATGTCTAGTCGGTAACGGCTCTCGTCCATCGGTTGTCGTTGAAGCGCATCACGTGTCCGGCCCACGGTATTTTTGATATTCTGGTGTGTAGAACGACGTCTCTGATCTCCGATCTTTGACGTAGGCCGCAACTTCGAATCCTTTTCTCTCATTTGCGAGATACGGGATACTCCTAGCGTCGATCTTTCGACTCCGCGTTCAATAACGCCAAGTGATCTTTCATCCGGCTTACGTAGCGACCACCTTTTTGCTGCATACGTTAGGGCGGAGATAATCGTCAAGTCGAAATGTGGGCACGGAGTCGGATGTTCTTTGTCTTCTTCACTACATCTTCGATGCTCTCAAACATTCCCCAAGCCGCTCGTTTCCTCCTGCTCAACTGTGGAGCTAGGTCGTTCATCATGTCGATTTCACGACCTAAATAGACATAGCTAGAGCATTCGGTGACAGTCGTTTCCAAATGGGTTTTGAATGCTCCATTCACACTCAATGGAACAACAATCTCCGAAAAAGCCTCGTTATAGTGACATAAAATTTACGGTGTGAAACCGCCATTACTTTTGCATCAACCTTTTCAATAATTCTACATGTGTAATCTGGTTACATATATTTATCTATCTATCTATCTATCTATATATATATATATATATATATATATATATATATATTTATATAACATAATGCTGACTCTTCAACAGCTTGAGTTTCAAATACCACCTGTCCAATTGAATTTGGTTGTTATCCATTTAACATAACCAGATATACCTTTCTAATGTGAATAACACAGCACTTCTAGCATTAGATTCGCTTCCTGGCTCATCATCCCAGAGGTCCTTGAACATTTCGCCTGTACTTGTGGTCTTTGCTGAGGTTGTCTTCTTCATGAGATCATAGAGTACCAGTCCGACTTGAATGTTCTTGCAATCTTGACGCTGAGAATCTAAGAACTTTTAATATGATTGCAAATAAATGTTGAATGACGCTCCATCTCTTTTATATAGCGCTAGTGGCTCTAATGACGGCGGTATCGCCAAAATGCGCGTAAACGAGTTAGACACAGAACACGATGTATCAGCTTTGGATAGGCTAAAACATTCTTACAAACCAATGTTGAATGATGTAGTGTCAATACATGGTTGCCTCAGAACTTCGCGATGAAAGCTTACTAACTACTTGACATCGTCCTCTTCACAATAGTTATTAGGAAATTTATGTCTCGAGAGGTATGTCTCACCGTCAAGCTAGCTCATGGATCTTATTACTTCGCAAAATAAGTCGATTGAGTTTTGACAACTTCGTCTTCTTCGCAACCGCCATGTTGTCCAATGAGGAACACCATCCGTATGTAGCTTATACATTGTGACAGGCGAGGCTTTCATTCTTCAAAGAGGAATAAGCTCAGATGAGACAAAATCACAGAAGCATCAACCATCGTAATTTTTTAAAAAAATCTATAGTAGCTACTCTGATAACATATCTTGAGCAGTGCCTGAGTGTTGTAATAGCACTTCCACAGTGCTAGACACGTTTTTTGACATCACAGCCTCATCAGCACCACGGTGTCTTTCGATTCAGCTAATCGTTTGAAGGGGAAATACCTTACGAATAAAGGAAATTGACGCCAAATTATTCACAAAATCATCGCATGTCAGGTGATAAAATTTTCTGACACTGCCGTGACCAACAGTCGACCTCTCATGGTTCGTAAATATATCTTACTTTCGCATCTGAAGGATGA
The DNA here is from genome assembly GCA_019055375.1 of Parelaphostrongylus tenuis. Lineage (NCBI taxonomy): Eukaryota > Metazoa > Nematoda > Chromadorea > Rhabditida > Metastrongylidae > Parelaphostrongylus > Parelaphostrongylus tenuis. Next base: position 17,516 of record JAHQIW010007334.1, read on the forward strand.
TATTAGCGATAACAACTTGTATGCCAGGAATCAGTTGATAATTCCAAATTTGTTGATATTGCGTTTTTTCGAATGACTACGGCACAGGAACTATTTTCAAAAAAAACAACATTATTTTTATACAGTCTTACTTTCTTCATGTCAGTTCTGATCTTTTCCAAATTGCGATTTGCTAGCTTTCAAGCTATCATGGTGCTTTCCTTCATTTTGTATAGTCAGTGAAGAACCCTGTGTGAGGTATCAGTCTTGAATTATGTCCATATTGCCTTTTTGATCATCACATAATCGCTGGAAATCCAATTCATTTTGGCATCATAAGATTCCCACGGCTTAAACATCATAATGCCGTGGCAATGCTCTTCGTATGTGTATTTTAAGGTGTGTAAATCAAAAAATGTTCAACATTTCCAATTTGACACAGTTAAACTGCTGAGATTTTCCTTAACAGACAATTTTCTACAAAGAGCAAGCTGAATGGTGTTTTATTTATTGTTTTCGATCTCGTACTTCTCATCAGACTACTAATAGCTCCTTAACTCGCCGATAATAAGGCAGTTTTTCAGTTTATTTTTCTTTTTGCCGTGACTAGCTAGCGACATATGACACCTAATGAGACAACTATCGAACTAGAATGCAGACAGGTAGTACAATCTTCCATTTTCTCCATTTTGTCCATTTTTTCAAGTCAGTTAATCGAAAACACCGCTTAATCTCAGAACGGACTGAATTTGGCAGAATATCCTGGATTTCGAGTTGTTCAAGTGTTCTACACAATTCTCTCAATGGCCTCACTTCCACTATTGCTTTACGTGCAGATTAAATACATTTTTGGTTCTACGTTTCATCGGAGCATTAAGGTGCACTTTTTCAAGTTTCTCAATTTTACCGGCATGCAGTCGGAATGCAAAGAAAATGTATCTCATATAGGCCAAACTTAATTCGGAAAGCATTACAGCTGTGGTGGTGTATAACATCTTTATTGTCTTTGTAAGTCCATCAAAGTAATAGAAAGAAACAAGACTACTGAATTATTTTTTGTATGCAATCCGCTAAAAGATGTTCAGCGCTTTGCTTGCAGATTGTTCTGCTATTGTACTACTCCTTGACACTGCTTCATTCAGCGACATACAGCATCATTCAGGTGAAAGTATTATACAAATGGTTTTATCAACCTTTACTATTAATGATTAGTGGACGCGACGTTGTCAGCAATACGATTTGTTTTGCATAACACAAAAAAATAATCATAGATGACGTTTCAGCGGTGTTGTCTTCTTCAAAGCCGTTTTGTTGCTTTACTGTCTACATCATCTGGTGAACCGTAAAACAATAAAACATCTCTGTCGGAGGTGAAACAGCTGAAATGTCGGCTACCAATATTGCCTTGTAGTGTGCAAAATATTAGGTCGTTCCATAAGTTATGATGCAACAGAGTTAAACATCAAATTTATCTACCAGAAGTAATTAAAACTGCACGGTTTTGGAATCGTTAAACTGTGTATATTCTTGAGAACATTTTGATTTACGAACTGTCTATACTTGCTTTGAAATGGAACTTTCCTGGAAACAAATTCGTTTGCTACTCATAGACGAATGGCGCATCGATGAAAATGTTAATAAAGCGACGCGAGAGATTAATTAAGTGAGCTTAAAGTGACGATTCGGTTGCAGAAAGGACGGCTTAGAGGTGGTTCAGGAAGTTCAAAGCTGAAAAGAATAATCTCAAAGATCAGTCGCGCTCGGGCCGTCTATAGGATGTTTCATTAATCTTGAGCGCTGCTTCACTAGCATTTTCTCCTACGTTCCATTCGTGGGTGAGTGGCAAGCGAATTTATTTACAAGACAGCTCAATCTTACAGCAAATATGGGCAAGTTGTGTACCAAAATATTCACAAGAAAATGCGCAATTGAACGATACCGACTTATGTAATTTCAACCGTTTCTGGTTATCAAAATTGATGTTTCTTACTCTAATGTCAAAACATATGGAACGACTTTATAAATCGCATTGCTGACAGCCTCATGCCTGCTCAGCAGGAATACCGAATTAATTGCGTATTGTCAACAATTTTCAATGACAAGCAAGTAGGATCAATTTGTTGAGAGTACTTTACTACAGTACTGTGACAAACTCAAAATTTTGTTGGTTAGCACTGAATATCTCCAATTTGCAATCGTAAAACTTTTGTATCTTTTGAAAGACTAGCCTTTATCCCGATCGGTTGATAGACTCTAACCTAACGTCCACCAATTAAGTTTTTCCGCTACCTACTTTTGCTAGGAAACCCTCTATGACACAAGCTTGTCACTCTTTGCACTTTGAAGTACGAGCTTGATAAAATTGTTTTATCTCAGGCGGACATATTGAAATACTGAAATGTTGGATGAATAAGATACCAATTGACTTCTAACATTCACTGAAATAAGCATCTTAAAATTTCCATGATAGGACATTTTAGCTGAACATGGGACTGAGATGGTGCAGTGAAATCGCTCACTTTGTCGGGCCGTGAAAAAGAATTTTATGATTTATAGAACTTGACATAGTAATGCCTCACTTTTAGCTTGTTCATTTACATTTTGCATTGCAGATGTCTCATACCGAAATCATCTCCATTTTGTTTTGCAGCCCTGCGCCAGTTTTGATTCTTGGCTACAGTAACTTTGCAATTATGGAGAACACTTGACGAGCTCCACTCCGGAACACTTTAGTGGAGCACCTATTTCAAAAAAGCATCTATGTTTTCATGTGGATTAACAATCCGTTGCAAGTGCAATGTCATGTGATCTGTTAAATGGGCTAACTATAGGACCCGATACACGGTTTCGATCCTCAACGGTCTCATAAATCGAGCAGTACCGTTCGTCTTTAGCCAATCCCCTCGGGGCGCTCAGTCCCCTATACTAAGAGGTGGCTCAAATAATAATTATGAGATGTATTGAAATTTAAGCGTGGTCTTAAGAAAACACCCGAAACGAAACGTACGATTTCACAATTGTAATCTCAAAAGTGGCAGTGAAATTAACAAAAACCCCGAGAGAAAGACGTTCCGTTTTTGTTTGTGAGCAGAACGCATTACGAAGGCCTTCTCATAAACCAGGCTCAATTTCAAAATTATCATTCTTTAGCTATCAGATGACTACAAAAATATGGGTAAAAAGCAAACAAATGTGATAAATCACGTGATGATATATTTTTTCGAGAAATTTGGTTATGCCTTTGAAACATAGGCGATTTTCTAATATATGGACTTTCTTTATACTAGAAAAAACCTTCACGGAGTTTTCAGTTTGATTGATTTTTAAGCGAGGCCTGAACATAGTTGATTAAAAGGTATTGTTATGCTCTTCTGTTATAACCGTAAGCCATCCATTGAAAGTCAGTCTAAACAGCAAAATTAAGTGATTTTATTTCGCTACCACCACCCGATCACGAATCTCCCTCTTTCGGGGATTTCGCCAGGTTAGATGTGAGGGCTAGTGGCGCGACTCCAGATGGTGGATAGGAGAGCTCAACGCGTGCCAAAGCGACCGTGTGCTTTCCAGGGACGCAGGTGGATTCAGGGGTGAGCTCCTCTGCTTCTGCAGCGACGATTTGACAAAACTTCATTTCTACGCGTCAAGTCGGCCAAAAGCCTGCAATCGAGTGGCTGGGAGGTACATGGGGAGGCGGTTAGGAGTCGCCTCCAACAAATAAGCTATTCCTGCTTTTCCGAGAGAGACTGGCAAGCTACTCATGAGCACGCAGCCCCACATTTAGAGCATAGCAAGCTATACGTTGGGTATCAATATGCTAGAAACAACAACAAATTGGGGCCTCATTCCCCTGGCCCCGTAGGAACCCCCAGTACGGCAGCGCTGGGTAGTACGAGTACGGAGAGACTGCTAAAATCTCAGACCTAAACTAGTCTGCCAAAATTCTGAACGGACTGAAATTACGATCTGCACCTAGAATGCACTTACTCACATATCCGCTATAGAAGATCAACTGATTTAAGCAAGAAAGATAAGGTAAAACGTCATTGGCCTGACTGAGACGAGAAGACCATCCTTTTCACGCTGTTTATGATACCGGAAAAGGAATGTTTCTTGGAACATGCGATTGCGGAGGTGTCAGCGACGTTGGAGTCCTCGTCAGATCGTATTTAACCGTGAACATCGATTCATTTGAACCATTAGCAACCCGTATCGGACGATTGCGGTTGAAATGATGTGGATAAATGTCATCTATGACCACCCTCGTGCTTACGCACCAACATCAAGCTATGAAGAAGACAAACTCAAAGTGTTTTATATGGACCTCGAAAAGTTCTTCAGAGGAGACCATATATTCTTCAGCTCACTGTTGGAGATTTTAGCGTAAAATTGGACTTAGAAGAATGTCTGAAGAACGTCACATAGGGACCCACGGACTAGAATGGAATGAACAGGGTGAGAGGCTATCTGAGTTTATCATGACGACTCAAATCATCTATCGTAACTCACAATCCCGAAAGCCTCACTCTCAACGATAGACGTGGAATCTCCCAATGGAGAGAACCATAATGAAACAGACCACTTCTTAGTAAACGAAGAACAATTCCTGACCGATGTCGCTGTTGCTCCTAATTTCTACACGGAACCAGACCATCGCCTCCTTTGCGCAAGGTTCCGTTTTTCAGCGGAAAGAAGCGAAATCCGCTAAATTCAAACGACGAAGTCCCAAAACTAATATTGATTGGGATGTATTCAAATCATTAGTGTGTTCCTGGGAAGATACCGTTGAAGACAACATTAACGAAGAATACGACTGGCTCGTTAAATATCTTCACGTTAATGCTGTGAAAGCCGAGAGTTCTAAAGGCACGAAGAGACGCTTGTCTACGTAGACTCTCGAGCTGATACGTCAACGTGGAATCGCACGAGCTACAGGCAACCGAAACCTTACGTCCGAACTTGCGAAACGCTGCAGAGAAGAATTGAAGGAAGACCTCAAAGAGAAACGAGCAACTGTCATGGCAGAAGCTGCAGAAGGTGTGAACAGCATTCGCAAATCCTACGAGGCTTCAGCAATTGTAGGACCAAGATGATTGCACTCCGATACCCTGACGGGACACTTACAGCTTCCAAATGGGCAACGAAGAAAATCGTCCACCTGCGCTAATCGGATTTCTTCGATAACCATCTCCTCTTACCGTCATATAAATTGAAAGATAATGAATTTGTCGTTCCACAGCTCCTCCGTTCCGAAATCAATCCGAGATGCTGTAACGTTGGTGAAGAACAGAACAACACCCGGTCCACACGGGATTGGCCCGGAACATCTGAAGAACCTACCGCAAGTTCTCATCAACACCCTGACTCGGCTCTTTACTCGCTACCTGTTAGAGTGCAGGGTTCCCATTCAATGGAAAACTAGCAAGAGCGTATTATTGTTTAAAAAGGGAGACCCTCATAACATAGGCAATCATCGCGCAGTCTGCTGCTGTCCGTTGTCTGTAGACTCGAGTTATCCTAAACAGCATTGGCAGACAACTGGACAAGGACTGCCATGCGAACAAGCAGGGTTCCGAAAAGGATTCAGTACCATAAATTACATACACACGATTACAAGACTCATTGAAGCTTTATGAGAGTACAAACTATAATTCTATCTTACTTCCATCGATTTCAAGGAAGCCCTTGATTCAGCGGAAATAGAAGCCGTTACTAAGGCTCTGGATAACAGGGCGTCCCTACTCGGTGCATAAAGATTCTGTGAGCTTTATCAAGATTTTACGACCAAAATATCTCTCAACAAAATCACCATTGGCGTAAGAAAGGGGTTTGACGAGGCGGAGCAATTTCGCCAAAATCACTCACTTCAACCGTCCAAAACGTCATGCGAACATTAGAATGCAACGGCATAGGAGTGAAAGTTCACGTTTGACAATTGAACCATCTTCGCTTCGCTGATGTTAATGTCCTCATAACACCAAGCAATTGGCAAGCGGAATGAATGATGACCGATTTCAAAAACGCAAGTGGAAAGATTGGCCTTTAACCAAATCTAAAGACAGCGATGTTCATGAGAAACGAATGAGTTTTAAATGCATCATTCGTGCTTAACGAAACGCTCATCTCCGAATGCTCCAGTTGCGTCTATCTAGGTCGTGAAATCAACATGATGAACAACAGCTCCAGAGTTGATCAGGAAGAAACGAGCGGCTTGGGGAACGTTTAAGAGTACCGAGGATGTAGTGAAGAGGTAAAGATTACCACGCTCTATGCCCACCTTTTCGACTCAACAATCATCGCTATGCTAACGTATGCCGCAGAAACCTCATCGCTACCTAAGCGGTATGAAAGAATACTTGGCCTTATTGAACGAGTGGTTGAAGGTCGATGCGAGGAGTATCCCATATCTCGCAAATGAGAGAAAGGATCGGAAGCTTCGCTCACGCACACGATCGAAGGTCAAGGATGCCGTTCCACACACCAGCATATCGTGAGTAAGGTGGGCCGGACACGTGATGCGCTTCAACGACAACCGTGGACGAGAGCCGTTACCGACTGAATTCCTCGGGATATCAAGCGCTCTACAGGAAGACCACCGACACTATGGTTCGGTTTCTTCAGGAAAAGGCTAGAAGAAAGATATGATGCCCAACGATTTCCTAGAGCAAGGAGGACCCACTGGGCTGCTCTTGCATGCGATAGGGAAAAATGGAGGTGTTGCTGGTGCCCGCTCGAGTTACTCGACCATCAACGGCACGACAGGTGACGCAGGTGATTATTTCGCTAATTCTACATTGACACATCTTCAGCGCTGCTACCACTAGTAATAGGGGTAAAGCCGTTGGGCATGTGGTAGTGATGAGGCGCGCAAGGACGCCGAAGCATATGTTTACCATTAGACCTGCGATACCAGACTACTGAAATGCTTAAGACATTCAAACAGACTATTTCGAAGTTTTGAGAGTGTTATCAGCATATTCGACTGGAAGGTATCTATATAGGAGTTCTCTCTGTGATGTTCCACCATTTAGTGAATATCATCTTATCCATTACTATGCGTGCCAATACAAGCTGATCGCCGCTGCCCGCCATGCAGCGCGATGATCATTGACCTATATGACCCATCCGAATTCAGTGGGTTAAGTAAGTCAGTGCACCCAAAAAATATAAACTATGACCACATCACAATAGCCGATATTCAGCGATGTATAAATTAAATTGGCATTCAATTCATAGACAACATAAAACACTAGGTTCTCTACTTATCGAGATATTCGCACTTTTTTCAGATTTACACCGTGATTAGTTCACTTGTGAACAAGCCTTGCGATTTCTTTCCGCCCATCTATGTCTACATTTGTTTTCATTTGGCCCTAAGAGTGTCAAGCTTTGGTTTGGTAAGTTGTAAACACCCGTTGAGAAATGTTTTAGCATCTGATCAGTACTAAATTTTCAGCCTTTACAATTGAAATTTATTTCTTATGTATGATACCGGAGAAGCTTATTACTCTTGTTCCTTCAAAAATCGCAGTTTTGAGGTTGATAGTAACTTATAATAACGATGAATTTGACACAGCAAATCCAAGGATGCTGAGTGATGCACAAAACATTTGACATCCAGAGATGAACTAGCACAACCCTTCCAAGGCTGGCTGTCACCAGCTACGACAGTTGACACATGAATTTGATTCCCGCCTGATGTCGAAAGTCTAATGGATTTTGAATACCACTGAGCATCTGTGGATTTGTGTTTATAGCATTATACCACTGCTAAATAGCAGCAAAATAAACAATGACATAAGACAGTTGATTCTTCGGAAAGAGTTTGAAATTGGTCATTTTGAGGAATTTCCTGCATTTTCACTGATTGGAGAGCTTAGTAGCTTTGGGCAGAGTTATTGAAACACTAAATGTTGCTTAAGCGCTTTGGGAACGATTAAAGGAAACGCAGTAGGAAGCGATGTAACTTGTCCCACATTGAGAAATTGCTTGCAAATGAACATTTACCAAATTTCTTCTTTTTTCTCTATGCGCTTCCTGTCTACTGATTGAATACTTGGACGGCTCGTCTTCAATGATAGTGCTAGAGTCAGCACAGAGGGACAGTGCTGTTTTTGTTTCCCGGAAGCCTGAGTTAAGAATACCCGAGGCTTCTACAGGTCGCACACATTCGACTAGTCACCGGGACTTGTTGATCAGAGGCAGATTACCACCATACGACTAATAGCTACTAAGACGGCAGTCATTCCTGGTACGGTTTACTGTTAATTGAGTTTCCCGTAGGAAACGTCAAACTCTTCTCAGCTTGGGTGGCCCTGCTAAAAAACAAACCTCTTACTGTACTTCGCAGTACACCGAGGGACACCTCCTAGACACGATGAGGTGATAAACCATTTGGCAGCTCTATAATAATACAGCTAGAAATGTCATTGCGACGGTTTATATCATTTTTTATGTTTCATATCAAAGGTGATAGCATGTCTTCTCAAAGCAGTGCGATCATGTCTATTCAAATCCAACAGATTGAATGAATAATGATTCATTTGAATTTCATACTCGTTTTAATTTCCCACTCAAACTATTATCTATGAAAATTTGAGTTTTTCCCGCTAAGATTTCTTTATTAAGAAATAAAGTATACGATGTTTGAAATAGAGGGAAAGAACTTAAGACAAATCTGACAAAACTCAAATATTAACATTTGGAAAACTCAAATATGAGCCATAGAGAATGTCAAACAAAAGCAGTAGAAAGTGGAAGATTGTTTGAGACATTCAGATTCTCACTCTTATGGCCGTCTGTTGTGAGCGGTGTGTGGCGACAATCCGTTCGAACAAATATGAGAGAAACGGCATCGCATTGGGCCTGATTCTTCTAGGACTTGTGGTATGTCACCCAAATAATCGGTGGAAATCGATTTTGATGTGATTTCATGCGTTCTTATGTATTCTTATGATGCGCATATAAATAAACTGAGCCCGGCAGTCAGTCACTCTGAATGAACGTCGCGGTGACTGTTTTACCATACGTTGAGTGTAAAGTTCGTCGTCGAATTGTTTATATAAGGGTAGATCTCCGAGGAACTGACTGAACGCAAAGACACCGCGCAACTGACGAGGCTGGAAGGCCGAAACACGTGTCCTGCTCTGTGCAGGTGTCCATAACGGACCTCATGGAGGTTATATATCTATACATTTATGTATATATATATATATATGATCCTACATTATTATCTTTTTACCTAACCCGACATCACATTTATTTCATAAAACTCAGCAAATTTAGCATTCCATTTGCTTCCTCGCATTCACCGCTCCATTAGCCTTAGAGAATTTTGCGCTTTGTTTCGACTGCTATGGGAGTCCGTCTTCTTCATGAAGGTTTAAATCCGATTGAACAGAATATTCTTGCAATGTTGAGGATAAATGAGTTCCTACTTTACTGCACGAGAATGTTGAGATGGGGTTAGACTAGCAACTTGCATTCTAATATCTTGCATGAATAACCACTCCGTCACCACTCGTCAAAGGGTGTCTGCTGAGCGCTTTAGACATCGCAGGTGTGTAAACAGGGTAAGTTTCTAGATTATGCAGTGGTTGGCACTCACCCCGATAAGGGTGAAACGGCGTTTCATATCCCATCTGATTCACACATTGCTTGCTACTCAACACCGCGATTATTATTTAACGCACATAGTACACATATATTTATGTGTGAATTTTTGTTTACAATCATAATTTATGCTTATCTTCTGTATATGCGCAAAATGTGAACACACCAAGGCTACTGTAGTAGAAATGTAGCCTTTCACTAGACACTAGTCCGCCCATATGTCCGTTCGAGGTCGAAACTGCTTCCAGAGTTACGCGATTATGGAAAGCAAGATGTTTCAATTAGGATTATGAGAAGTTGATTTTATAATGGGTTATGTAAGAAGTCGTGCCGTTTCGGTATTTTGGTGTCATCGTTTGTAGCATAACTGTATGACTTCGATATCTTTTAACTGCTCATTTTTAGGCAAACATCTTGGTATCTAAATTAGCAAACTTGTTTTAAAGCGGAGCTCTCTTATAAACAAATTCGGGTGCTACTCATGCACGATTAGCGCTTAGGGAAAAATGCTAGTGAAACGGCCAGTCAGCTATCTCAAGGACAGCTTGACGATCAACTTCCTGCAAGCAATCAGAGCGCGACTAATCCTCGAGAGTGTTCTCTCCAGCTTAAAACTTCACGAACCACCTCCTGTCGTGCTTTCTGCAACGGCATCATCGCCCTGAGCTCCACCAGTCTTGCGCGCTGCTTCACTAACATTGTTCCCTGCACGCCATTCCTGCATGACTAGCTAGCGAACTTGTTCCCACGGCAGCTCCATTTTGAAACTAGCGCAGACAAGTCGCACAAAAATGCTCGTAAGAAAACTGACAATTGAACGAAGCCACAATCATGCAATTTCATTACAAAAATCACATTAGGAAACCAAAACGGTACGAACTTCTTACACAAGTTATAAGATCACATTATCCAACATGATAGAGAGAATGTTGAATTTGCGTTTAGTAATCTCAAAGGTGATGTGAGGACTTGCAATTGACGCATTTTCATAAGTAAAAATCTGCATTATAAACTCAATTTATAGTCTCCTAATAGAAGAACAAGTCTCCAAATGTAAGCTGAAAGAAAAAAAATCCGTGTGTGCAACGTCACAAACGAAAAATGGCACTACTTCATCGTTTTAATTTTCAGGTGATTGGCGTAATTGCTGCCATAAGTTACGTGTATTCGTATGAGAGTTTCAATGTGAGAATGTGGACAGCGTTCATCATACCACCCCAAGCCACGGATCGTTACCATCGGTTGATTATACTGAGCACCATAATTGAAATTATTTGTATTATTACACTTTATGTCTCATCACGAATGAACATAAGACGATCTTCAATGCGAGTTTCTTTGCCAACGATTATCATTTTCTTGTAATTATTTATTGCCATTGATATCGCTGCCGTCCACCAATCATACGATCTTGTATCGAAATTATTAAACTCAGAGTCACTACTTTCTTGTTGAAGTTATCTAACCTCATTTGTCAAATTCTTCATCATCTACGTACAAACAGTTTCTGTCGTGGTTTCTTTTGATTTTATTTGTTTTTGGTTTTACTTGCTGATTTACTATTATTCATCAGCGAGGATGGACAAGGTAGGGTCCACAAGTGTTGATCTAGAAATTTTGCTGCATTGAAAGTAAGGAAATTCCATACTTCTCCGCTTGGTATCACAAATTTGCAAGCCTATATCTCTCGCTGGATAAGAACTGTCCATAAGAAATTTGGTGATCATCTGAAAGCTTAACTCTCTGGCTAGTCAAAAACGTGGCCGGTTTGCTGAAAAGATCTTTATAACGCTGTTAAATTTGAAATAAAATTATGTTTCACATTTGCAGCGCGATTCAACCATTACTCTGCTGGAAGCACGAATAGCACATGAACGTGTAGACAAGATCTTTTAGTGCCAGAGTTAGACTTTTAGTCTGGAATTTCTCCCAAAGCGGAGAAGCAATTGTTAATGAAATAAGAAAAATCGCACTTCTTGCAGACAACATTCATCGATAATCTTGGCAACCTTCATTGACCATCTCTCCTCCTCCACCTTCACCCCACAGCCCCTGAATAGGTCAAAAGCCACATATCCACTTGTGAATTATCTTATTTTCTCTGCTACAACCGCAGAAAAACGGTTTTTTTAAAAAAAGCGTTGGAATGGTTAAACTATCAAAAAAAGTAATAGTCTAAAGAAAAAGCTCTGTACTGCGAGAAACATAAATGATTTCCTTTCTCTAAGGCGTTATACATGAGTCTTTTCAAAAAATCAGCCTGTGTTGCTTTAGCCAGATATTTGGCTTTCGAATGACTTACGACTGACTATGACCGACACTATCACTCTTCATGAAAAGTTCTTGCGCTGTGAAAGGATAGGCTTAGAAATCCGTGTTATCAAGCGGACAATTAAGGAAACTATAAGGCAGCTAGAGCGAAATGGCTTGCTAGCCTGCCGCATAAGCATGTACCGAAATTTTTCTTTCCATCAGAAGCAATAGCTGCCGCCTCGGCTAGTTAAAACCCACACCTCGTTAAACTTTCGCTTGGTAGCATATTACCTAATAGGAACTGCTGCTGAGCCAGCGAAAGCACAGACACATGCCTCTAAGTAATTGATGTGTTCAGAGCTTTATTTTGTGCTTTCTCGTTATCCGCATCCTGTTCCGACCGCTTGGGAAAAACGAGTTTTTCAATTTTTTTTGGTTAGAGTAGTCATTTGATAGCTTTCATTATGGAAGTTTTAATGGTATATTTTATTGGTGTGTAATGTAAAAATAGTATTGTGTTTCACATTCGGGCATTTTTTCGCTGGACAAAGCTATTTCCCTGAACTTTCAACAATCAGTCAGTAGCTTAAATCTCGAGGATTTCAACGGTGTGCGTGGTTTCTGAGATAGACTTTCAAATGCGCTGTAGCAGCCAAATGAATATTGGGTTCTTTACTCGGCACTCGCTCGTATTTGCAAGGGATTTCACAACGTTGGCCCAAAACCATTGTGCTTATTGCAATATGACGGTCATTTACGAAACCCGATCTTCTCTTGGCTATTACAGCGCAATAAAAAGGCTTTTTTTTCCTCAGACCAAGTACATCATCGAAATCTTCAAAATCTAAGCTATCGAAAGAATTCTAAAGTTTCAAAGGAAATGTTTTGTCCAGCGAAAAATGCTTGAGTATGAGACATATTTTTGTTTTCATCGTCACAGCGCATAAAAGGCTAATTTGAACGCAAAGTATATTATCGAAATTTTCGAGATTTATGCTTTCAATTGAGCATCAGAACTCGAAAAAATCGGCAAACAGCTCCTTTTCATGAGGTCGAAACAGGGTGCGCATAACGAAAATGACCTAAATTTGAGAAGCCCAGTTTTTATTTGACTGCTACAGCGCAATAAAAGTTCTTTGCTTAATCAAATCGGCTTTCTAAAAGACCTGGAAAAAAGCTATGTCCAGCAAAATGCCCGAATGTGGAAGGCATTTTTACTCTGCTGTTTCAGCACAATAAGGAGGTCATTTCAGACAAAAAGTCTGCCATTAGATTCATATGACTTAACTATCGAATGACTACTGAAACCTTCAGACTAAGCAGAGGAAGCGCTTTTTCCAAGCGGTCAAAAGAAAGTAAGCGTTAACGGAAAAGAACCCTTTATTTTAAACAATTTCTTGAAAAAAGCCTCATTAATGAGAGTAAAGCTAAACATGTAAGTGCCGTCTATCCCGTGGATTCACAGCTATGCAAATAATCAAGAGTACAAAATTTTGTGCTTCTAGAATCAAGTGTTGGAACTTCAAAGTGTTTTCAAAAAAAAACTTAGAATATAAAAAAGCTGTGGTTCCAGAAGCAGTTCATCGCTCACGTCGCGCTTTCAGACACGCGAGAATATCATCACCACTCAGTTCGCAGCCCATATCGCTGGTCTTCAAGTGTAGGTTTAATCACTTTTTTTACATGGCAAAAATGAAAAGTGCACAAATTGAGAAAGAAAAATCTACCTAATGACAGATTCTGATTTTCTTACACGAATTTTTTTGTACAGAGGATTTTTGTTGGTCGAGCGAACCAACGATCGCCTCCTCTGTGCAGAGACTTCCTGAGTAGCATTTTTTTCAACTTTCACAACTTGTTTGCTCATTAGACTATTCTTCCTCCAAAGAATAAGTAATATATCCAATGATGTTGAGTGAGTGAAAAAACTTTGACGAGACGGACTCAAACCAGCATGTCAACCTATCCAGTGCACGTGCTCCATCCTGTTGTACTATCGACGTCTGTCTAGCTAACACTCTCTCTTAATTACAAAGCACCTATTTGTCCGCAACCAAACGTCAACGGTTTGGTCTGCTAGTCGATACTGACACTAAACCTAGTCACGCTGAGAGATACTGAAACCACTCCCAGAAAGAGTGAAATGCGGGTCGAGTCCTGCTTGACGTCAAAGTTTTGCACATCACTCATTATCATTTGGTAATTTGTAACATCATAACACCGCTAAAGAAAGCGGCCACATGAAAAGGCCTCTACTTGGTCATACAAAATAAAGGATGTATATCGTCTAATTCATCAAATAGAACTCATCATCCATCTAAGGCGATTAAATCGTAGAGATGGCTGAATGTGTGCATTCCCATCAAATACGAGTTGTCGTAATCTTGTATAAATGGGTCGATCATGTCTATTCAAACTAATTGCTTCCGAGCTTTTGGTCGCGGAGGAAAAAAACATGAATGCAACATTAACAAACATTGCGATAGGTGATGGATAGCGTATCATTTGTATAAAACGATTTGCGATAACCTACCGATAGATCATGTCAATGCTGCCATCTTGACATGCATATTTGATACTAGTTTACTAATCCATGGTGGAAGCTAACGCTCACCTGAAGTTTGGGAAAAAGTTGATGACTACAAGCAATGTGATGTACAAATATGCCACACTGGACCATTCGTTAATTGCTGAGCATCCACATCTTTATCGATTGGAGGCGCTTCTTTGAACGTTAACAATAGGCTACTAAATTGCGGTAATGTGCTTCGAAATAAACTGGGGCACGAAGTGTTAGTAGTAACGTATATTCCGCTAACGTTTCGGCTCGTTTCATTTTCTTCAGAACCAATGATTTGAGTCGATGATCGTCCACTGCCGTTCGTTCTCGTTGTCGAACTTCGCCTTCGTCTCTCCCGCATTGAATTTTCTTTAGTGCAACATCACTCGAATGATGAATCTCACTCAGCGAGCTTCTTATATGCAGGACAAATCGCATGCTATTTAGCTATTTGCTTTGCTAATTTGCTAGTTAGCCCTTGGTAGTGATAACACATTTGATTTGTCCGAGCGAAGAAGATTCATTATGAGAGAGACGAAGGCGAAAATCCAGAACGATGACAAACGATAGTGAGCGACTGACCCCTATCATCGGCTCTGGAGAAGACGAAACGGTCGAAACAGCCGAATAAAAGCTATTATTGACACGTGGTACTACAAGACTGATCAACCATGAAGATACATCTGATAATTATTATTTGAACCAACATGTTATGTGGTTCGTTACTATGGGCACATGTACAGCCCACGTGTTTCGGCTTTGCAGCCTCGTAGTCGCTCAGGCCCTTCGTCTTAATCAATCCTCTCGGAGCGCCCATCTCCCTACGTAGAATAGACGACGACCAACGATTTACACGTGATGTCAAGTGAAATAAAGCATTAAATCAGCAGTGATTTCTGATAGATTGCTGTAGGCTGGTATTTTTGAAATATTATGTCATCTTTTCTAAGTGTTTCTCAGAACCACTCTCAAATTCTGATTTTTTCAATTTTCCTCCAAGATATATTGAAATTTAAGCGTGATTTCAAGGAAGCCATATAATATTCCAAAAATACCAGCCTAGAGCAATCGAGTGTACAAACACTGCCAATCTAGTGATTTCTTTCACCTGGCGGCACGTGTAAATCGTTCTTCGTCTCATACTCCATATAAGGGGAGAGTCCGCGCCAGATTGACCAAGACGAAGGACCTGCTCGACTGACGAGGCTGCAGGGCCGAAACACGTGTATCAGGCTGTATAAGTGCCCATAACAACAAACCATATGACATATTGCCTCAAATAATAATTTTCAGGTTCACTGAAATATGAGCGGGTCTTAAGAAAATACTCGAAACAAATGCTATAATGAAAATATAATTGATTGGCTACGCAAAGGTTAAAGAAAAGTCGATTTGCAATAAAGATAAACTTTCAGTTTTTTCAATATTTGTAAGTGAAGCTAGAAAACTTCAACCCCTTTCAGAGTCATTCCAGCCGATTCTGGCTTCAAAAGATTGTTTAGCAAACCATACTTTTTTCTATATTTGAGTAACCGGTGTTCACGAAAAACGTGCCAAACAGAGCGCAATTCATAGTTGAGTGGTGAATAATCCGTCAAGCACATTTTCTCTTCATAGAACCTCGAGATAATTCTGTCATAGGCCGTTCTAGAAACCACTAATAGTAAAAAAAATTTTTTGCAATCGGAATTATCGTTTTCCCTCTGTAGAGTTTTCGAGATTTCGCTAGAAAACTTAAATTCTAGTGTATTTTCCACTGTTTACGGAGCCAGTGATATAATAACCAAACTGTTTGGTTATCTGCCTCTCTTCAGCAATAGAAATTTCTATTCTTGCTTCCGTCAAACTTTGAACGTAAGTGATTTTGTTCTGTGATGAAAATCTACTCGGGATTCTGCCTAAAGTCTATTTTATTTCAGGTGATTCCCATCTTTACGTTCGTATTGCCGATCTACTCGATACATCGATTGAAGCGTTATCAGCTACAGAGAGATGACAATATTCGATCAATCGTGAAGATGGAAAGTCGAGGCATGGCTGGTTTCCGAAATTATGAAGTGGCCATTAGTAGAGCGTGGCAACTCAATCAACAGTCGTGAACGTCGGACGGCTTAACAATGCAGTGCTTGAATAGACGACACTCGGAAACTGCTCTCGAAAAATTTGTGGTTTTGTCACTGTGTAAAGTACATGAATGTGTATTTATTGTACCTTGTTCGAAAATGCATGTGCGTGTTTGAAAAATCGCTTTAAGTATTGCCTCGACGTCCCTCCAAGTCTGCAACTTGCACGACAAGACTCTTCGTATCCTTGAAGAAAAATCCCGCTATAAGGTTCCGGAAATGTCGTACTTGTTAAAAATCATAGCCTCATTTTGGGACAAAGACGTTTATTAATATCAACCGATTTCGATCTATCTGCTTATATTACGAGTAATATGCAGATCTATGCTATGGTAAGTTCGTGGTAAGTTCGGAGAAGTGATCCCAAAAAACGTTCTTCAGTGGATTTTTCGACGCAGGCTTGAAACTCACAATATTTATATTCGATGAAAAGATGTGCACAAACACAATTCTGTGATAGGAGCAAGGCTTGGAAACGTGGTGTTTTGCATTGTGGATTTGAACCTCTATGCCATTCTAATACAGAACACGCATGACATCGTCGAGGCCGCTGTGTTAAAACAACTGTTTCAACTTAATTGATCCTTAGCATCGACTGTTTTAAGTTCTAGCAATAAACATTCAAAATAGTATGAAAAGAATGTTCAAGGTCTCTTGATCTTGATCTTGATCCATCGACTGAGAAGTGGTGATGGACCAGTGTCATTGTACACTATGCCATCACCACATACGCCTCCCTCCTTACTACAATGCAGGGCTTAATGTGGGGCGCGGGTCACTGAAGAGGAGGACGAGACCTCCGGAACACCAGTGTGAGGCGCTGGCGTACCAACCCAGCTTAAGCCTTGAACATTCTTTTTGAAGTTAATTCAACTTAATTAGAGTGTGATGCCCACTTGCGCTTCCTAAATCAATCTTGTTAGTGGGTAATTGCTGCCAGCAACCAGAAAGATCATAAGATGGTTAAGAGAAAGTCAGAACGATGGCCGCGATAATGCCACGTGAGCGAGCGCTGCTCTGGAAAGGCATGATGGCGGTTTGAGTCCACTACAGCAAAGCACTAGATTTCAAGTTTTGCTCTTATCTCAACGAATCTGTTCTCATACTTCTTATTGTATTTTGTTGTTGAAGATAAAATCAAATACTAAAAAAAATTATAACACAGGAACACCGTGATTTGTAGAACTGAAAATCTTAGGTGGGTGTTATACCTACGTTCCACACTTACCGATTTTACTGCTACCACGACAGCAGTTGGACAGCTACTTCATTATCACTCTTTCTTCTATGTCTGCCGATTACCAAACTGACGCACGACATACGAATCCCAACCATTTTCGACAACACCTGTGTAAAGATTGGTTCCCCATTAAATTCTTACAAGGATATAACATGCTTTGAGCTCTTAGGTCTAGTGCTAAACAAGCTTGTTTCGTCTATTTGGACTCATCAGTAGCACCCTTCCTCGGTCCAGCCGATCCTCTGAGGCTAAATAATCCTTTGTGAAATCCTATGAAGAGGCTTATTTCGCCTCAGGGGATCGGCTGAACGGATGGAGGATGCTACTGATGAGTCTAAATAGGACAAAAACAGACGCCTGTAAGGCACCAGACCTAGCACTCAAAACATGTTATATCACTATCAGATTACATAGTTAAGAGGGTATACAAAAGGCGGTCGATAGTAGAGATAATAAATTCTCAACCCAAAACGAAAGCTTATGTGGAACGGAATAATTTCAGTCGCCCCATTCACGTTCTGCTAAGCGAATTAGCTCCAGAATTTGACAGGAAGAAGAGAGCAGCTTGGGGTGCGTTGGGATGTAGTAAAAAAGACGAAGAGCATCCGGTTCTGCGCCTACCTTTTGACTCAACGGTTATCTATGCCGTAATGTATTCATAGGTACCCTGACTGCTACGAAAGCAGAATAAAAGATCACTTGCACGCTGCCTTTCTTGCAGGCGAGAACCTTCACAGTGTCTATGAATGACCTTATAAAAGCTCTAAAACACCTCGATAGATTATATTGAAGGGATGTATTCTGGTAAAAAGGAATCGCGTGTCAAGAACATCACTTCAGAATGAGATGTAAGGCAGCAGAGGCAGCTTGAACTTCAGAGCGCTTCTGACCCAAAAACTTCTAATAAATGTGCAGTGCAGTGCGAGCTCAGAGAATTTGTGAAAGAGGAGTTTCACAGTACAGTGATGCACAAATCGTAGTTTCTTTTGCACCAACCTCCTCAGAAGTTATGAGAAAAGTAGTCATCGAAGCTAATCGTTTCAAGAGTACGAGATGTTCCAAACAAGCTCAACATTGACCAGTCTAGATTTTTGCCATTAAAGGCAAGTAACAATAATAACTGCGGTTTCAGCACAGTTTGAAACTGGAAATACTTTTGCACCAATTTGGTACATTTGTGGTTCCAACTAAAAAATGTTTCGTCTCAGGAAGACTATCTCAGAATGTGAGACCATCAAAAATGATATTTATGGGACAAAAAAATTGTAATTGTGCAGATCACGTCACCCCTTCTAGTACTTAAATTTATGTATGAAATAGGGGATTCTTTTGCTTTCCAAGGTCACTGTTCATACTTTGCGGTCAAATCGACTTCAAGATGTGTTAAGAGCTTAATTCTCAATTCTATGTCACCAAAGCCTGACTCGTTTGAGGAAGCTGTGAAGGAAAATCGAAATTATTTGAAGGGAAGAGAACGTAAGTGCATGGTTACAGACTTCTTTTGCGTTCATCCAAATTAATTTTGAATTCGTATGTTGGTTTATCTTGTTTTCAATATTGAAGAAATATTTGTTCCGAGTGACATATTAATTCCAATGCGATTTCATTTGCTTTCTCATGTTAATTATGCTAGAGTACGAAATGTGCTGCTGACAACGTCTATAATCTGGAAAATGAGATGTCTAAAGAATAAATACTACAATTCACCTGTGAGAGTTCAAACAAGGATAGATACGGGAACAAATTAGAAATCACTACGAAAGATTAAATCTACTGAAATTAAAGCATGGATGTAATATAAACGCCATGTCATTTGCCATGATCAGGCGCTCTTTCCCTCTTTTCATTCCTAAACTCCTGAATTTGATTTACAATGTCCGGACGGTTAGCGTCGATGTTTTTGTTTCTTGTCCTAAGATTCTTACAACCATCTCAAAGTCTTCATTGATGTGCCTTTCCATCCACGCGCCCCGGAGGAATACTTGTTCGGGTTTTTGACCTAGCATATACGTGTTCATTTAGAGGACATAAAGTAGTCTTCCCGTTCCGCTTATGTTTTTATCACCACATGCCTTACAAGAGATATGGTATATCATGCTTGAACGCATGCACTCTCCGCCTCTACCATTAGTGCATATTACGCAACTCCCTTTTATATATAAGCCATTTTCTTTCTAAGAAAGGCTTCGAACCGGCGGTTTCGAAGCAATCAGCGTCGTAATGTGTTGGGTGGGACTTATATATTTCCAACAGAATTCCTCAAAGGACTGTTTTTAGACAACTTCAGATAGCGGGATGTGCCTCAATTATTATGAAGGGCAATTTCAAAGCCCCACCTAGATTTCGAACAAACGTTGTTTTGATCATGCATTAGCAACCAAGCATGGTCTGCACCGAGCCTTGTCATTGTCTTCATGTCGAGTTAAATTTCCTAGTTTTAGTAGTGGCCAATCACTCTACTGCCAATATTGATGATTTCAACATATCTCGTAACTATTATTTGAGACGTGTCATGTGGCTGTTTTAGGGCAGACTGATGAGACTGTCAAGGTCGAAACACGTGTATCGGGCTCTAAAAGTCGGCCCCATAGTAGACCACATGACATGTTGGCACAAATAATAGTTACGAGATATGTTGAAATTTGAGCGTGGTATAAAGAAACATTCGAAACGAAACAGATAATTGTTTTGGCATCTACTCTACACAAGAGAAGCTAAACTAATGTTTTTTTTTGAGTTGCTGAATGACAATTAATATATATATATATTATATATACATACATATATATATACATATATATATATATATATATCAGGTTCACGTAAAAGAAGCCTAAAAAGAACAGGTTTCCCTCCCTTAGCTTCCAAATACACGTTTCTGAAAGTGGTGATATTAAAAAGTGATCTTGAGAGCGAAGCAATAAAAACTTACTAGTACACTACGTCTCTTCTGATCCCTCACACTCGAAAAAGCACTTGTGCGAAGTATCTATCGAACAAATGCAAGCGTATGCGCGGAATGAGAGGAGAAACAGTAGTCACTAAAGTTAGCTGAAATGGTTGCGAAAAAGCAGCCACTATTGTCACTAATGTATGTAATGTAGAAAGGACACTAATGTAGAAAGGAGGGATAGACCCCATAACGAAAACAATATTGTTTTAAAGTTAAATGAGAAGATACCATAATACCACTATTCATAACGATTGAAGTGAACGTAGATATCAGAAGGTGTCTCAGTAAGCAGTGGTGTGAGTCATTATGTGAGAATTTCAAACGTTTTACCCATTACATTGCGCCGTTTTTGACAGTGCGTGATAACAGACCGGTGACTTCTCCCATGAAAGTAGCTTATCGGCGTGTTTTCTATGTAGTAGCTAGGCTCTTGGTCTAATTTTGCTTCAAATGCCTACTACCTGTAGCATATGTCGTCCCGCGGATCGTCGAGTGACTCAAGCGGGAGCCAGCAACACCTTGATTTTTCCCTATCGCATACAAGAGTATCCCAGTGGATCCTCCTCGCTCTAGGGTATCGCTGAGCGTCTTCCTTTGTTTTAGGCTTTTCGTGAAGAAATTGGACCATCGGGTTACTTTTACGGAAAAGTAGTAGAATGATTGGATATCGAAATGATATATCATTATGCCCATACTCCGATGAGGGCGTAATCTCAAAGAAAATGTAGCCGTCGATTTTGAATTGAGGAAACCAATCTCGTATAAATTTTGTTTGGAAAGCGGATAGTTTGTATGATATTTCTCACCACTTATGCCATGGTCCAGTAATCGATGGATCTTCGAAATGATAATTATAGTAATTGAAGTTTGAAGGTGTTGTCGTCTAATTTTCTGCGTATCAGAGCGGCCCATTACTCGACCGCAATGTGTCTAGCGACGTGAAATGAATCTAGCATTTTAACTGGAGACGATTGTTTCTGTTAATAGATCACAATAAAGCTGCGTAGTGCTTCTGATTCTCAGATTTTCATCAGAAGAAGTAAGATTTACTCTTCATGCTTTTCTAGCTTCCAGAATACATCTAAGTAAATATATGGAGGAGCACTCCTCTAAGTTGATGAAATGACCAGAAACACGTGCTGCTTCACACATTGGTTAGCAAAAAGCACGGATGTTTTCTCAAGAATATGTACTGCCAAATTTCGCACTATCGCCGCTGCAGAAGTCCTCAACCTGAGATATGGAAATCTACCTCAGCCACCATAGTTGCCAGACTGTCTATTTACAATCACGTTTTCAAGGTTGACCGCTTTTACCTGCAAATCGTCTTAGGCACAATAGCAAACCACATTTTCTCTAGTGACTTCATGGTCTTCAAAATTTCATGGTATCAACTGACCGCAATAGACATAATTGTTTCTTATCTATGAAATATGTAGGCTCTAACGGTTTCGATTGAAATTAATAGACCATATTGTGAGGTGAAAAATTTCAATTACAGAATACTGGGTCCGATGACTGATTTTGAAATAATCAATTGTTTGACTAGTTCGAACTCAGCGAGGTCGTGGCGGATGCTTCAATCAATTGAACAGTTCAGATTTCATTATTATCTGTTGGGTTTCGATAATTTGTTGCTTATTTTGCATAATCATTATCACTGTGCACGTCCTAGCACCTCTGGCATTTGATCTGTTTTTTCGCTTTTGTCGTGCTAGACGTCTTCGCACATTCCGCTTGCTGTTTCGACTGCTGCTTATGGCTTTAATGTTTCATAGGTTTCATAAAATACTGGTCAAATCAAATCTTCTTGCAATCTTTTAAATAACAGAGCCAAGTCGCTACCGCATTTTTGCACTTGAAGTTAAAGGTGGGAGAGGGGCGATTCGGATCGAATCACTGCCTTGTTTTTTTGGTAGCCTACATCACCAATCTCTCAGCCACTGTAAACCGATGAAAGTTGAAAAAAAAAATTTGTCTTGACAAGTTTCGTCACTAAGTTAGCGTGGACATTTTGGTGACCGCGCATATTTCATAACCACTTTCATGTCGAAAAGATAGTGATCATTCATATGTGGTTCATACACGGTGAATAGTCACCTCGCTTATTCTTCACGAGAGTGGCCCCAAATAAGAACAGTTAGCAGAAACTTCAACCATTACTTTCAAATAAGAAAATTTGAAAATCTTACGAGTTTAGCAAAACAGCTTCCCATCGATTGATGATTCCGTGGTAGACTCACAGCACTTTCGAATTAGTGTATCATAGAAATCATCTGCTGAAATAAGTATTCTTGATTTTTCGTGCTCTCGTACATTCTGTGCCTTAATTGTGATTTATTCAATTCTTGAAGCTTTACCTCGTAAACCAGTTGTTATTGGCAATTCTTGCAGCATTCATTACATAATCATTGAAAACCCAATTTAGTACGGACTTTAAGAATCTACGGCATAAACATCATATTATAAAGCACTGCTTTTCCCATGTCTGTAGCATATAAGAATTTCAATCATTTTTCAGCTCTTCTTTGTTATGACGCCTAAACTTTTGTAGAAACCTCCTTTGTTAGACAATTGCTATCTTTTGAACAATGATTAATTATTCAACAGCTTGAATCCCAAAAAATCGTAGATGTACCTGTTTTCTTAAAAAGGCTCTCCAGCATTGTAGCCTAAATAAAAAGCCTCGCCCCTTGTCGCACATATTTTTCGCAGAACGAAACTCTTCCTTTAAATGCTAGTAATCGTGCGGTATTAAAACGCTCGAAATTCGTTTCGGCTATTTCAACAGTGCGTCCATATTCTGGAAAAACCGTTTTACTGCCCTGCAGGTAGGAAAATAGTACTGAGCTTCAAACACACCGCCTTTGCAGGTCGGCTGAGCGTACGAGTGGCTATTTATCGATAGCACTGTCGATAGGCCGCGCAAGCTATACTTACATGTAGAATGCGATTCTTTTCATTAATTTGGAATTTCTTTCCATGTTGACAAAAAGTGTGGACAAGAAAGTGTGGCACTAGTACTCGAAGATTTTCTCTACACACATATATGCCTTCCGTGCATAAGCTTAGACTTAGGCATAGTAGCGGGCTGATTTGGCAATATAGAATGATATAAGAAGTTCGAGCTTTAGAACGATAGAGCCAAGTTTCTTCGACAACTGTGCAAGACAAGAAGCCTGGAATTCCATTCATGTTGAGAAGAAGTTCCAGATAAATGAGGAGAATCCGCGCGAAGCGCGTGCCATTTGTAAGACATATATTTACAGCGAAATATAAGCGCAATGATATTGTAAGCGCGTTGCGCGTGTGGAGCATAAAATGTAACTTGTCTTTAGTGCTACCTGTTGGAAGACTCCTCTGAGAAGCAAAAGCATTTCGAATTTTTCGGGATCTAAGTTCATTAGTCTAGCGGAAATTTCTTGCGCATCAAAAAATTTCTCTTGAAATCTCTGTGCGATAACAATAAGAAACCATTTTTTCAAAAATGCGGTACTTTCCTTTGTCTGTGCCCATTTTCAGCCCTTTGGAAGCAGCTCATTTCTGCTTTCCTAAGTATTGTTCGTCATTAGATAGCATAAATTTCGAAAGAAATAGTAGCGTATTTTATCTTCAAAAGCATTCTGAGTACGTTATATCAACTAAAAAAAAACTGGGTTCTCCATAGCGTGTATTGTCGGCTAGGGTTTCTGAGAGAATGTGCATCGATTGTGCCAATGATCGATGGCACGGAGCGATAAGTGATGTGTGATCTTGTTATCATATTTGGAGCTTTGTCCCCACTTTGGGAAAGACTCTCGATAAGATATGTGAAGTTGATTCTTAAGATTTTCTCTACACGCTCATATGCTTTGTGTGAGTGGCCTTGCACTGCCTAGATTTAGGCTATAAGCGCATTTATTTGGCTATATGGCATAAGGACAAAAACCTAAGCCTAGAAAACGATAAAAAGATCTTCCTAGAATTGCAAAATGGACACAAGAATCAAATGAAGAAAAAATTTTCACATGAATGACAGGAATGAGTGCGAAAACACGTCGAGTTTGAAGCTTGATATTTCATGAAATGTTAATAATGGGCACAGGATTCCTTTCAGTCATGCGGGAACAGATGAAGAAACGGCAATTCTCGCCGCAAAGTTATTTTCCATTACAATTCCAAAGTCATTCGAAAGCTTCAATCTCTGTCTACTGCGCTACGTGACCGCTTTTTAAAAAACCTTTTTCATAATGTTAAAGCAGAACGAAATCAGTTGTGTTTCACGCACGCATAATTTTGGCACCATAAATCTCTTTCACCAAATTATAGATAACGATTCGATAGTGCATGTTTTTACGATTCCAGCACAACGTTTATTTTGTGAAATGACCTCATCACTGCAATGTAGTAGGAAAAATAGAATTGAGTTCCACATACGTGGGCATTTTTTTCGATACTGTGTGGGCTGAGCGTTTGCCAGCCGTTAATTTTATACAGCATTCCGCAATCGTTGATCACGCTGAAGGCAGTCAGGTTTGCAGTTTTTGTCATTTATTTGAGGACTTCTTCTTGCCTTGAAAAATTCTAAATACAACGCATGACTTAGATACTACAAGATTTCCTCTATGCGTCCATGTGCTTTCCGTGCTTTCTGCAAACTAACAAGAAAAGAGCTCGGCCGACATGAAACATTGCTTTTTTTTTGAAAAATACGGCGCTATAAAAAGATCTTTCAAGAAACTGAAACTTGGTGCGGTAGCCGGAGGTATGAGCTTTTGAATGATTGCTATCACTCTCATATAAAGTTTTTGTTTAGCAGAAAAGGTCGTTTCTTCATTCATCCCGAATAGCCGAAATGAATCGGGTATATTGGTTAAGTATGGAAAAGTCTTAATCTTGCACAAATGAGCTGTCGCATTTTTGCTTAGTAGATACGAATATAACTAACAAAACACTAATAGCTCCTCAGTTCATCGATAAAAAGCACTGTTACAGCCTCTTTCTCTATTTCTCTCGATTAGCTGGTGAAATACGACTTTGAATCAGACAGCTATCGAAATAGAGTGCAGACAGGTAAATTACATCACAATTTTTCTATGTTGCCTTCTTTTCGTTCAACTACTCGAAACCATCAATTTCTTTCAGGGCGTTCTAAACGTGGTGGATTATTCTCTTTATCGAATTGTCCAAGTGCTTTATACATCTCTTTCTCTGGCATCACTTCCATTACTCTTCTACGTACAAACTAAATACATTTTTGGTTCTACTTTTCATCGGAGTATAAAAGAAAACTTTTCAAAATTCCCAATCTTGAGGTGCAAACTCTCGTAGTGCAAAAGACTTACTATACCGCATAAAAAGCAGTTTTCAATCAAAACTGCTGTAGAGCCTGGTTGTATTTGGCATTCTTGAAATGAGATTGATTAACCGGACTAAGGAAAAAGACAAAATTATTAAAATTGCCCATTTTACATAATTATTGGATCTATTAATGCTGCACCCCGTTTTCACATCTTATTATGTAGATTTTCATATTTTTAGCATCTAATTGCTGTACCCACATTCATTCTCCCTAAAAGTCTTCAAACATTTTGCACAATGTTTCTACTGCTGTGCGACGGTTTCGTCATCTTTATTAATGATATGAAATACTAATCGGCAGATTTTCTTCAAACATTTAAGAAACTTGAATTAGGTTTTCTCATGGCCTTTATTGTCTGACTGCACAAGAAGATTCGGGAAGGAGGTCAAACTAGCAGCTTGCATCACCAGCCACTAATCCTTGACCCTTGGTTACTTTTGTTTCAATAACAGAATGATTGATATCAACTTTATACTCAGTTCTGCTGAATGATACCCAAAACATTTGATCCCAGGGTGAGTTAAATCAAGGTTTGACCTATATTGATAGCATATGCTACCACAGCACATCAAAGCCATCGGTCTTCTGCCATACTTTGAATGTGTCCATTACCGATACGTGTTTACCAGACTAAAGCCATCAGCTTTCGCTTGCTGACTTCTGTGATAGATTATGTCGAACAAGCAGTGGTGGCAGAGCGGAGAACTCGGTGGTGCAGCGATACCATGGGCGCCCAGTACTGATTAGACGTGGGTTCACCTCTCACTTGTGGCCCAATGTCTTACAAATCATTCAGCATCATTAAGTGTTTAGTTACAACAACACAGCACTTTGCATCACGTCGCAGTATATCACAGCAGTGCTAGAAGAGCGAAAAAATTTGTACAAAAAATTTGGATATTTTAACTTATCTGCTTCCAGATCATTCTTCTATTGTACTACTCCTTGGCTTTGCTTCATTCAGCAACATACAGCAGTATCCAGGTTGAATTAATACATAGCTAAACTTATGAACGAAATGCAATCATAGCCGAATAGATTCGTTTCTTCAAGACTGGAGATACGACTAGACTATGAAAAACTTAAGATCTATCAAGATTATATACATATATATATGTATATATATATATATATATATATATATATATAACAAAAAAGACTTTCCAATTCGACGTGCACAGACTGATGATAGGCTTTGTGAGCCTAAATTCGGACCACGGCCATGTGTGTGCCTCAGGGCACCTTTTATCACTGTTCAACAATCGGCCATTGATGCAGTATTGCACTGAAATTCCATGGTTTCAAATTTCACCATGATAGCCTTGTTATGCTCCTCAGAGAACACTGCTCTATGCGATTGAGAAAGGAAATCCGGAATTTCCATTTTGGACAATCAGGAAGGATCACATGTACTGTTGTTCATAACAAAACGTCGGCAATCAGGTAGCTCAGAAACATTGCCTATCTGGACATTAATCGATGGTGGAGAGTCGTTGGCTAGCAGATTTCCAAAAGTGTCAGACATAGAACAGTGTGGCCATGGATTCGATGGTCACACATGTCTGAGAAAAACCTAAGAAAGGATATAATGCTTTCCGAGTCTCCTAGAGTAAATGGGATACAGCTACTCTTGCACGCACAGGAAAAAATTGGATAATTTGTCAGAGTAGGGGGCGCCGTGGCCGAGTGGATGTGATGATCATCGCGGCGCGCGTCAACCCGAGCTCCATCCCCAACTCTCTCCGGTAGTCAACAACAAACGCCTTATGGAAGGCTACAGCCAGGCTATCATTAAGACTGCAAGTGGACTTGCTCAGTCAATATTCTAATCTGCACAGTAAAGAAAAAAAATCTCTGTTAAAGCGGACCAATAAAGTATCTAAAGTAGAAGTTAGGGTCCAGTCGAGTCACTCAAAGGCCAATGGTGCGCCAAGTCATGCAGGTAATCGCAGCGTAAGCACATCTGTTCATATCGTAGTTGTTACTGGAGACCATAAACAGCTGTTCTCGACAATGATTTCTGTATTGATCAGTGTTTTCCTAGTAACATTCTCCCGTCAGAGAAACAAATTCTTCCAAAGAGAGGTTTTGGGCGAACTATTAAGCACAGAATGGCTTTCATATCTCAGTGTTCAGCACAATGCTATGTGCCGAACAGGCCACTGCAGTTAAAAATGCGAGGCGATGTCAATTCATGATGACCGATCTCCCTATATGTTGAAAAGACACTATCAATTTGACTCATGGCTGACTCAAAGTACTGATTTTCAAGAGATTTGAGCTTTTTTGGATATACTCAGTGACTAGTTCACTTACGAACAAGCTTTGCGATTTATTCCCACCTTCGTATATCTACATTCCTCTGCATTTGACTCTAGATGTCAAGCAAGGGCTTGGTAAGTCTCAAACGCCCACTCAAAAATGTTCTGCTACCTTATTAAAACAAAATCTCCTTTTCTCACAGCCAAAGCTCAATTTCGTACTGCTTGATTCCAGAAAGAGCTTGTAAATTCAGTTTCTTCGAGTTGTGGTTTGGCGTCGAATTTCCACTTGCAATAATCATGGATTCAATCCAACATATGACGCTTGATCATAGCATTCATGGACTCATCTGTCATAATCCCTTGCGTTATTACTGATCGACAATGCTGAGCATTTTTTCAATGAGTTATTAACCCACCATATCACGATAAGGCTTTGGAAGCAATGAAAGCAAGCACGGAAGAAAATAATGAAACTCGTCTACAACAAGATTTTGTTTACATCTAATGTCTCGTGCGCTTTTCGTTCATTTTTCGTATCAGCCATGCAATCACGCAGCATCACAGCTGCTTGTCAAAAGTCTAAACCATTTATCACGACTTATATTGAGAGCGATCACAAGCTTTCTTTTGAGAAGTGGGACATCTCTCATGAATTCCTACAAAATAATGAAAAATGCATCTTCAAGATGGAATATTCACTGCGAAGTTCTTCGCATTTATCACTGCCATGAGCGTAAAATTTGTGGCAATGAAAGAACTTTGAAATTGGTTCAAACTCCCTTTTTGAATCAATTCTTACCTTTTGCAGCGTATTTGGCCTTGGCAAGCAGTGTAACCCATGATGTTGGCAGCATTCTGTGAATAAGAAATTAAATCCCATTACAGTGGAGTGTCACACTGCAGAAAATCCCATCAAAAGCAGCAGAAACTGATAGTATATGTAGGACGTTCATATTCTCAGTCTAATGGCCGTTTGTTGTGAGCGGAGTGTGGCGACAGCCTTTTTCCACAAATATGAGGTAACGGTATTACGTTTGGTCTGTTTCTTCTTTCAATCACGGTAAGTCAGTCGAAAACTCAGTGAAAATTCTGATTTGACTTGATTTGGTGCACTATTACGTATATATATATACATATATATATATATATATATATATATATATATATACGTATATATATTGAATTGTTCCACAGCACTTGTGCTGATTAAACTGATAATCAAGTCCAAAAAAACCAACCAACAAACATATGTGCCTAAGAGAATTGAGTGGTTAGCAAAAATACGATCTTCATAAGCGAGTTGAACCCGAGTTCCAATCCATACCGGGAACGTCTCGTCGACTCCTGTCTGTGATCGTATTTTTGCTCACCACTCTCTCAGATATATATGATACATCATTCGAAAAAGCACTATAACACTAGAAATGCGGAGTAAAAAAACAACAAACAATTTGTCAATATCAATGTGCTTAGTAAATATCTTTTAGGCCGTGCATGTGGTCTGTTATGGGCATTTATACAGTGCAATCAACAAACGTGTTTCGGCCCTCCAACCTTGCTGTTGCTTGGTGCCTTACGGTTTAGTTAATTGCGTAGGGAGATGGAAAGGGGAAATTATCAGGCGTGTCGAAATTTGAGCCTAGTATCAAGAAACACTCCGAACAGCACCGTGTAACTGACGAGGCTGGAAGGTCGAGGAAGAGCGACACACGTGTTACCAATAATATTGAGATTTAAGCGTCGACTCAAAAAAACACTCGAGACGAATGGTAGTTTATTTATTATCATGATCAAAGATAGATGATTTGCAGCCCTTTGATAGACATAGTGGATGCTTTCTTCGAGAAAGAATGCTGCTGGAGACCACAGAAGTCATTTAGATCACCTTTGAGTCCTATGCAACTCTTTTTTTTTTCAAATTTTTCTCCACCTTTTTTTCTTCGCAGATTGCAAGGCACGAACACACTGAATCAAATTTGGAGGTGTTTCCCGTAGAAGTCGGCATTTATTGTCTACTTGTTGTAAAGTAATTCTATAATAGTATGCCTTGCCGTTTCAGGAAACCGCCGAAAGCGTGATCTTACTTGAGTCTCGGATAAGCTGGCGAGTCCTTGTCACGAGGCAGTCATTAGGCGTGGCGCGCGTTGTTCTCGTAATGGAGCCAGGACTCATCTCCATTGTTGCTTACCTTGAGAAAGTCCTGACTGTGGCATGCACAGCAGAAGACTTTCGAAGCTGCTTAGTGTGCGACAAGGTCAAAAGTGCTATCACCAACCTCTTTGACTTCCAGCCTCATTCCTTCTCGAGGGAAGAGGAAAGCATCCAGTCTTTGCCCATCAAGTTGGCTATCATTGATCATGATGGTGATTATAATGGTTAATGATAGTGATCATAATGGTTGAAATAAATAACTATCAATTAAGAAAAGTACGTAATCCAAAGAATTACGGGACTACCCCATTTTATATAAGCTTTGCTTCATTCTAAATACCCCGTTTTCACAGTCTACTCTACGAATTCCAACACCAGTATGTGAATCGTTTCCCCACATTCATTCCCCAGTGACCTTCAAACATATCGCTTTTTCTTTCCACTGATGCTTGAGAAGTTTCGCTCGGAAATGCATAGCAATCAACACAAATGTGCCGGCCACATAATAAGAAGATTAGATGCAGTTGAGCAAAAAGAAAAATAGAGTGGACTCCAAGGGAATGCAAGCGCCCCTCTTGGATGTGCACAAAGGACAGGAGGGCGTGTTTTTATAAATAACGTTAACGATGTGCATCCGCAAATGGTAACGTTATGACAAGCACGCAGTAGGCGTTGTGTACGTCGCTATTACCAAAAAAGACCACTACCCAAGACGACAAATGCATGGGAGAGAAATGAATTGCGACTGTGCTGGAGCTCGCAATAGCAATGAAAAATGTACCATCCAGGTATGTATTTTACTGTTTTGATAAGGCCCCTTATTACAGTGCGGTGTGCAGGTCTTGTCACTTCTCCCTTCTCCGTAATCATTCTCCACAATGGTCTATGAACAACGCATTCTGGTTCGGTTGCTGCTTGGAGACTTTGTTTTTCTATGAATATCATAGGATGCCGGCTAAAACGATTCCTTTCACTTATCAGGAATTTGCGAGCTAAGGTGTTTAGGCGCTCAGTTGAATGACTGCAAAAAATGGTGACTGTTGGTGAAGGTGATTGAACCAGTGCACAGCATATCATATTGCTTTCTGATACGCTGCATCATCAAACATTGCTTTACCTCGCCTCCAACTAGGTATATGTAAAACAACATTTATATTATATATCAAGTACTATTTTTCTGCATATATGTGTGCTAAGCATAATACCTAAGTTTGTACTTTTTCATAATTGCAAATTATATTTCTGACGTACACGCAAAAAAAGCGACCTCAAGTAAGACATTGCAACATACATGAAGACTTCGATTCGAATTATCTCACTGAACTTCGGGCCACGCGCTTTCGTGAGTCATCTGCTGCTACCTCACTTGTTTGAGATTGTTTATAGCAGATTTTTATCTGCTATCATGATTCCGATTGTCAATGAATAACTCTAATGCAGATTTCAGTCACCTCAACAAATGATCAGGAAGGCTTTCAGCAATGACAGAACTTTTTAAAGAAAAAAATTAGCGCCATAACGTATTTTTCATTTTTCTCCCATGCAAGATCGTAAGACGTCTAGATAGTAACGAAAGGAAAAAACAAATTTCAATAGGCATCTCTACGAAATGAGAAATAATGCGAATTTCATTTTGTAGATAATTGGCGTGTTCGCTGCCACACGTTATGTGTATTCGTTCGAGGATTTCAACGTGAAAATGTGGTCCAGTGCTGACTATACCGCATGGTGCGCTAGACCGTTACCTCCGATTCTCCATGCTGAGTACCATTATTGGAATCATCTGTATCATTACACTTTATGTCTCGTCACGGATCAACAAAAGGAGATGTTCGGTGCAAGTTTCTCTACCATTTCAAACGCCTTCTCATAAAAACTATATACGTACACTGATTTAGTAAGACTCTTTAAACTCAAAATCGCTTATTTTTCACCCGAAGTAAGTGTGGTGCATTTGAGAATCTGATAACATTTCAGGAAGACAGTCGTGTCACAGCCGACGCTTTTGATTTTCCTACCTATACTACCTATACGTCAAAGAAGGCAAGCCGGATATATTGAAGCCTTGGCCTAGCAGTACTAGTGGCGGCTATCAAGAGGAAAGATATCCTGAGAAGTCTCAAATGCCTGAAGACAATACTTAATACTTATCGAAACTATACACCGCTAATATAACATTTAATAGTTTTGAGACGAAGTTGATCTCATAAACTCCGGCTAACAATTTTTTGCGATAACACATTATACATTAGGAACTGCGTTGCACGTCGAGGAAACTGTGAAAAACTGACGCTAGCAGTTAGCTAAATGAGCTTGTCCGATCCTTTGATAAGGGTTTTTTTTTTTGTAGAGAAAAAGTCCAATAAGGAGTTAAGAGCAACACAACATTGAGATGGTATAATCCACCCCGAACTCACATCTAAGTAAAAAAGATAAGAGCGTGGAAGCTCGTGCTTTATAAGATCAGCTGATGAAATGTGTAAAATGCTCATGCAGTTTTCAGCCTTCGTACAAAAGTTATTTTTTGTAGTCTTTGAGGTTCAAGCAGCCATTCGTTAGCTTAAATCTCAGAGAATCAGAAGATGTACTTTATTTTCAAAATAGCCTTTTGGGCGCGCTGTAACAGCAAAAATAAAATTATGTTCCTCATCGCCTTATTTCTTGCTGAACAAAGTTCACCTTTCGAGCTTTCATTAATCATTCGACAGCTTATATCTCATAGATTTCAGGAGTTTACTTGGTTATGAAAAAGAATTTCTTGGTGCGCAGTAACATTAAAATAAAATTAGGTGCATCAAATTTAACACCGCTAAAGGCTCCGTGACTTGACGTTTATGTTGAGAAAGCCCAATCCACATACAGGCAAAGCCCAGTGGCTTTGATGTAAAGTTGACTGGGCGGAACTTATCAAAATTTGACATCCTTTTGGCTGCTACAACGCATAAAAGTCCTTTTAAAAAGCGCCGAATACATTACTGGAACTGATCAGATTCAAGCTATCGAATGATCACTGAAAATTCAAACGAAAACTTTGCTCAGCGAGAAATGTTTGAATGAGAAACCTAATTTATTCCTGCTGTCAAAGCGCAATGATAAAGCGTTTTATAAGTGCAGTAGATCAGCGAATCATCAATATTTCAGTCATTAGGCAATTGCTAGAGTTTAAAACTTGAAAAGAAATTGAAAAGGGAAAATTTTTCAAAGGACCGAAGAAAGTGTGGACTGAGGGGGTAATCTAAATTTGCAACAATGTGCCTTGATTCTTACAGAACAAAAAATCTTTTTGAGAAATCAATCAAACCATTGGAATTTGCGAGATTTAGGCTAATGAATGGTAAACAGAAGTCTGAAGAAAAGGCTTTGTACAGCGAGCAATGTTTGAATGAGGAGCACAATTCATATTCACCGTTACAGTGCAATAAAAAAGCTGTCTTGCAATAAGTAAATTTCCTCGTAGTTTGAGAGTTTAGCTAACAGGTGACTACTTGAACTTCAAAAACCATCAAAAAAATAACTTTTCCACGAGCGCCGAACTAGTAGCAGATACGGAAAAGATCCGCGACTCTTCACAGAAACGAAATTGCCATGTTTTCAGAAATAGTTTCAACGCTAACGTCGCGCTATCAAACACGCGAGAACATTGTCACCACAGAGTTTGCAGCACACACGTAGTCTTCAAGTGTAAGCCTAATCACTTCTCTATTATGCAAATACGGATGGTTTTCAAATTCAAAGAGGAAGAGGTCTACTTCTCATTCTGTGTGTTCCTTGCATGAATCGACGGAATTGGTTAAATCTCGCCATTTCTTAAATAGAATTATTAATTATCTCTAATTGAGCGAGCGAGCGATAATTGCTTCGTGCCATTACTATAGCGCCCCCTTAGATTGTCTAAAATTTATTTTTCACCTTCAAAATCTTGTATGCCACATCGAGATCTTTTTGTCGAGAATCGTGGAGTTGACCTGACACGCACATGCCCTTTACAGTATTTGTCGGATTTTCCTTGATATCAGTCTAATTGCACCTGATCATATGCTGCTGCGTTTTTCATTAGAGAAAAGGGATAAGTGTTTAATCAATCCTTGGATGATGGAGCGCGCATGAAACTTCAACAAACATCGTAAGAATTTATCGGGTATGTATCTAAAGTACATATTGACTGCGAGAAACTTATCTCCAGTCATTCTTTCACCGATTTTGTAACGATTCACGTTTTTATCAATAAGTGACACTTCTTTCCTAAAAACAACGGAAGGATGAAATTCATTAGCACTAGTGGGAGTCAGATTCTCATTTTTTCCATCTTCGTGAAAAAAATTGCCAACTTCAAAATGGAAAATCTCCCATTACCTTTCGACGCTAAAGGATTCACTGCATTCTCGTATATATGGAACTGCAGTACCTGTAAAAATAAACCCGCTGACAGCGACAAATGAGTATTCGATCTTATTCACTGGACAGGAACTCTTTATTAGAATGTTAGTAACTATTCGAATAACTTAAGCTTCT
>JAHQIW010007335.1:0-10886 GCA_019055375.1 Parelaphostrongylus tenuis
GCAAGTGTAGTAGCATCGACAAAGTCATCCTTCAGTTTTAATGGGAACCACGACAACAAATGGACAAGTAATGGTATACGTCGAAATTACTTCATCTCATCAGCTACGGAATGCTGAAGTGGTGTTTGGAGAAAAAGAAGTAAATATACACATACTTACATAAGTACTTGCACTACCCCTCTTTTCCTTTGTTTTCTCTCTCGCAAAACTGTCGTAACTGTCGTCCATGGTGGTGCTCTGCTTCAAGCACGATAACGTGCACGAGAAATATTCCGTATATCCAAAGTCGCTTCTATCTGTGGAAATAGATGGTTGACTTCAACTAAAAAACTCGTCCACCCATCGTTTGGGTGGTCTTACAAGAGGGCGCTCAAATTCTTTTATAATTCATTCCACTGTTCCTTTCGTCCTTCTGCCATCTGTTCTTCTTATCGTACAACCGGCTTATCTGCATTTTGCTAGTGATAAATATATTTCTGGATCATGAATATGAGGCACATCTGTAGGTTAGAACTGCACAATCGTCTAGGCCATTCGGGTGCCGGTTGACTTTTCGAAAACTTTACTTAAGCGCCCTGCGAGTGGTACGCAGATTTTTTTGACGTAACTGAGCATCAGCTTAAGCTTTTTCTGCATAACAGAGCTCTGAGAGAACTTTTGAATCGAAAAGGTGAGCACGGAGTTTGGGGCTCGTTATCTAACTAGTGCTTCTTTAGGATGCACAAATGCGGCCCATGTGCTCTTCTTTTCCTGCCTACTTAATCATTCATGTTGTTCTCTACGTTTATTAAACGTCCAAAGTAGACGTATGAGGTCGTCTTCTCAATCAGAGAACCTTCCAAGTCAATTTGTTCACTTTCGCACCATGGTTCTTTTTTAAAATTATCTTCTATCTGTTAATGAGCAGCTCAATCTGTTTTTCACTACGGAGACTGTGAAGTGAAAAACCTTGGTGTAGAAGTTTCTCGATGATCATTTCGGTACTTACATGTTAGACGGCGACAGACTCTTAAGCCGACCTCATTCGCTGGACAGGAGCTTTCATAGTGATCGTTTGAAAGCTTGCATGCCTGGCAACGACTTCACGTCGCTGGTTTTTCAAAACTCACCTATATAGCATTGATGCACCTCTCGCATTTCACCTTAATTTTTGTCATGAATCTAAGACGATGAAAGCACGGAAAGCGTATCAACGTGCAGAGAATTTTACGCAGGATGAAAATTATACGCTCTTATCTGAAGTTCCTGTTAATGAGGTGAAAAAATCCTCAATAAAATAACAATAGCTGCCGCCGTTTTACCTCATAGTGTGGTGGATCATTATGAAAATAGGCGGTGGACCAGGCGATTACTTTACAGACAAGTCGTCGCTGTAGCATCCCTTCACAATTTGCCAACCTATAAACCTTTTACTTTACAGAAGACCAAAGAACGAGCCACATGGCTGAATTTGTGTGGCGCCAAATGACCACAGGTAACAATTTCGACGTTGAGTTTCATGATCTCAATGTAACTTTTATTCACGATCAGGTGACGATGATATCATACCATTATTGGAAGAAATTAGGATCTCCTGACTTCCTGGATATCGTCACAGTGATTGTAGTGTTAAATGACTTATTTATTCTTATTCATAGCACAGTGATAAATAATCCAAAAGGTGTGCTAAGTTTCTGGAAATATAGTAAGCATGGCAAACGAGATGGAATTCTACACTTTCGTCAACTTCACTTACCGGGCCAATCACGGAGCGGGAGGTGAGACAGGAACAGGGCGAGCGCGTTTGAATACCGTTATTCAATTGAGATTTTTTCGACATATCGTCAACTCTCGGAACAAAACGTAGATACTGACACTACAAAAAACTTTCGCTAGTACTACCACGGCGATACATGTTCCATATATGGTTTTACAAGGATCTATGAAGGCCGTGAAACACAGCAACAGTTTGAAGTGTACTCATTCTTCTCGATAATACAAGCACAATGCGACGTCCTCCAAATATGCTTTAACAAACGTCTATAGAAAGACATAAAACCCTTTAATCCCTTTAAACTGCTCTCGTTCTTCTCCTTACTACTAGCACAGTGCGACGAGTTTGAAATAAGCTTTTACAAAGGTCTACAGAGAGCCGCGAAGCACGGCATCGCTTCAAAATGCTCTCGTTCTTCTCCTTACTACTAGCACAGTGCGACAAGTTTGAGATATGCTTCTACAAACTTCTATAGAGAGCCGTGAAGCACGGTAAAGCTTCAAACTG
This sequence comes from Parelaphostrongylus tenuis, assembly GCA_019055375.1. NCBI lineage: Eukaryota > Metazoa > Nematoda > Chromadorea > Rhabditida > Metastrongylidae > Parelaphostrongylus > Parelaphostrongylus tenuis. The sequence goes on from JAHQIW010007335.1 coordinate 2,261, forward strand.
TTTTCGTTCTTCCCGTCAGTACTAGCACGGCGCAACGCCCATCAAATATGCTCTTACAAACGTCTATACGGACTCGCGAAGGGCGGCAACGCTTCAAACTGTTCTCTTCCCTCCCGCTAGTACTAGCATGGCGCGAAGTTCTCCAAATATGCACTTACAAACGTCTAAACGGAGACCTGAAGAACGGAAACGCCTTAAACTGTTCTCGTAGTTCCCGCTAGTTCTAGCACGGCGCGACGTCCACCAAATATGCTCTTGCGAACGTCTACAGTTAATCGTGAAGCACGGCAACGCTTCAAACTGCTCTCGTTCTTCCCGCAATACTAGCACATCTGGTCCTTCAAATATGCTCATACAAACGACATCATGGAGCCCTGAAGTACGGCAGCCCTTCACACTGCCCTCGTTCTTCCCGCTAGTACTAGCACTGCACGACGGTCCTCCAATTATGCTCTTACAAAAGTCTAAAGGTAGCCGTGAAACACGGCAACGCCTCACACTGCTCATGTTCTTCGCGCTAGTACTAGCACGTCAAGACGGTCCTCCAAATATGCTCTTATAAACGTCTACAATTAGCCGTGAAGCACGGCAACACATCAAACTGTTCTCGTTATTTTCGCTAGTTCTAGCACGACACGACGGTCATCCAAATGTGCTCTTACAAACGTCTAAAGGGAAAGGTGAAGTACGGCAACGCTTCACACTGCTCTCGTTCTTCCCGCTAGTACTAGCACCTCCGGTCCTCCAAATATGCTCTTACAAACGTCATCAGAGAGCCGTGAAGCAAGGCAACGCTTCACACTGCTCTCGTACTTCTCGCTAGTACTAGCACTGCATGACGGTACTCCAAATATGCTCTTACAAATGTCTAAAGTCAGCAGCGAAGCACGGCAACACTTCAATACTGTTCTCTTTCTTCCTCCCAATACTAGCACGGCGCGACGTTCTCCAAATATGCTCTTAAAAACGTCTACAGGGAGCAGTGAAGCGCGGCATCGCTTCAAACTGTTCTCGTTCTTCCCGCAAGTACCAGCCACTTGCGGTCTTTCAAATATGTTCTTACAAACGTCTACAAGGAGCCCAGAAGCACTGCAACGCTTCAAACTGTTCTCGCTCTTCCCGCTAGTACTATCACGGCACGACGGTCCTCCAATTATGCTCCTACAAAAGTCTACAATTAGTCGTTAAGCATGGCAACGCTTCAAACTGTTCTCGTTCTTCCCGCAAGTACCAGCCACTTGCGGTCCTTCAAATATGCTCTTACAAACGTCTACAAGGAGCCCTGAAGCACTGTAAAGCTTCAAGCTGTTCTCGTTCTTCCCGCTAGTACTATCACGGCACGACGGTCCTCCAATTATGCTCCTACAAAAGTCTACAATTAGTCGTTAAGCATGGCAACGCTTCAAACTGTTCTCGTTCTTTCCGCTTGTACTATCACGGCACGACGCTCCTCTAAATATGCTCTTACAAACGTCTACAGGGAGCAGTGAAGCGCGGCATCGCCTCAAACTGTTCTCGTTCTTCCCGCAAGTACTAGCCACTTGCGGTCCTTCAAATATGCTCTTACAAACGTCATCAGAGAGCCGTGAAGCACGGCAACGCATCACACTGCTCTCGTTCTTCTCGCTAGTACTAGCACTGCATGACGGTACTCCAAATATGCTCTTACAAATGTCTAAAGTCAGCAGCGGAAGTACGGCAACACTTCAATACTGCTCTCTTTCTTCCCCCCAATACTAGCACGGCGCGACGTTCTTCAAATATCATCTTAAAAACGTCTACAGGGAGCAGTGAAGCGCGGCATCGCCTCAAACTGTTCTCGTTCTTCCCGCAAGTACTAGCCACTTGCGATCATTCAAATATGCTCTTACAAACGTCTACAAGGAGCCCAGAAGCACTGCAACGCTTCAAACTGTTCTCGCTCTTCCCGTTAGTACTGTCACAGCAAGACGCTCCTCTAAATATGCTCTTAGAAACGTCTACAAGGAGCCCTGAAGCACTGCAAAGCTTCAAGCTGTTCTCGTTCTTCCCGCTAGTACTATCACGGCACGACGGTCCTCCAATTATGCTCGTACAAACGTCTACAATTAGCTGTGTAGCACGGCAACCCTTCAAACTGTTCTCGTTCTTCCCGCATGTACTATCACGGCACGACGCTAATCTAAATGTGCACTTACAAACGTCTACAAGGAGCCGTGAAGCACGGCAACGCTTCGAACTGTTCTCGTTCTTCCCGCTTGTACTATCACGGCAAGACGGTCCTCCAATTATGCTTCTACAAACGTCTACAATTAGCTGTGAAGCACGGCAACGCTTCGAACTGTTCTCGTTCTTCCCGCTTGTACTATCACGGCAAGACGGTCCTCCAATTATGCTCCTACAAACGTCTACAATTAGCTGTGAAGCACGGCAACGCTTCGAACTGTTCTCGTTCTTCCCGCTTGTACTATCACGGCAAGACGGTCCTCCAATTATGCTTCTACAAACGTCTACAATTAGCTGTGAAGCACGGCAACGCTTCGAACTGTTCTCGTTCTTCCCGCTTGTACTATCACGGCAAGACGGTCCTCCAATTATGCTTCTACAAACGTCTACAATTAGCTGTGAAGCACGGCAAACGCTTCGAACTGTTCTCGTTCTTCCCGCTTGTACTATCACGGCAAGACGGTCCTCCAATTATGCTTCTACAAACGTCTACAATTAGCTGTGAAGCACGGCAACGCTTCGAACTGTTCTCGTTCTTCCCGCTTGTACTATCACGGCAAGACCGTCATCCAATTATGCTTCTACAAACGTCTACAATTAGCTGTGAAGCACGGCAACGCTTCAAACTGTTCTCGTTCTTCCCGCAAGTACTAGCCACTTGCGGTCCTCCAATTATGCTCCTACAAACGTCTACAATTAGCTGTGAAGCACGGCAACGCTTCAAACTGTTCTCGTTCTTCCCGCTTGTACTATCACGGCAAGACTGTCCTCCAAATATGCTCTTACAAACTTCTACAGGGAGCCGTGAAGCACGGCAACGCTTCGAACTGTTCTCGTTCTTCCCGCTTGTACTATCACGGCAAGACGGTCCTCCAATTATGCTCCTGCAAACGTCTACAGGGAGCCGCGAAGCACGGCAACACTTCAATACTGTTCTCTTTTCTTCCCCCCCCATACTAGCACGGCGCGACGTTCTCCAAATATGCTCTTAAAAACGTCTACAGGGAGCAGTGAAGCGCGGCATCGCTTCAAACTGTTCTCGTTCCTCCCGCTAGTACTACCACGACACGGCGCTCCTCTAAATATGCTCTTACAAACGTCGACAGGGAGCCGTGAAGCACGGCAACGCTTCACACTGCTTACGTTCTTCCCGATAGTACTAGCACGGCAAGACGGTCATCCAATTATGCTCCTACAAACGTCTACAATTAGCTGTGAAGCACGGCAACGCTTCAAACTGTTCTCGTTCTTCCCGCTTGTACTATCACGGCAAGACGGTCCTCCAAATATGCTCTTACAAACTTCTACAGGGAGCCGTGAAGCACGGCAACGCTTCGAACTGTTCTCGTTCTTCCCGCTTGTACTATCACGGGCAAGACGGTCCTCCAGTTATGCTCCTACAAACGTCTACAATTAGCCGTTAAGCATGGCAACGCTTCAAACTGTTCTCGTTCTTCCCGCTTGTACTATCACGGCAAGACGGTCCTCCAATTATGCTCCTACAAACGTCTACAATTAGTCGTGAAGCACGGCAGCGCTACTAACTGTTCTCGTTCTTCCCGCTTGTACTATCACGGCAAGACGGTCCTCCAATTATTCTCCTACAAACGTCTACAATTAGCTGTGAAGCACGGCAACGCTTCACACTGCTTAAGTTCTTCCCGCTTGTGCTATCACGGCAAGACGGTCATCCAATTATGCTCCTGCAAACGTCTACAGGGAGCCGCGAAGCACGGCAACACTTCAATACTGTTTCTCTTTCTTCAACCCAATACTAGCACGGCGCGATGTTCTCCAAATATGCTCTTAAAAACGTCTACAGGAGCAGTGAAGCGCGGCATCGCTTCAAACTGTTCTCGTTCCTCCCGCTAGTACTATCACGACACGGCGCTCCTCTAAATATGCTCTTACAAACGTCGACAGGGAGCCGTGAAGCACGGCAACGCTTCACACTGCTTACGTTCTTCCCGATAGTACTAGCACGGCAAGACGGTCATCCAATTATGCTCCTACAAACGTCTACAATTAGCTGTGAAGCACGGCAACGCTTCAAACTGTTCTCGTTCTTCCCGCTTGTACTATCACGGCAAGACTGTCCTCCAAATATGCTCTTACAAACTTCTACAGGGAGCCGTGAAGCACGGCAACGCTTCGAACTGTTCTCGTTCTTCCCGCTTGTACTATCACGGCAAGACGTCCTCCAGTTATGCTCCTACAAACGTCTACAATTAGCCGTTAAGCATGGCAACGCTTCAAACTGTTCTCGTTCTTACTGCTTGTACTATCACGGCAAGACGGTCCTCCAATTATGCTCCTACAAACGTCTACAATTAGTCGTGAAGCACGGCAGCGCTACTAACTGTTCTCGTTCTTCCCGCTTGTACTATCACGGCAAGACGGTCCTCCAATTATTCTCCTACAAACGTCTACAATTAGCTGTGAAGCACGGCAACGCTTCGAACTGTTCTCGTTCTTCCCGCTTGTACTATCACGGCAAGACGGTCCTCCAGTTATGCTCCTACAAACGTCTACAATTAGCTGTGAAGCACGGCAACGCTTCACACTGCTTAAGTTCTTCCCGCTTGTGCTATCACGGCAAGACGGTCCTCCAATTATGCTCCTGCAAACGTCTACAGGGAGCCGCGAAGCACGGCAACACTTCAGTACTGTTCTCTTTCTTCCCCCAATACTAGCACGGCGCGACGTTCTCCAAATATGCTCTTAAAACGTCTACAGGGAGCAGTGAAGCGCGGCATCGCTTCAAACTGTTCTCGTTCCTCCCGCTAGTACTATCACGACACAGCGCTCCTCTCAATATGCTCTTACAAACGTCGACAGGGAGCCGTGAAGCACGGCAACGCTTCACACTGCTTAAGTTCTTCCCGCTTGTGCTATCACGGCAAGACGGTCCTCCAATTATGCTCCTGTAAACGTCTACAGGAGCCGCGAAGCACGGCAACACTTCAATACTGTTCTCTTTCTTCCCCCCAATAATAGCACGGCGCGACGTTCTCCAAATATGCTCTTAAAAACGTCTACAGGGAGCAGTGAAGCGCGGCATCGCTTCAAACTGTTCTCGTTCCTCCCGCTAGTACTATCACGACACAGCGCTCCTCTAAATATGCTCTTACAAACGTCGACAGGGAGCCGTGAAGCACGGCAACGCTTCACACTGCTTACGTTCTTCCCGATAGTACTAGCACGGCAAGACGGTCATCCATTTATGCTCCTACAAACGTCTACAATTAGCTGTGAAGCACGGCAACGCTTCAAACTGTTCTCGTTCTTCCCGCTTGTACTAGCACGGCAAGACTGTCCTCCAAATATGCTCTTACAAACTTCTACAGGGAGCCGTGAAGCACGGCAACGCTTCACACTGCTCACCTTCCTCCCACTAGTACTATCACGACACGACGCTCCTCTAAATATGCTATTATAAACGTCTACAGGGAGCCGCGAAGCACGGCAACGCTTCAAACAGTTCTCGTTCTTCCCGCTAGTACTATCACGACACGACGCTCCTCTATATATGCTATTATAAACGTCTACAATTAGCCGTGAAGCACGGCAACGCTTCAAACTGCTCTCGTTCTTCCCACTTGTACTATCACGGCACGACGGTCCTCCAGTTATGCTCCTACAAAGTCTACAATTAGTCCTGAAGCACGGCAACGCTACTAACTGTTCTCGTTCTTCCCGCTCGTACTATCACGGCAAGACGGTCCTCCAATTATTCTCCTACAAACGTCTACAATTAGCTGTGAAGCACGGCAAACGCTTCAATACTGTTCTCGTTCTTCCCCCCTAGTACTAGCAGGGCGCGACGGTTTTCCAAATATGCTCTTACAAACGTCTGTACGGAGTCGTGAAGCGCGGTAACGGTTCAAACTGTTCTCGCCCTTCCCGCTAGTTCTAGCACGGCGCGACGTCCTCCAATTATTCTCCTACAAACGTCTACAATTAGCTGTGAAGCACGGCAACGCTTCAGTACTGTTCTCGTTCTTCCACCTAGTACTAGCTCGGCGCGACGTCCTCCAAATATGTTCTTACAAACGTCTACAGGTAGCCGTGAAGCACGGCAACACTTCAATACTGTTCTCGTACTTCACGCCATTTCTAGCACGGCACGACGGTCTTCCAATATGCTGTTACAAACGTCTACAGGGAGAAGTGAAGCACGGCAACGCTTCATACTGTTTCTCGTTCTTCCCACCTAGTACTAGCTCGCCGCGACGTCCTCCAAATATGCTGTTTCAAACGTCCTCTACGGAGTCGTGAAGCGCGGTAACGCTTTACGCTGCTCTCGTTCCGCTCGCTAGTACTAACACGGCACGACGGTTCTACAGATATGCTCATATAAACGTCTGCAAGGAGCACTGAAGCACGGCAACGCTTCAAACTGTTCTCTTTCTTCCCGCTGGCACTAGCACGGCACGACGGTTTTCCAAATATTCTCTTACATACGTCTACAGGGAGCCGTGAAGCGCGGCAACGCTTCAAACTGTTCTCACCCTTCCCGCTAGTTCTACCACGGCACGACTTTCCTCCATATATGCTCTTACAAACGTCTACAGGGAGCCGTGAAACACGGCGACGCTTCAAACTATTCTCGTTCTTCCCGCTAGTACTATTATGGCGCGACGGTTCTACAGATATGCTCATACAAACGTCTGCAAGGAGCCCTGAAGCACGCAACACTTCAAACTGTTCTCGTTCTTTCCGCTAGTACTATCACGGCACGACGCTCCTCTAAATATGCTCTTACAAACGTCTACAATTAGTCGTGAAGCACGGCAACGCTACTAACTGTTCTCGTTCTTCCCGCTTGTACTATCACGGCAAGACGGTCCTCCAATTATTCTCCTACAAACGTCTATAGGTATCCGTGAAGCACGGCAGCGCTTCATACTCTTCTCGTTCTTCCACCTAGTACTAGCTCGCCGCGACGTCCTCCAAATATGCTCTTACAAACGTCTCTACGGAGTCGTGAAGCGCGGTAACGCTTTACGCTGCTTTCGTTCTGCCCGCTAGTACTAACACGGCACGATGGTTCTACAGATATGCTCATACAAACGTCTGCAGGGAGCCCCTGAAGCACGGCAACGCTTCAAACTGTTCTCGTTCTTCCCGCTAGTACTATCACGGCCCGACGTCCTCCAAATATGCTCTTATAAACGTCTACAGGGAGCCGCGAAGCCCGGCAACGCTTTGAACTGTTCTCGTTCTTCCCTCTAGTACTAGCACTACACGAACGTCTGCAGGGAGCCGTGAAGCACGGTTACGCTTCACACTGCTCGCGTTTTTCCCGCTAGTACTAGCACGTTGCGACGGTCCTCCAATTATGCTCCTACAATCGTCCACAGGGAGCCGCGAAGCACGGCAACTCTTCAAGCTGTTCTCGTTTCCTCCCGCTCGTACTAGCACTACACGAACGTCTGCAGGGAGCCGTGAGCACGGTTACGCTTCACACTGCTCGCGTTTTTTCCCGCTAGTACTAGCACGTTGCGACGGTCCTCCAATTATGCTCATACAAACGTCTACAGGGAGCCGCGAAGCACGGCAACGCTTCAAACTGTTCTCGTTTCTCTCCCGCTCGTACTAGCCCGGCACGAATGTCCTCCAAATATGCTCTTATAAACGTCTACAGGGAGCCGCGAAGCCCGGCAACGCTTTGAACTGTTCTCGTTCTTCCCGCTAGTACTAGCACTACACAAACGTCTGCAGGGAGCCGTGAAGCACGGTTACGCTTCACACTGCTCGCGTTTTTCCCGCTAGTACTAGCACGTTGCGACGGTCCTCCAATTATGCTCATACAAACGTCTACAGGGAGCCGCGAAGCACGGCAACGCTTCAAACTGTTCTCGTTTCTCTCAGCTCGTACTAGCACGGCACGAAGGTCCTCCAATATGCTCTTATAAACGTCTACAGAGAGCCGCGAAGCCCGGCAACGCTTTGAACTGTTCTCGTTCTTCCCGCTAGTACTAGCACGGCCCGACGTCCTCCAAATATGCTCGTACAAACGTCCACAGGGCGGCGTGAAACACGACAATGCTTCATTCTGCTCTCGTTCTTCTCCCTACTGCTAGCGCAGTGCGACGTGTTTGAAATATGCTTTTACAAACATCTACGAGGAGCCGTGAAGCGCGGCAGCGCCTCAAACTGTTCTCCTTCCATCTGGTACAAGCACGGCGCGACGTCCTTCAACGTGCTTTTACCACGTCTATAGAGAGCCGTGAAACACGGCATCGCTTCAAACTGCTCTCGTTCTTCTGCCTGTTGCTAGCACAGTGCGAACGTGTTTCAAATATGCTTTTACAAACGTCTACAGTGAACCGTGAAACACGTCAACGCTTTACCTATTTTCTTTCTTCTCGCTAGCACTGACACTGCCAACGTTCTTCAAATTCGCTTTTACAGAGAC
>JAHQIW010007336.1:0-57221 GCA_019055375.1 Parelaphostrongylus tenuis
TTTCGAGTCATCGGTAGTATAGTGGTTAGTATCCGCGTCTGTCACATGCGAGACCCGGGTTCAATTCCGGCCGGGGAGAACCTGTTGATTTTCGATAGTCGACCACCAGTCCTACCCAATATCTTTGTTAAACGGTGTTTGCAATTACAAATGTTCAACGAAGCGCGCGTCGATGCACGATTCTCCGTAGTAGAGTGGCTAAATGTCACGCGTCTATCACGTGCGACACTAGGGTTTAACACCCGGCCGGGAAGCGGTGAGCTTTTGGCGGAGCAGAAGCCAAAGTCTGTTATATAGCTCCTACTTTTCCCAGGACAAACCTCGAGTACCACCGTCATGCAGGTGTATTTGCTCGTCTTCTACGAAAGTCCGCAATTACACCACCTGCTCGACTACTGGTTCCCATCGATGGTCTTTCGCCTCTTGTGTTCACCGCCGCATTTGTGGTGTTACCCGTCGTTCTCGCTGGTTCTCAGCTTTCCCATCGTTTCCTTCTTCTTCATAAATTTTTCCCTTTTATTTTTCGACGTCCCACTATCGATTAGAGTTTTAGATCGATAAAGTATTGATTGGATCACGAGTCTGTTTTGAAGAATTCGTTGTAGCCCCCGTTTTTTCAGATGATATCGGTCGTTCTTCTATCGTCAGCGATTTTCACAGGTACGGCTCTTTCCTTTACTCTTCCATTCTTAGCAATAATTCCATTTAATTGTCCGTTTGCGAACGCTGTGTGTGTCACTTTGACCCCGCAAATTTCGAGGGCCTTTTTTCTGGATAGAGCTTTTCCTTCTGGAAATTTAGGCAGTCATTACAAAGCTTAACCCTTTGAGAACGGCACCTGATAGATCGCGCAGCGCGACTCGCGAGAGGCGCGCGATTTTCGTTAATCAATTAGAGTTTTTTCTCCATTGGAAAAGGATAAACCCAGGTTTTTCGTGTTCCTCCGATACTTCATGATTTTCTCTACATGATCATATGTTTTCGTGCATACATGTCTTTTCTGTACGATAAGAACTTTGAGTGCGAAACGTAATCTTCTTTTCACTGTGGCAGCGTTCTATGATAATCGGTTAAGAAATCAATTACAACATCGAAATTCTCGGGATTTGGGCTATCGAATGACTAGTAAGAGTTTGGCGAAGAGCCATACAGAAGCCTCAGCCCAGCAGATAAAGCAGACTGAGTGTGGAACATAATTTCATTTCCGCTGCTACAACGTAATAAAAACGAAATTAATTATATTGTTGGAATTACAAATATTCAAGCTTTGAATGATCGCTAATTTCTAACGAGAAGTTTTGTACAGCGAGAAATGCCTTCTAGCAATCGTGCACCTCAACTGGTACACGTCACCCCTTAGGGTTTAAATTTTGGCGATTTCAAAACTGTGCCTGTTTCCTAAAAAGACCTTCTTAGTGCGCTGTAGCAGCGGAAATCAAATTATGTTACACACTAGGTGTGTTTTGTTTGCACGGCTAAAGTCTGTTCATACCTTTTTTTTGATGTGATAATACTCATTTGATGGCACCAATATCGATGATTTCGAAGCTAAATTTAGTTTTAAGGAAGATCTTCAAAGGGTGCTGTAGAACAGGGAGAAAATGACGTTTAAGACTCAGAGTTTTCATTGAATACAAACGTTTTTTATGTGCAATAAGTATATGGGCGTGTAGAAAAAATTGTGGTTTGTTAAGAGTCAAAAAACCAAGTTTCTTCGACACGAAGATAAAAACCTTTGTAAATAATGGAAATCGCGCGCCACGCGTGAAAATCGGCCAGCTGCCGTCTGCAAAGGGTTAACACCTTGAGGACCATTGAGCCATGTCCCATCCCGTCGCGCACGCGGCGTCGACCAGTCCCTCAGTGGCCGTGCCTCGTGCTGACGTCCATCGGCGAGAAGGTTTCTGGTTCGATCCCGTAACACGGCGCTTCGCCGTAGTTTTTTGGTGTTATCTTCTTGTTTCCAGTACTATATGTTCAAATCACTGGCTCGCCATATCACACATGCCTCATATATCAACACCGTAACAAAAGCATTAGCACGCAGATCTACGTTTTGTGCCGAAGAAGTATTGAAATGTTAGGCAGCTGAGCGTTTTTTGCTGTATTAGTTACGTTATAGAAGAGCCATCAATGCCAACTAACGCTACAAAATTTGCACCAAAAAACTACAGTGGAGTGCCATGTTAGGGGATCGAACCAGCAGCCTTCTTCTTGATGGGCACTAGCTATGAGGTACCGTAAAAGCGGGCTGGTCGCCACCGAACCGCCTCGTACCGAACGTGGCGGAGCCTAGCGCGTGAGCCAGCGGTCGTCGATTGTGTTAGTGATGAGGGTTTTGTGAACATTCGTTGTTTTTCCAGTTTTTTTTCCCCGTCGTTTTTCCGTAAGTGACCTCAGGAATGAGATTTCGGTTCTTTTTCGTTTGCTACGCAGATTTTCAAGCCTATCCCCTACGTTTGACATGAAGTTTCATAAAAAAGTGTTAGTAATCATTCGAAAGCTTAGATCTCTAGCTAACGCGGTGCATGGCCGGTTTCTTGTAAAGGCCTTTTTATGGCGCTAAAAATTGAAAATAAAGTTATTTTTCACGTTGATCGCGTATTTTAGCTGTTACTTTGCTGGCGACGCGAAAAGTCCATGAACTTGTAGAGAAAACTTTCCAGTGTCATAATCAGACGTTCAATCCAGAGTTTCTCTCAAAGGGGAGAAGCACTTCCTGATCAAAACACCTCGCTTAGGCGCCATTGATCGATGTTCAGCCGACTCGCACCCTGCCCCCTGACCTCACGGCCCGTCGAATTGCTCAAGAAACATCAGCTCGCGCATGTGAATCAATCCTATTTCTCCTGCTCCATCCGTTGCAGAGAAGTGGCCTTTCAAGCATGGGAGCACAGCGTTGGATTCGGCAAATTATACTCTATCGAACAAGTACTAATAGTCTAAGGAAAGCGCTCTGTACTGCGAGAAATGTGAGCTTGTAAAACATAAGTTCCTTTTACTTATCATTTGAGCCAAATGTCATGTGGTCTGGGAAGGGCTCTTGTGCATCCCAATGCACGTGTTTCGTCCTTACAGACTCGTCAGTCGTGCAGACCTCGTCGTCTTTCGATCTTTTCATAGTCAGTTCTCTCGGGAACCCTACTCTCCCTACAGAGAGTTATCGAAGACGAACGTTTTACACTCTGTGTCAAGTGAAATTTTCATCTAACACATAGTGTTGCGCACTCGATCGCTCTTCGGCTGGTATATTTCTAAGTTGGCTCAAATAATAACGAAACGATCTATTGAAATTCGAGCGTGGTCTTAGCAAAGCACGAAATAAAGGTGTAATGTGAAACATAACTTTTTCTGGATACTTCGGCGTTATAAAGAGGTCTTTTGAAAAAACCGACCATTTACACCGCTGGCTTCAGATTTAGGCTTTCAAATGCTTACTGACACTACGAAATCATCTAACTCTGCCTAGGGGCTTGAAAATCTGTGCTATAAACGGAAAAGTACCAAAATTTTTTAGAAGTCTTCGATTTATATTCCGCAGTTATATCTTACTTTGACGAATTTCTGTCCGAGTGCCTGGAAGAGAGTTGAAGTCCTATTGATTTTCTTCCTATTTTCTTTCAAAGCTCTGTATAAATGCAAGATTTTACCGTATATCGTTTGTTTTCAGTAGTTGTAACTATATGTCCAATAATGTTACGCGATACGCGGAATTTCAGCCTTAGGCGAGAGTTCTCAGAGTGAAATGGTAAGCATGAGCGACTGGAAAGAGTGATGCGGGTTCAACTCCTGTCCGAATTCAAAATTTTGCATATCATTTAGCCTCCTTGAATATGTAGTAATAACATCGTAACACTGCTGTAACAGTCATAAGATTAAAAATTGTTGTTTTCAGTTGTATTGGCGTCCGAGTTACAGTTTGTTGCTCTGCCATCGTCAGTGAAATTGGCTCCACCATCAGGGACCTCTGGGCTTCGCATTAGCCAATTACCTGGCCTTAATGCCAATCTGCTTGGCCTTACAGCGAAGCCAATAGAAGGTTGGCGGACTTAAGTGTTTTTTTTTACTTCTCAGAGTACTTTACAAAAGTGTCTTGCTACAAGTTCATTTCCGCATTTGCGCATTGAATCGTCTCCATCACTAAAAAGGCTCATTTGGCGCAGTGGTCAATGGCCTGCGGCATACACTGGGTCGTTGCCTCGATCCCGCATTCCAGGTTCACCAAATTTCCATCTCTCAAGGTCGGCCAATTGCTGCCGGACTCTTCTAGGAGGATAGCAGCACTGTCTTGATACATCGATAGATCACCGCGGGTCATTGTAAAGGCCAGATATGAATTCAAACATCTTAAACGGCGCTGCAACTGTAGTCGGACGTATGGAACATTCCTAGGGATTGATTAACGCCGGAAGCTTTATCTTCATTAATCCGTTATTATACTGAGTAGAAGTGTCGGCACTGGGAAATTTTCCAAAACCTGCATTTTTCAGGTTTTGAAGTGAAGAGCGATTTATTCGAGCGCCCAATGGCTGTTGCTGTTGTTATGGTTATGGGAGTTGACTCACTGAAGAATATGGAATCAAATGGCGTATATGCACTTGAAAACGTGAGTTCCTTTCTTTTTTCAAGAGTCTGAGAAATCGAGCACCCGATGGGAGTTCGAAAAGCGTATCCCTTGCAGTGGTTAGAGTGCTCTGTATCACACAGAGTTCGATGGTTCGATCTCGCGCTCATGGCTCACCAAGCCATCCATCCCTCCGAGGTCCATAGATTGTTGCCAGACTGGTCTCAGACTTGTCTTAGAGAATAAGCAATACTGGCTCGTTTCAGCAGGAGGCCACCGCGAGTCTTTATAAGGGCTAGATATGCATCCAATCACCTGAAACGAAGTTGAATTTCGAAGACCTATGCATGATGCTTCCCTCAGGGATTGACCAACGCTGAGGGCTTTATCCTTTATCTTTGTAAAGGAAATTGAAAGTGCATTTTCTTTTCCCTACATATGGTATATAGCTTGTTAAACGTATACAACTTCTATTAAACTAAGGATTCTGGATTATGTGTAAGGCCTTTGACCCGAAGCAGTAGATGAACCCGCGTTTCACCCATAACGGGAGCGTGTGCAGCAACTATCCCGCCTAGACCACTACTCTACTACCACACTTTCTTCGATATTAACTACTGAAGCTGTCAACAGCCAACCTTGAAAGGAAAGAATGACAACAAAGCAGTGACTTCGGTGATGTAGTGGCGGTACGTGCCCACGGTTTTTGTGAAATGGCGGTTCAATTCCCACCGAAGTTTTTCATACTACCTAGTATCTTTGGATATAGTCATAGTTTCGTAACAGTAACAACGTGAAATAAAAGTTCTTGCAACTCCCATTTATATCACAGGAACCATCATCACATCCAGTGTATGGATCCCAAAACTGCTTACAGTCGATTCATTTCCTCACACTCATCGTCCCGAAGGTCCTCGAAGATCTCGTGTGTTGCATCGGGTGCTGCTTGAGGATTTCGTCTCCTTTATGGATGTGTAGAAACTCTACGAGTCGATTCTTCGTGCAATCTTGAGGATAGTCGAGTTACGAGCTCCCGCTCTTATTGCTAAAGAGCGTTCAGAGTAGGAGGTCAAACCCGCATCTTGCTCAGTGCTGCTACTCTAGCTTTATTTCAAAACGATTGTGGAACATAGGAGTATAAAATCTAGAATAGTGGTATTTGGCACTAGAGAGAACCAGCTGTTTTTTGGCTTGATTAAGTTGATGAAATCTTCATAGTGTTCAGATATGCAGTATCTATTGATAATGACTTGTCGAAACTCTTCGTTTAATGTTCATATCACAAGCTCTAGTAAAGAGCTCGTCTGGTGCAGGAGTTATAGGTGGCTCTGCGACTTACATTTGGTCAATCGGTGGTCGATGATCTCGCCCTCAAAGCTCACTAGGTTTTCCATTCCTCTGTTGTCGATGAATTGGCTCCAGATTTGTCCCTGATGATACCAGCGCTGCAATACATCGGGAGCCATCGCAGGTCATTGTAGAGATTAGATATGCATCCAATCACCTCGAACGACTCTGCGAATGGGAACGACATTGGGGGCTTTGCCGTTCTTTTTTATTGCAATATCTTGAATATATCTGGATGAAGGAAACATTTTTCAGGACGGATTTGATAGCTCAGCCTTTGACGAAGAATTAGCTCGTTCTTTTGGTTCTGATCGCCAAACTTTTACAGTTACTGATAGAGGTATCACGGGATCACTGACTACCCTGAACGACACAGAACAAGAGGTTTTTCCGCTTTTTTTCAACTCTTGAAGTTTTTACTTACTTGTGGGAGCTATTACGCTTTTTTCAGATCGCTGATAACATCAAGACGAAATTACCAGTTTTGCGAGAAGAACTGCAAAATATATATCGCTTAGCAGCCACCATACTTGTTCGTGACGAGAAGTTCGAAGAACAAAGTGTACCTGATGTGTATCATATAAGGATTACTGGCTTACCGCATAGCACAATAGGTAACGATCGCGAGACTGGAATAAACGACATCCGGAAGGCCATACAAATTGTACGTTATCATTTATATCTCTAATTCTAGTTATAATTTAAATCCAGTAATGTTGAGTGATATGCACGCTTCTGAACCTCGGGCGGAAATTGAACTGATTTCTCACCATTTCCAGGGCGTACGCTAACCACAACCTTACCGACACCTTTGCTGTGTTATCTTTTTCTTTGATATAAAGTATCGAATCCGTGAGTAACCAGCCGTAACTCGCTGAATGATTGATAGGCGAGCATAGGCCTCGATAGTGTAGTGCTTGACGCGCGCCACCGGAAAAGTCTGAGGCGATGAAATATGAGTTGGATCCACGTTTGAGGTTATAGTTGGTGATTCCAGTTACGACATTGTGGAAAGCTGAATTCTAATCGAAAAGAATTCTTTGTTCAGACTCAGCAATTTTAATGCTTTTACTGCTTTTTTCGCAGTGTTATGATGTTCCAAATATACCTAAGTGAATTGAGTGATGAGTAAAAATCCAACCTCAGACGGGAGTTAAACCCGCATTTCACCCATACCGGGGGCGCGTGCTACCACTACATCGCCGAGGCTACCGCATACTCATCACTCATTCTTTAGTATCTCATTGTCATAGCTATCAGCTGCAAACCGTCAACAGGCTTAGTCGGATGAGCACACATTGCTTTCTAAACCCACTTAAGCTGATGTCATTGTGATATAGCTGTGACAGTGCAATGCTGAAGAATGGATAAGCAGTGGCCTTGGTGGTATAGTGTTAGCACGCGCTCCCGGAAAGGTGGGGACACAGGTTCACTCCCGCTCGAGGCAAAAAGTCGCTCATATCGCTCAGCATTATGGATATGTGGTGGTATCATCATATCAGTTTCAAAACATCTGCTGAGTAAGAATTCTTGTCGAATACATAAAACCAATAGCTGTCAGCCTATATGGGTTCAGTGTTGATATGTGTCTTCTAGACCAAACCCGTTGACAGTTCTTTGCTGGCAAATCGATACCGTGTATCGCAGAAAGAGTAATATCAGACCAGTAGCCCCGTTAGGTCAATACAGTGATTGCACAGGGCCCCGGAATGGGTGAGACGCGGTTCAACTTCCACTCGAGGCTCAAAGTCTTGCATATCACTCAACATTATCGGATAGCTAGAATTGTGTCGAAAAATCAATCAATGTTGGCGCTATGTCTCATCTATTGCAGTTCTCTGAGACAATGTCTACTGTCTATGGAAACCGTGCTGTAGTTGAAGTATTAACCATCTCTGGTGACATTAAATCAGATGATCGTCTGCACGAACAACCTGTAGTCAGGAGGAAGAGGGTGAGTTAGCATTTTTCCCCACTTACTAGTCTTTGGAAGTAATGTTCACGATGATCAATGGAGATCCTTCTATCTAAGTTTTAAACATTGGATCCTTTCAGGCTACTGATTCTTCTGATACGGGTACAAATTTGAAAAATTGGCGTGAAGCCCTCAACGTATATGCTTTTGTTGGAACCGACTATCCTGCAATTTTTGCTATTTTCGCCGGATTATCCATCATAATGGCACTGGTTAGTGAATATTTAGGCTTCTAGAAGGAGTACAGTTTCTCAAAGTTTTCCTAAATAACCCAAGAACGAGTGCGATAAAATTAAAATACATTCTGACAACTGAAGTTTCGTCGATTTGCGGTGCTTCAGAGCCTGAAAAAATAGGTTTTTCTTAATCAACCAAGTTGATCGAACATCTCTTATTATTCGACAGAAAAAAGTTTCCAAACCCATATTCTAATGGAATCAGTCGCAATCTCTCAACATACTTACCACTTTTTATCGATTGTCCGATTACCCACATCGGAATTAATCGTGCTGAGATCATATGGACTGCGAAGGCACCTCTCACATCAAAGCAAGTCTTATATACTGTGTCATATTACGTGCGATTACGAGGCGTTCCTCCCCGCGGTTCATATTTTGATTCATGACATCTATGCGAAATACCTTTAGAATCTTACGCGCTAAGGTTTCGTTAGGTCTTCTCATAGGTTTTGTCCCTAAAACAATAAATTCCCAAATTTGTTCCCAGAAGTAATTAAATTCTTAGCAACACTTCACAGTTTGCGTCATCAGCCTGAGCGCATTTCTGCCATCTCTCAGGTATCAAATGGATACCGCGCGCATAGAACTCGTCATGTTTGATTTCAAAGAAAGTCGTCAATCCTCGGCACAAATGATTGAGGTCTTGGAACTTCTTCTTGCTCAGGCAGTGCTCCAGCGACCGGTAGAGGCGATAGTCGGACGGCGACAAGTCAGGACTGTAGGACAGATGATTCAGGGACTCCCAGCCCAGTTCGGTTATCTTCCTTTCTGTCAATTTGACGATATGCAGACTTGCGTTGTTTTGAAGCAGGATGAGATTAGGGCGCGTCGACATGAGAGGGTCTGATTGCAACGGTCCGTGTGGTCACAATAAACGCTGTTCGCCTGGACACAAATCCTTAAGCCCTTGCACCGTTGATATTCTCGAAGGCGGTCTGTGCATGGCGTCTCATTTCGTACCCGTAAAACACTAAATTGTGATAAAGGCTTCGTTGAGCAGCCATTATGCGGCCAGTATGGACATTTATGGTACCAAAAAAAAAGCTTAGAAAATTATGCACTAAGCGGTATTGATTTGTTGCATTAGTGATGGCAGAAACGTGTTGATTGCTCTTGGATAATAGTTTGCTGTTTATTACTCTAGTGCCAAAACTTATGAGAAGACCTTACATATTCTTTGACAAGTATGGTAATAATAACTTCAAAGTCCTTTCCGTTATGTGTCTTTGTCCTGTGCGAGCTTGATGGTATATTTGGTCTAGTTGCCACTCGTTATCACGCTTGGTATGTCACATTATATAAGACTTATTATGATGTAGGAGTTGCTTTTGCAATGAATGTGATCTTTTGTACGGTTGGTCTCCACTTGGACAACCCAGGAAATGACTCGAAAGAGCGGTGAGTATGTGGAATAATAGTTGAGGAGAAAGTTCCCGAACTTGCCCATAACTTTAACATGTTCGCATGTTTTATATGCGATTTTCACATGGTTTGAAAGCTCGTTTTCTTGCGCATCGATTGATATATAACTCTTCTATACTGCCGCAAGATGGAACTGAACCGCGAACAGAAACGACTGTTGATGCTTCACGAGTACAAAGTGGGCACAAATGCCGCTGACACTGTTCGTCGAATCAATGAGGCATGGGGCGAAGGAACTGTTGGAAAGACAGCTGTCTACGATCACTTCAAGGAGTTCAAGGCAGGAAATGAGAGTCTGTCTGACAAGCCACGATCGGGACGTTCACGAGAAGTCGACCGCCAAGCAGTTCTTGACCGAATCGAAGAGTGCCCATCGCTGAGTTCACGAATGTTGGGCGATGAGTTTGATTGTGATCAGAAGACAATTTTGAGTATTCTCCACGAAGCAGGACTTCGATCGCTGAAATCAAAATGGGTCCCACATGATTTGACTATGGACCAGCTAAACGACCGATTTGAGATCTGTCTTAAACTGTCTGAGCGCTACCGTCGAGGCAACTTGGATCTGCAGCACATTGTGACATGCGACGAGAAATGGGTGTCATTCGAGAATCCGCATCGACACAACGAATGGCGTCTGCCTGGTCAAACACCATCGACTCTACTCAGAAGGAGACTATCTTGACTATTGAATTGTCTTTTGTTTCGAACTTAATTGATGCATGAATAAAGTTTTTATAAGCAAATTCCGGACACTTTCTCCTCAACCTATTACTTGGTACGCTCTTGGTGAGTGAATCTAGGTTTGGTGATATTATCTGTTGAAGTAATGGAGGTGTTTGGCTGACTGGCATGTGGGATTCCGATCTTTACACGCTCCAAAGAAGGTGAAACTCCCGAAACTTCAATTGTTGCAGTCAGTCTTATATTCCAATTTTGTCTCTTGGCCATTGGATAAAAAAAAACCGAGAAATTGAACAATGACATGGTTAATAGATAATCAGCCATGGGAGTTAAAATCCTCAATTTATTCATAATTACCTACGGAAGCTTCGTTGTAATAATCGAAACGTTACGAAGCAAAACTCTGGTTTCAGGCGGTTCTATATACAGTTGTTGCGATGATGAGTATGGATCCAAGTAAAGACTCGATCATCTATCGAATGACAACCACACGCATGAAAAAGGCTTAATCTCGAACTGCGGGTCATCTGCTGAAGAACCTGCGGCTTCTACAATTTCAATATATGTTTTGTTAACCGAAATATAGACGACTGAGTCTATTGTTGTAATTATATGCTGTAATGCAGAGATGAAATCTATTTTGCCGGAATTTTCCAAGTGTTAACGCCATTAAAATACTCAGCTTCGTAGGGTTCTAGGTAAGATGAGACAAGAAAGTACTTCAAGTTCAGAGACAAATCGCGATAATCTGTGTAGGGATATCGAGATAGGTATCTTTGATGATTGTATAGTAATGATCTGAAACGACTTTTTTCTAGTCCGTTGTGAATTTTGGTTGTGGATTACTGTAAACCTGTATTTGGCGAGCTGTGATCGTGATTGTTTTCCATATATGATAATAAATTTAAGCTCTATCGTTGACTGACTGGTTGTTCGTCCATAGCCTCATAGCACTGCTCATGCATCTCATGTGGGAAAGCAGGAGGGGTGGCTTGGGAATCTATGGAACTCAAAGTTATAGTTTGTTACACGATGGTCGGTATAACCTCTACAGAGTTTTGCTGTTTATGGTTTATTTTGGTCTACAAAGACCTTTTTCTCGTACTTGATCCGAATCAATTGTTAGCTTATCCCGATACTTCTGATAGATCACAGCTTATTCAGAATGAGATTTTATCTTATAAAGTTTCTCATTTGATTTCCTATTCTCGGCAAAGGACTGTGCTCTGACAGAGAGTCTGTGGCATAGGTGGTGTAGCCAGTGAAGAGGCCTGGAAATGCTGTTGTCTCGGTGAACTGACACCTCACGCAGTACGCTAAAATATTTGTGACGACCAGTTTGCTGTTTTCTAATTCTCAGTCGCTTCTCAGTGTTGTTTGAGATCAGCCGATATTAGAACTAAAGGGTAACGGTTAGAGCTCCCAGGTTTGGTCAATCCGCGAGCAATGCGTGCGATTCGTTTGACATCACCAAGCATCGGTTATAGGTGATTACATGCATATCTGGCCTTTACAATAACTCGCGGTGACCTAACGATGTATCAAGTCAGTGCTGCTATTCTCCCAGACAAGTCTGGTACCTAATCGTCGATCTCTGAAGAGCAGAGAGCTCGGTGAACGTTGGAGACTGGATGGAACCATCGACAACATGTACGTCTCGTGCATCCCTAACCACTAAAGCAGACGAGCCCCTGAGTCGGGTAAGTGCAGGGTCAGTGATGTTATTCATTACCATGCGAACCAAATGCTCTATATGCACGAAAAACATGTAAAGGAAAGAGAGTAACCTGAAGCTACATAAGGTGAGAGAAGCGCAATTTCTCTCAACACAAGGAAAAAACTAATATGACGAATATCGAGCGCGGACTTCCAAACTACGGGATGTTGCGGCCGGTGTGAGTTCCACTGGGGTTTTAGCGAGTCGGGCAATTAGGCGTCCTCCCAAGGTCAAAACGCAAGCAGTCAACTTCGCCGTGGATCTGTTAGCACATAGTCGAGAATCATTGTTTTCAAGAAGGTTAGAAAAACTGCGAACTTGCCCATGGCTCAAGCAAGGCAAACACTGTTTTCTCAACAGTAGACCAAAAATTTTGAACATCTAGAGGACTTTAGGGTTAGACACGTCACAGAGTTTGAGAAAATGGCTTGTCTTTTCCATATAGGGATACAACATTGCTATTATACGCTACATTTTACCACATGTCGTCTTCTAAATAAATCTCAGGAATTTGGAAAGATTTTGTAACTTATGTCGAGGTATGTCTCTCGATGTTCATAGTGTACATGCTGCACATTCTTCAACAATAATCAGTAGCCTCTCGCCGCGATATGATGTCATCCAGAACATTTTTTTGTAATATCTCAGTTCAGAAGAATGGCTTCTTACAAACTACTCTTGAAGTGTATAAATATGATCTCTGCGTTTTCCTTTTTTTTTTCTTTATTAATGGTAAAATTAACGATATGCAAACCCTTTCTTTTTTCGTTTGAAAATATGTTAAAAACGCCATATATTCATGTTTTTTTCATGTACAAAATATTTTACATGATGATTTTCATAAGACTTTAAAGATGACGACTTTTGTACCCGAAAAACGCCATTTTTCAACTTTGCTAATTTGTAATTTGAGTTTGGGGCTCATTCTGATTGGGAGGAAACAAATGAAAAATTGATCTCATTTGGTGGAGCAGAACTTTTCCTTAGGAGTGTTAGTGACTCATTCAAAAGCTGAGACTTGAGGCTACAGCCCTATGTCTCTGGTTTTTCAAAAACCCCTTTATAGCGTGGTTGCATCCACATCAAAAATTATGTTTCACACTCGCCTTTCGCCTTCATTTTTATTACGCGTATAATTCGCTACAAGCCGAAAAGCTTATCAATGTGTAGAGAAATTTCCGCAGTATCTTACTCAGTCGTTCTATCTGGAGTTTATTTCAAAGCGGAGGTTTTATTCCGAATTACATAACAAATTATCGACCGTCCAGCCTCGTCCTGACTCGCCCCGCCCTGCCACGCCCCTGCCACGGCCGTTGTCTTGTCAAATTGCCTTATAAAGAACGTTGCCAAAAATGTAAGGCTCGGTCTTATTTTTCCTACTAAATCGTATTTTCAGAAAATAAGCACATCGCTGAAATCAGAGAACATTACGCTATCATATGATTACTAATAGTCTAAAGATAGAGCTCTGTCCGGCGTGTTTTCAAGCACAAGTCAAATGACCAGAGGAGATCAAAAGAAAAGAGCTTCTTGAAAAGCAGACAGATTTTTTAATTCTTTGAAGCGTGTGCTATAGTTTGAGTACCAGTACTCTGAGGAAGGAGTTTTTTTTCCAGCGAAACATGAGCGACATAAAGTATAAAAGGATAAACCTCTCGGCGTTGATCAATCCCTGAGGGACGCTATTGCATTCAAGGTACCTCAATACATATCTGGCCTTTACAATGACTCGTGGTGGCCTCCCGCTGCACTGAGTCAGTGCTGCTTATCCTCCTTGACAAATCTGCGATCAGTCCGGTACCAGTTTACCGACCCCGAAGGGATGAATGGCTTGGTGAGCTACAGACGTGAGATCGAACCATCGACCTTGTGTGCGACGCAGAGCACCTCTAATCACTGCGCCACGTACGTATAAGCGTATAGGTATACATATAAGCGAGATAAGAGAAGAAAATGCGTGGCCCTATGAAACATGATTTTTTTCTAATGTCACAGCGTTGTAAAGGGGTGATCTGAAGAACCGGCGATGTGGGGCTGTAGCCTCAGTTTCACCTTTCGATGGTCACTGACACTCATATGAAAAGTTTTCTTTTCCTGTGAATGAGATCGACTTTGCATTTGTTCCCCTACTAATCAGAATGAGCCGAATCTGGTAATTTTAAATGGTGATCTGGCGGTACAATATCGGGAGAGTAAGGCGAATAAGGTAAAATTTTCCAAAACCTCCCACTTCAGCTATTCATGACGTTTTCGATCGGTTTAGCAAAACGAAGTCGAGCGCTATCATACAACAAAATTGCAAGACACGTGCCGTTTTTTAGTATGAATTTGCAATGAAATTACATAAGCTCGTTATCGTTCAATTGCCCATTTTTTTTGTGAACGTATTCCTTTAGAACTTGCCTGTACTTGCTTTGACACTGAGCTCGATCTAAGCTCCATTAATTTTGTGCGCCTATTCACTAGCATCGCTTCCTACCGCCATTCGCGCTTGAGTAGCAAGCGAATTTGTTCCCACAACAGCTCTATCTTCAAGCAAGTATTGGCACGTTGTATACCAAAATGTCGCAAGAAAATGTGAAATTGAACGATACCAAAGTCGAGCAATTTCAATTCTTGGTCAATTAATCTGCAAAGTAGAGTTCCTGCAAAGGGCGTTTTTCGGGTATAATGACGACATCTTCAAAGTCCTATTATAAAAGCCATCATATGGATATTTTGTCTGTGAAAATATATAAATAAATACCATTGTTGACACACTTTCAAGCCAAGAAAAAGGAATCTGCATGTATTTTTTCTACTATTATTGCAGTAAAAAAAAAAACCCTGCAGTCATATTCATACGCCCAATACGTTTGACAACCTATCAGTAGAATGCGGAAAGTGTAGCAAAAAAAGACTATGTAAGCTACTTAGCAGGAATGTGACAGCTAACGTTCATGCGGTCTTTAGCTAACAAGTTGTTAAATGTATTATTGTGCTTACTACTGCATTTAGCCCAGTGATTAGAAATGTTAGACAATAAACACTTCTGTTCTCTCCCGCTTCAGCAATTTGCCTTCGGATTTCTCTGAGAGGATCAAAACAGATATGATGTGTGACTAACCTCCATTAAATCATTCGAAATATGAATTCATTCATCTCTGTGGCGCTACGAATTGAGTTGAATTTATGGCGTATTCTTATGAGATTGGTCAACATTAAGCGCTCTATCCTTCAATCGTGCTACTGTTTTGCGAAAATATCTCATTGGGATCCGAGAATTCTTTATTTAATACATTTTCCAGTGGTGGTATGATCTCGTGATTATATATCCAATAATGCTAATTGATTTACAAAGCTTTGGACCTCACACACGAATGAATTCGGCATTCTACTTTTTGCGGGCAGCGTGCTAACCAAGTGCACTATCGAGGCTGGTGTTCCACTATCACTATTCTGCGACACAGGTTCCTTCCTTTCAGTCCTTTCGGCATCATGTTGACTAAACAATAGTAGTCGACTCTTTATCTATTTGGACGTTCCTATGGCAGTGTCCTATGAGGGTATTATATTAGAAGGCTTGTCCAATACGGAGGCCACGTGGGTTTCAATGAAATTGAAAGGTTTGTCACGTCAAATGACATTCAAATGAAGCCTTGTGTATGCAAAAGAAAGCCATTCGTCAGAAATTAAACGCTTTTCCCTTCTTCTTTCAATGTGAATTAGTCATCAGCCTCCAGTGAAATTCTTTTCTTGACAAATATTTGCGCATATCTGAGCATTCTTGGACACAATCATGGTGTTTTCAATACAACAAATGAAAGTGAAGGTGAGTGAAAATCTTGTTTGAAAAATTAGCCATGTCATCATTGATCAAGCTGACCAGCGATTGGTGTCTTTTCCATATCACTGAAGCTATCACTCTCCCATTCCAACCCCAAAACACTTTAAGTACCGTAATTCTGTTCGAAATAAAGTGAATCAATCTGGGACTAGTAGAGCGTCTTTTGGTGCTTCGATACTGGTAAAGCATCCGAAGCGATAAGCTTGTGTCAGAGTTGCTTAATGGGTTCTGCTGATTGCACGAATGTCTCTTTGCATGAGCGTTTTCGTTTGGGACCGGCGCTGAATATTTCATCAATAGCTAGTCAGGCTCACCACGAATTCACTGGTCTTTATAACCTTCCAACGTCAATAAACAGGGGTTAATATGCATTATAATGTGGTCCTATATTGATGATCTCTAATAATCTCAAACTAACACAGCCTCGTTTGAATCGGACTTCACTAATTAAAGTGAAGCCAATCAAATTGTAGAAAAACCACCTAATGGGTACGAGTTCTTCTAATCTACCAAATTCTTTGAAGCCATCAAAACTTATTTTCTTATCGTGCCAGGGCTCGTGTGTATGACCCCAAAGCAGCTGAACAAAGACGATTTTGGCTTTAGCAACACGGAAAAGCTCGATAATGCCACCGAATACAATTAATGTTGGCCGTTAAAGCTTCTTTGCGTAAAAAAATTAAAATGTCGAAATTTCAAACCCCAAAAAGTTAGAATATTTCGCACTTATATGTCAGACGGCGATAGATGAATATTCGACCTAATTTGCTGGACAAGAATTCGTCATAGGAGTGTTAGTAATCCTTCGAAAACTAAAATCTGTTGAATAGAGTGGTGCGAAACCGGTTTTCGAAAAAGCGTTTTTCATAACACTGTAGCATTCAGAATAAAATTATGATTCACACCCACCACGGTCTTTCATTTTCCCCACGTGTATAATCCACGGGGAGCATGAAAGGCATATGAATATTTAGAGGAAATCTCGCTGTATCTGAGTCAATCGTTTTATGTGGAGTTCTTTCCAAAACAGAGAAAAAATTCCCAACTGAAAACATGTTGCAACCCACATGTCTAACGCGTCAGGGCATTGGTCGTTTGCCCCTCCCCTAGCTCGTGACTTGGCCGGCAACAAGCTCGCCGAATACGTGAAACTCGACCTTTCTTCCTCTGCTACACTGCAGTGAATCGGTCTTTCCCAGCAAATAAGCACAAGCGCGAATCAAAACTTACGCTGTCGAATGATGACTAGTAGTCTGAAGAAAGAGCTCCGAACGGCGAGGTAAAAAACACGATTTTTTTTCTTCTTTAGCGCTATCAAAAAAGTTTCTCTTCAAGACAAACATATTTTTGAGCTCTTCGAGATTTGTGTATCGAAAGAGTGTCAGCAGTCTAAGGAAGGAGTTTTACCCAACGAAATATAAGCGAGATAAGAAAAAAACGCGTTGTCATGTAAAGCATAATTTTATTTTGGATTTTACAGCATTATGTAAGGGTGTTTTGGAAAACAGGCCACGTACTGCTCTAGCTAGAGATTCAGATTTCTCGAAAGATTACTAGCACTCCTACGAAACATTCTTGCCCAGCGAATAGGATCGCATCATTCATTTATCGCCGTCTAAAGCTTAAGTACCGAATATTTACACAGAAATTGTGTATCAGGCTGATAAGATTTAGGGCCGTTGCACAAGTCTGCTAACTCTTAACGATCCTAACTGCTGTGTTTTTTCACATGAGTCAATGTCGTTTATTGTGCTTGATACAAGCACTTCTCTACTTTAGTTTCTTGCCTGACATCTCCAACCATGTTTGTAATTCTGTTTGCTATCTACTATTGCTGAGAGAAAAATGATCTTCATTATGCCGGTTAGGTTGACTCATTCTGAAATCCGTGGAAGTTGTGCCATGATGTTTTCTGGTCTTCACAATGAACATCTCCATAATTGGAACCGAAAAAAAGTTTCTATACAAGCCTGGTCGCTAATTTTTTGGCTTTGAAGGGACGAAAGGTTAAATTAGCGTAAGCAGGTTTGAACTAAGGCCTTTGAACTGATAACATATTTTAGGCCTTCAACGTATTGAATGGCGTCAATATCGGTAACTAACCACTCTACCTTGAGTACTGTAGTGAAAGCATTCTAAATTTTTCAAGCTATAGCGATCTTTCCAAAAGTGAGGAATTTGTACATGAGAGTATCAGAATAATCCTGCTACGCGAACAACTCAAAATCCCCCATTACCAGAAGAACACTGTAGAACAGCAGTATCCTGACCTACGAAATTTGTTCAGTATAGAATTCAAACGAAATTTCAAACTGTCCCTTTTACATGCATGAACTGATCGGTAGAGACAGCAATGATGTTCATTTGCTTCAGGTCAGCAAAGAGTTAAAAAAAATAGAAGATGAACCATTTTCACCTGATCTTACCCATGGAATGAGCTATGAATTCAACGTTGTATAGTAATTTGGCACATATTTGTTATATACAATAAGATACGCTCATATTGGTTCAGATGCTCTCTAAGGATTGTTCTCTCGTTATGAATAACGTTGATTGCCTGTCGAGTCGCTTCTACTTGAAATTCTGACATAACCAAACTAGAGCATTCCCGCTTGAGCTTCAGGTAGTGGAGTGTTTCTAGGCAATCTCGCTACACATTACCGACTCTAGAGAGATGAAGAGCTTCGTGAACATGGACGGGATCACACCACCACCTGTATGTGGTAAATGGCATTATTAACACTGCTCTCTCCGCCCACTCATTGCAAATTTTATTTAACTGATTTTATAGAATAATACTTAAGTTTATTCATAAAAGATGCAGATCTTCTTGCTCTCCCATGGAAATGCTCTGGCGTCCTAAAGTACATGAAACATTTTCCTGCGCATCTCTGTGTTTACGACTTTTTTTGCAAAAATCTTCAAAAGTCAAAATATCATTCGGAAAACAAGTTTACACCAGTTACAATAAGCAATACATTTGGCATCATCATCCTATATAACAAGCAATACATCTGGCAACATCATCCTATTCCTCTTAAGAATAAACTTTCGTTTATTCAAAAGTTCGACTTTCTATGATCCTCGGCATAAATAATTGTTATATGAAAATCGAGAAAACTTATCTTGATTGGCTAACGCGAGGTTGGTAAATTAGTCGTAGAAGTACTACTTCGTAGAAGTACTACTTCGTGGAAGTACAGTTTTACAAATTCTCTTCAGGGAGCAATCACTTTTCCAGCCCCAGTCTTGTTAAGTGCCTCGAGCTGGAGCCATATAAGACAATGGAGCCTGTTTCGTACAAGAGTGGTTAGGTTTTAATCGTTGCTTATTCTTCCTGCACATCATTTTTCATTCAAAAGTACTCGAAAAGAATTCTGTATTATTGAGTCAGTGGATTTCGTGATTAAAACTCAAATCCTTCTGCCTGGCAACTGATTACTCTTGCCCAGTATTGCCGTTAAGGCCGAGCATGTGCCGATAAACCTAATTTTGGCATAATTGCGTCTTCCATTGTTGATCTGAAAATTAAGACTGAATGTCAGGTTCCTTCTGTCACTTATTTGACAAATGATATTCCTAGGACATTCTCTTCACAGTGCACTTCGTAAGTCAAGAGAATTTTCATCCCTTTAACGTAGTGTTCTGCTCTTCCAGGTGTGTGTCAAGACAGGCAGATCACTGGATCAGAGGAATGGGCGGGAGCTGTGTATTGTTGTCCTCATTATATTCCATTACTACTCTAGGTAGTCCCATGCCGATCACTCATGTCCACTCCTCATCTAAGCGTTCCTTGTTCAGTATTCATATAAAAAATCACTTCTCTTGCGCTGCAAATCCCCCGATTTCAAATTTAGCTTTTTATAAAATTTCTATCTACGTGATTACTTTGTTCTCTACCGTTTCTACATGAAAGTTATAACTCAGTTAATCTCCACGAACGCTAAAAACCAGTCACATATTTGTTGAAAACTGTTCAGAATGTTGAAAAGATGTAAAAATTTCTAGTGTCTGTGAAAATCCCAATAAACTTCATGAAGAATAATGGAGTTATCGAAAACTCCTCTCCAATGCTTTGTCAAGAATTATTGTTCCTATCATCGACATGTTCTGTCTTGGTTGATATCTTCTGCATCACGTAATTCATGCTATTAACATTCATTCTCTTAGTATTATTTTTACCAAGTTAGTCATTCTATTTCCCTTTCTTTACGCTCATTTCGCCAAGGAAGCTATTCTCCAAGTTGCACTGACAGTTTGCCACGGTCTTATAAGATGAAGAATAGAGCATCTATTAATGAGCATATATAGTGACTTTCGATGCTCGATCGAAACATCAAATTGGTGCTGTTATACTGCTGAACAATCTTGGGCTATACTGCCAGCATAGAAAAGGGCCTTATTTGCCCTATTAGTTGCTTCAGGTGAAAAGACCATGTGTCTGTTACAGACAGCCTTCAGCCATTGGGCTGTACTTGCCAGTCTTCTTGCCATAATCTTTGGTGTTTTCTTCATAGAACTAGGAAGGTACTTGATGGCGCTGTGCTATGGCAGGCTGAGGTCACAGCCATAAAAGTTCCGTACCTGTTTCGATAACTAACTGTGCCTTATAGAAGTTCAGCTGTTGACTAAACGCACTATCTTTTCATGATGTTACTTCAAAGTGTCATCACTACGTCATTTTTCTAGTCGTTTCATTTGTAGCCACCAAATCATCATTGAAACTTGAATGGAACGGCTAATGAGATTGTTAATTAATGATACAAATCATTATTACCCGAATTCGGCCAACTGAATAACATTTTTCCAGGTCCGGCATTTTATCATTTTCCTATTTCTTTCTCAACCTTCTCGCTAATAGCATTTTCTTACGCATGCAAATTCCCCATGACGTTGCGTGACATCGCGTTTGACAACAGCAATATTCCAGCTAGGTGGTTAAGTCGTTGAGATGCGTATTGGATTTCGTCTTAAATGCAATTTCGGTTGTGTCGAAAAGTGACAGAAACATGTTTGGATGGCTAATTTTAGCAATGGAAGAGAAGAAACATGTTTAGATGGCTATTCTAGCAATGGAAGAGATTATGTGTTGAAGGGAAACGAGTGATTTGAAGTGAAAGGAAAAGAAGGGACCAGAGCAGAGATCAAATAATTTTTCTAAATTATATACATAGGACTGCAAGGATTCCTCTAACACTACGAGTTGATTGATCGAAAACCGATTTTGTTTTTTTTAGCGATAAATTGTTCACTAAATCGCTGTTTTTTTTTTTTTTTGCCCATTCAGTGGATCTACTTCCGTAGTTCATTGAAATAACAGACTTTCTTACGTTCCTCTTTTATACTACCAATGAAACGAGTGTAGCGCAGTGGTTAGAGTGATATTTATATAGAGTTATGAGGCTAATAAGCAGAATCGTATCTGTTGCTAATTGAAAATTGTGTTGATTTCTTACATCTTGTTAATAAAAGTTGTCACCGAGTTGCGTAGAAAACAGGGGGTCCGCAAAGGCTTAGTCCATTAACTCATTTGAATGAACCAGTAGTTCAAGTCTCAATCAAAACTTCTCATTATCATATAATCTTAACGGTTCAAGAACACTCCAATAGTCAATGAAAACTCAAATGAGCAACAATAAAACCACCATTCCGCAGAGATGCTCAGTCGTTATCTGCAGTACTCATGTTAGTTGTTGTTTCAGATACGCACCTTAGCACACTTATGAATGCTGTAGTGTCTATCGCTATATTCTCAACACCTTATGGTCTTACCTCGTCACTCTCGACATTATTCTATCATCCTGTATCTTCGACATTTCATAGTGTTACAAACTGTAACCAGTGCAACAAAAACCCGATTCAATTTTTATCTATACTTTGAACGCAGCTAAACACATCCATCTGGCTAAGCATGAAAATAAGCAAAAAATTTTTTTTAGCTTCTTGAGAGCTTTGAAGGAGCGAAAGTCTTAGCTCAAAGAATTCAGAAAGCTTAGCAAAAATATCCGGACAGAAATTTCAAGCGGAAATGTTTTGCCTCTATATAATTCAATAGAAAAATTGAGTTTCGAGAATATGAGGGATGCAGCATGAAAGCTTCAAATGAGTCTTGCAAGTTTTTTGGATAATCTGATAGACAGATAGATAGACAGGAAGTTGTATGCTATACCATCATTTCCACGGTCAACGACAGGAACAGTTTTCCTTAGCATTCATATGTCCTTTGTTTCTTTTTCCTTAGTTTTTATTATTGAATATCCGAGCTGATTTTCAGCTTAATTAATGAGAACTCTATCAGGTCTAATCTAAAAACGTTTGGTGGTTTTTCTATCTACCCGCTTAGGCTTCCACAATAATATTACAGCATTGTGGTTGGTGTGATAATTACGCTAGTAAGTATCACTTTTGCTGGCAATTTGGACTACTCAATAACAATTTCACTTCCTCAGTATTTCATCTGGTGAACAGGTGTCACTTCTGGATGTATAAAAAGTACACTGCGATTAAGAATAAATGTGTTTCGTGTGAATAGCATTTGCTACCTAAGCTATTTCTCACTATCATTTTAGGAACGTGAACAGGTTTCATGGACCTGCTGTTTTCACACAGTCACGCCTTCTGTGGATTTCAGGAATTTTTCACCTTTTTATAGTTTATTGCTTCAGATCTATCGTCCTCAAAAGTTTCTGTATCTGCATGTGACTTCCAGTGCCACAACATACTTTGACATTATAACAAAACGCCGTTTAATGCTGGTTGAGTCGACTCTTCCTAGAGTCTAAGATAGCCTAACTAAAGCGTTCCCTCTTGGATCACAAAGCGTGCACCTTTCTCAGACAAGAACCTGACAGCCAATTGCAGCAGTTTAGCGTACGCTTCCGAAAAAGTGAGATTTGTGTTTGAATCCCCGTTGAAGCAAACGTTTCCTGCACAGCACTCTACATTATTGGGTATATTGAAACATTATAACACCTCAAGTGGCGGTCAAATAAGAATGATTTCTGATTAACACCAAATCGTTACACTCGAAGAGATTGAGAAACTTGATGAGCACTGTGCGGGTCGAACCATCACTGTTTCCGTTATAAACGGCATCACTACGACTGTGCCACACGCTTCTGATCATATCAGCAAGATATGAAAATTTTGTAGGTACTAAAATATTGGAGAATTGTTTCAAAACTGTACGTTCTAAAGTTTTAGTACTTACAAGCGCTGAAAAGTTTATGTTGTTTTAACCAAACTGGCTACTTCGTCGCGTGAGTCAATATATTATCCGCTTTTGTTGAGTCCTTTGCCATATCCTCTCTCAATACTCTACGTGGTATTTTTTATTTACATCTTTTTTACTTCACTTTTCCTTTGAGACTTTTTTTGATGGAAGACGTCTATACATTCTGCAGCCATCGAGCTTTTCAGTAATTCACATATTTGCGAAATTGGAACAACTGGATGCAATGGAAAACCCAATAACAGAATTCTGTGCGTGAAAATCAATTCAGTGAAACAAGAAAAAAGAATAGATTGTTTTATGGCTCTGAAGAAGGCAAGGCGTCGAAACGTTAGCTGAATAAAGGTTTTATTACCAAAGTTGTAAGCTCAGTTATGTAAAAAAGATTCCAAAAATAGAATACAAATGACACTCATTGATTTTCACTAGTTTTCCGAAAGGGCTCTCAACATTTTTCTGAGATAGTCAGGAATATCGGCGAATTCAATTTCTCAGTTTTTTTTTTGATTTTTTGGAAAAATTTTTCCAATGGTAGGCAATTTTCAGATATAATTAAAACTTTTCTCCTTATCATGAATCACTATTAAGACAGTTCACAAAATGGGATGTCCAAATAAATATATATATATATATATATATATATATGCATAGATCATGCGCTCAAATTCGGTGTACCACTTATTTCGAATGTTTTTTTTGTCTCGATGATTTTTTGGATCATATTATACCTCTGTTTCGAGTGTTTTATTAAGAGCACGCTTAAATTGCAATAGATCCTTTGATCATTATTTGATCCAACATGTCATGTGGTCTGGTAAGGGATCTTGTACAGCCCGATACACGTGTTTTGTCTTTACAGACTCCTCAGTCGGACAGAACCCATCGTCTTTCGATCTTTTTATTGGTTGGATCTCTCGGGAGCCTGCTCTCCCTGCAGAGAAACATCAAAGACGAACGTTTTAACACCCTATGCCAAGTGAGATTTTCACCCAACACAGAGTGTTGTACACTCGGTTGCTCTTGGTGGCCTTTTATCATAATATCATCTTAATAAAACTCGAAACAAGGTATAATATGACAATAATACCAGCCAAAGAACAATCGAGTGCGCAACACTCTGTGTTAGGTGAAATTTCACTTGACTTAGACTGTAAAACGTTCGTCTTCGATATCTCTCTGTAGGAAAAGCGGTTCCCGAGAGAACTGACTGATAAAAAGATCGAGAGACGACGGATTGTGCCCTACTGACGAGTTTTTAAGGACGAAACACGTGTATCGGGCTGCACAAGATCCCTTACCAGACCACATGACATGTTGGCTCAGATAATAATAAAAAAATCTTCAAGATCATCTTACTTCTCAAAATTTTATTCTAAACAGTAGGAGGGAGATTTATGCGCATTTTAGACAATTTAGAAGTTTCTAGTCACCCAGTAATTTTCAACAGATACTGAAGAGGCATAGGACATAAAAATTTCAGTTATAGAGCAAAGTCTTCGAGAAAAAAGTAACAAATCCTTTCGTGGAATTTCCTTCACCAGATATTTTAGATATGTCCTGGGCAGAATTCAATAAAAATTCCTTTCACCAGGATTTGATGCTGTCCCGTAACAAAGAAGCATTTCCATTTTTCAATCTAAAGGATTAGCAACTGTCAATGATGATGTTCTCAAAACGTTTGGATTTGGCTTTTTGAGGCTCCATGGAACACTGCTCTAACATAATCAGTTGGTGGAATCAAAATAATTTGAAGCTGAACCGACATTTAAAGTGAGCACCAACGCGAACGAGAATAGACGGCACGGAATAGTGTAGAAGAATTGCTGCAAAGAGTCTTTTGCCTCATTATCTATACCCATCCGAAAAATTGCATAGCGAAAAAGCCAAAAAGGCAAGCGAACGCTACTCTCTTCTACTCTTAATGGTTTATAAAACGTAAAAAATTAAGGTCAGTCCCATGCAGCTATCACAAGTATTTCGTCCTAGTCGAGCATATGGAAAAGGAGATCCGTATTTCAGTCGTTAATTCCACTAATTTTCGTCATCTTCCATGTGAGCTGATCGAAAAATGAAGACACCACCATTTTCTCCCGATGGATAAATGGCAAAGACTCGTTCATCAGCCTGGAATTGTCGGGGTGTTGGCTTCTAAGAACTTCTTCAAAGAAACAATACCTGAAGAAAAAACATAATTTTAAATACAGACCCACCTAAAATCTGCTGATTTGGTGAGAAAAAAGGCGCACTCTGAATATTCAAAGTGCATCTTGAAACGCGTATATTACTTGTAAGCGTTACGAGCTCCTTCACGGGAAAAAAGACATCAATAATGGATTGTTCTATAGTATGCATTATCTAAGAGCCTAATTCTGCAATTAACTAACAGTCAATCCAGCCCAACCAACAAGTGTAAGTTATTTTCTCCGTTCTGATTAGTAGATTATGTCGTTTAAACCGATAACGATGTCGATGAGACGCATTAGTAATTGCTCAATGAGACTGAGCAGCCACAAGCTGAATTAATGATTTTCATTCTTTTTCGGTTATCCATTCAGACCGCCATTCTTTCTGCAGAAACTACTTAGTTGTTCTCAAATGTTCCATTAATACTGATTTATTCTACTTACCTAGACTAGTTTGTTATTAAATGATTTCTGGAAGTATGACTCCGTTAGATTTGACTTTACAAAATCATGATGTTTTCTTTTCAAATATGCGTACAGTAAATTAGTTTATGAACTTTGAATAACAAACTATTGTGGGATCATTTGCAGCACAGTGGCTAGGGACACCCCTCAGCGCGCATACAATCATTGGTTCAATTCTACGTGCTACGATTCCTCAAGTCTCATATATCACCGGGTTAAGAATTAGCGCCAGATTTGTGCGAGTGAGTAGGGACAGCGAGTCGAAACATTGCAGACCATCGCAAGCCATTTAATGGCTCAAATATCCATTTGATCACTGTAAGAATGCTACACATTCCTGCCTTCAGATGATCCGTGAGCGCTCCGTTGATTTTCTTTCCTACTTCTGCCATTGATTTCGGCCTAAGATTATCTCCGAATCAACAGGTGTGAAGACCGGTCAAGAGCCCATCGCCGAAATGAAACGAAATAATGAAGACTTGAAAACGCCTTTCCAAGGTTATGTCAGAAAACTAAGGAATATCATATGCACGACTAACAATATAACATTTGGAATATGTGCTGGGGTCCGCACAACTAGTGAAGGCGGACCATCTAAGTAAGTATGTAAGTAAGCAGTAATGCTACAGATGGAGTAAAATTCGTGACGCATCATTGAGAAATAATCAATGCTAACCGCCTTTTCCGTTTATCCTTTGAACATTTGCGCATTGACACATTCACACCTCAATACGACGAGAAGGTGTGCCAGCGTGCCTTACATCAACACATAGCTCAAAACGTTCTTCACTTCCAAATGGAGTACAATTCGCAAACTTTCAGTCTGTTAGAGAGCATTTTGTTCTGGTTTTCCAAGGAATGAGGTCGCCAAGTCGTTTCAGACTAAGTGACCTGGCAACGGAAATACGCAATAGTTGTTCAATAACTGCTCCGACACTGTCGATATTGGTGCTTTCTAGGTCTAGATCGACAAGGACGCATTATACGTAGGAAAAACATCGGAAACAACTCTTTGTTAAGATTGGTTAAAAGTAAATCTCTCAAATTATCGCACCATTTCTTTTGCCCTATGAAGGCTCATGAATGCGCTAAAACTTGCATGAAATGGGACTTATCATGCTCAGAATATGACATTAACTCAATATACTGCAGACTTCTATTTCCCTTCGGCTTAAGCGGAGATGAACTTCCTCTTATCGCCATTTCTTTACGAGGATAAAAACAGTTTCATTTCTGTCAATGTAGGTAGTTGTTATTTCATGCCACATCAAAATTCTTCATGCTTTCTAAAATGATGTAATCTCATTTCGGAACTGTCCTACATCTGTAAATGTCTTTCATCAGTTTATTTTTCCTAAATAAAAGGCCGTCACTGGGTCTTCTCACAAGTTTTTGCTTCAGAGCAACAAACATCAAATTCATTAATCAGAATCCATTCTACTGTTGGTAATCATTCGATAACTCAAATGATTACGAATCTAAACATGTGTTTGTTTTTTAGAAAGGCCTTTTTTGGGGCGTTGTAACATCCAAAGTAAAATTATGCTCACATGCACTGCGTGCTTTTACTACTAGGTTAAGAAAAGCTCTTCGACACCAGCTGAAAATTCGAAGTTTATAGATAAATTCAAATAAAAATGCGCTAATTATTTTTCAAAATAAAGACCATCATTATCCCTTCTGCCAAGGATCTGCAAGCTCCCGCATCTGCTCGAAATACCATTCCTTGAGCTGTGAATTAAAAAACTCGTGACATGCCTCGCCAGCTTGATCAAATGCGGTGCGAAGCAGAATTTTGTTTTGAGTGCTACAGCGCCATAAATAGTCATTTGAAAAAACGAACATATGTCTAGATTTGAAATAATTTAGGCGGTACTTTCCCGTTATCTGATCTCCGTGTCATTGTCTCTAACGCCAAAATTCACGAGAAGACCTAATAGCTTGGGATTTGTATAATGGTCGTGTCGTGAAACATCACTGGAGTATCGCGGACGTAATGCTCTCCCAACGTTTATTTCTTACTTGATCAAAAGAAAGCATAAAGTTGAAAAAAGATCTATTTCTTTGACTGACGCTTCATTTCATACGCGTTTCGTCTTTCTTACAGCCGATTGTTCCTAACCGATGTCCACAGTCGTTCGCTTTCATTGTAGCCTTGTCGTTTGAGTCGTATCATCTTCAGAAGAGCACCGCTCCAAAGAGTACCTCACCTGGCAGCGTTTACTCGGCTCTGAAAAGACGCCATACGTTGGAACAACAACCGAATAAATAAGTCTTTATTAACATCATGCTTTTCGCTAAGATTATGTGATTGATTGGTAATGACGAAGTTAGAAGGGAAGTTAGTTTTCTAACTCTCCTAACGATAGCTTTTACTACGATGGACAGGTAGCAGCTCGAGTTTTCCATACGATTTCTCAAAATCGTTTACGCGATTAATCTCTGTTAAATCGATCGAACTACGATGACCAATCAAAGCCGTCATTTTTCCATGGCTCGACAAATTCGTACAAGATGTCTAGAGAATTGAAAACCTGTCCGGCTACATCAGTAGGGTCCCGCACGCGTATACCTAATATGCATTTAGTCACTGCTACGATTTCAATGTAATCCTAATGCTATCTTTGAATTCATTACATTTGCAGATGAAGCGGTTTGTTGTTTGTGTGAGATCACAATAAATCAACGTTTCAGTCTTCTCTCTGTCTTCCTAAATGAATTAAAGTTCGATCATGACAGCCAACAGGGTGTCCAATAACGAGGCCTCTTTGCAAATTCGCTGCAGAAACCTGGAAAAAGTTCTACAAATCCATCAAAATTCAATTTGAAGGTGCCCATTCCATAGCTGCGCTCAGCGAACAAACGCAAAGCCATTACACAGAAATTTTTATTGTCATTTTATTCACAACGTGAGCGGAACCTATCAAATAAATGTGCTCATGTTGAGAAACAGTGCAGCTTCAACGGTACCAGATTCACTCACTCCATTAGTACCAGACGTTCAGGTGATAGAACTAATGAAATCTCTTCTTAAAAAGTCAATTTTCCTTTCTCCCATATCCTTAACACAATACCTACCTTCAATTACTTTTTTATGGCTCACTCTCAATGTGCTAAGTCGTGAAGTTTTATCCAAAATCTTTGTAGCGTAATCGTTTTCATGGGAAACGTGCCATGATAGAGGGAAAGCAAAGGAAACTGCCTCTACAATATGGTGGCTTTTCCAGATACTAGTGTTAATTTCACATCCTGACTCTAAATTCGAGGCTCATTCTCTTACTGTGTCGTTTTCTATAACTAGTTGAAAGTTAAAGACATTCATGTGAACAATTTATTTCTTTTTCTATGCCTACATCATTTTATGCTCTCCGCATCACCCTATCCTACTTCTAAACAAGTCTGCGAGTTCTGTAATCGATGATGTCTTTGCTAGTTTTTTTTTTTCTCTTTTTTCTTTCTGGCTGGCTAAACGTCATGAAACATTTTGCTGATGCGTTCGCATTCACATTTATCATAGCAGTCCTACATGTCCCAAGCAGCTCGGCGTTAGGCAACCTACTCTCAACTCATACCGTTTTCCATGTTATCACTTGTTTGACAAGTGTTTCGTTTATCAGTCATTTGAGTAACTGTTTCTGCAGTTGACTAGTTGAGGAACTGTTCTGATCAACCTCAATAAAGTCATGATGCTCACTGTGAACGTCGGAATGTCCTCTGTAAATCTGATTTTGTGATTTCGCCTCATCGCATGGGTTATCCCAGTGCGTGTTTGAATTGATCTGATGAGAACTGAGAAACTCGAAAAATTTCGAATAATTCCTCTTCAAAAGTTTGCCAGATAAACGGTGGCTCATCAGCGCTTAAACAAATTTTCAACAATGTTTGCCGCAACTTTTTGATTGGCTAAAAGGAAGATCTTCGACGTCAACATTTCTCAGGACACCCAAAGACAAATGATATATATGCAATGAGTTTCCGTCTGGACAAGTTCGGTTCTCATTTCTGTTGGATTATTCATTATTATTATTTCATTTTTTAGTTATTTTAGAAAACGCGATAGCTAAACGATTCGAAAGCCTATCTCCTTAAGAAATTTATCAATATTTCAAAAGTGACGGTTCAAATAACGGAATATGAACATTGAATAATGGTGAGCATTTATCATTAAAAGAAGCTGAGAGAAAGATACAATGAGAGTTTGATAGTAAAGTGCGGGCGTGGGTTGAAAGGTAAGTCGCGGTTTGAGTCTATCACACACTATATCAGATTCCAAATTTTGCTCGTATCATAAAATTTTTATGATTGAGATGATTGCTGAACACTTCAAATGGGAGATTCATCGTTTTTATCACAGTAAGCGGAAAATATTGTCAAGAACTAGTTTATCCAAAACTCACGCCACCTCTATTCAGCTACCGTATCCTCCAGCTCACCATTATCGATGAAAATGGTTTTATATGTGGCTTCATTCAATAAAATTTTCCAAATTGCTTGCGGATTGGTCTCATTTGGTGAAATTTCTATGCTGCTTAATGAGAGTTGCGTCACAAAACAGTCTATGATTTTCAATAAAATCACTCATAATAATTGTCAAGTGGTATAATTTCAGCTTAGTCATTTCGTTCAATTATTTTGAGCCTAACTGAACATAGACGAGATAATCTAATAATTTTTTCTATTATTGATCTTACCGTGATCCACTTTTAGAGCAAATTTTCTTCCATTGCCACGTTCGCAGATTCATTAAGTACTTCACTGCACGATCGAGTCCTTAGTCAGCTTTTCGAGCAGAGCAATTCCGACTTAGTTGGTGACTGAAGTTCAAAATGAATTAGGCAGCAATATAAAGTAAAACAATATGATTTCAATCACGGCTTCAGCTTAACTGGAGCTTAGGTCGATCTGTGCTTTCTGGTTAAGACCCGTTGACGTATGGTTACTAGCAGCCACTGAATAAATGTGAACACTGCTGAGAGAAAACCATGAGGAGATGTCTCGATTGTGTTGAGGAGGTTTTAGTGAGCCCCGGAAAAGGTGATGATGCGGGCTCAAGCGATTTTAAGGTCCATGTTTATGCTCGCATCTCAACACTCTTGGGTTTACGTCTTACATTGTACCCTCCTGTTAGCTGTGAATTCTACAGAAATATAGCATGAATAGTTTTATTCCAATTTCCAGGTGCCCATGACCTTATAAAGTGCTTGCATTTCCAAATGCGTTCAGGTAGTGCAGTGGTAGTAATCCTGCTTATCACCTGATGGCCCCTCTATGCAGTCTTTGAGTCGATACTACTACGGGTTCGACAGGTTCCTCACCTTTCCAACCGAAATATTGGCGCCAAGCTGTTAAAAACACTTCCTCCACTAAGAGTGTGCACGTTTCATTAGTTATATAAAGACTCTATTTAGAACAGATTCGACTGACATTCTGCTGCATGCATAACAAACGAAAAAGTTTTAGAAGAACACCCTTAAGAGCACGTAAAAAGCTTGAAGAATTCTGTGGATGACGGATGCAAGGAAACGTGTCCATTGCAAATTAGTGCTAGGATTCTGTGGTGTTGGATCATGAAAAATAATGATGGTAGTAATAGTCATATTAAATAATCAGTAATAATAGCAGTAATAATAATAATAATAATAATAATAATAATAATAATAACGACAAATGCCTTGGAAACATTTGTGTTCTGTCTAATTCGTAGAAATCCAGGATACTGAAACAACAAGCGCTCAGACGGTCGATTATGCGATCGTACGACAATAAGGTATTGTACCAGCTCTTCACAATAATTTGCTGATTGTAGATTTCGAAACGCAGCGATCTAAGCTGTGATTGATGAATGAGATCCGTTTGCGTCGTTAAATGACCGCAGTAAGCAACTCTGCTGCCAAGTAATGATATCCTTCAGCACTTGTATATCCATGTTGATACTTTAAAAAGCCGCAGATCAAAATGAAAGGGCAATCTTGTTTGAATCTCAGCTAATCCAGAGCACGTCACTTTTTTGGACTTTTCCTCAGTGCACTAGTACTGAGCAACTTATAAAATGTCTAATTAAAACTAAAATTGAAAGAAAGAATCTCAATTTACACAATTAATTGATTGAAAAAAGGACAGTGCTATAAAATAGTTAGTGATAATAAAAAAACCACACTAGAATACATGGAAATTTTCACATATCTTATTTCATTAGACAAATTTTTTCTCAGGTTTCACATGTCAGGTAATCATTTTTTGAGCCACGCATGTCATTTAGTCTGTTAAAATGGGCTGACTT
Source organism: Parelaphostrongylus tenuis (assembly GCA_019055375.1). Classification (NCBI taxonomy): domain Eukaryota; kingdom Metazoa; phylum Nematoda; class Chromadorea; order Rhabditida; family Metastrongylidae; genus Parelaphostrongylus; species Parelaphostrongylus tenuis. The sequence goes on from JAHQIW010007336.1 coordinate 31,934, forward strand.
ATAGAGCCCGATTCACGTGCTTCGACCTTGACGGTCTCGTCAGTCGGACGGTACCCTTTCGTCTTTTGCCAATGTGTGATTGCCTCTCACAAGTCTCTTTATATTTTGCTCGAAAATCTCCGCATTCGGCATCTAATGAAAACGTCTAGAATAAATATAAAAATGACCTTTTGTCTGAATTCATCCAATTTATTCAGCACTTAAATTTCTCATCTGGCTGTGCAGAATATTGAACATTCGAGTCCTTTCTGCAATGAACGGGTGTTCAGATGGAGGAATGCTTGCAGGCATTGTATGAAGTGAAGCAATAACAACATCTTGAGAAATTCGCAAATATTTCGTATCTTTCTTTCGGGTTTGACGTGCTTCACAATCATCCAGGGTTACTTGATAACATAATAGGAAAGAAAGCAGTGAATTTGCTTACCTCAAGTACTCATCTAAGACTGTGTTAAGAATTTATCATTTGCAAAAAAAGCAATAAAAGACTGGAGCAATATTTCAAAAGTGCCTTCACCTCATCTTCAAAATGATAGAGCAATAAAGTTCTCCTACGACAAACTAATACCAGGTCGAGTGAAGAACGTCACTAAATTTCTCATCTATCTTTTATTTATCAAGATATTTATTCTCAAAGTTTTCATAAATTAACCTTGATTTTATTCATTTACGAGAAAATGTTTGAAAAAAAAGCAAATCAGAAAATATAATTCAATTTCAACTGAAAAAGGCTGGCTGGGCCTCAGTTGTTGTATCATCATGCTCTGGACAAACCTGTGACTACGTCATTGCCACGACTCAGTGTGTTGCTCATCGTAGAAATAATTGAATCTATAGTTGTATTTTGTATAGTTAAACTTTATAGTAGTGACTTGTGCTAGCTTATCAAGCAGACAAATCAGCGGTCCCATACTTATAGATAAGTAAGGTTTCCAACTTTCTAAACCCCAAGCTCCATAATGAATGGCTAGTTTGGAGTTAGGATCAAAATGACCGCGTTTATACTGCAAAGCCATCAATAACTACTAACCTATACTCACCGCATATTCATCAAAAAATTAATCGGCAGTTAGGAGAGAAAATATACGCAGTAGTAATGGAAAAAATGATGTTTGGCCAAGATACAGTATTTTTCACAAGATTTTATCAATATTACTTCCTGATGCCAAAAGCTGCTTCTTTTTTTCGGCTCAATTCTTCATCTCTTGCCATTTCAAAGATTTTAATTTAGACTATCACCTCTTTCAATGTGATTACTGAGTCTGATAGAATTTTGGAAGCTTTTCAGAGATTTGGTATGACGTCTCGATTCCTATACGTACGCTTTGGCGTTACTCGCACGCCTCATTAATATTACATGCTCTACGGTTCATCCCCGCAAGCAATAGTAGCGGCGCCAAACATGTGCCAATCTAGACCAAGTGGAAGTATCACTTGATTTTGGTGTCTAGAGCGTTAATCAGTCGGTGACTTACGGCTGGTAACAAAGCATATAGCAATACCTTCCAGTCGACTATGACAATCTTCGAGCTTTTTTCTCAAATCTCCGAAGGTCGCCTGCATGTTCACAAAAGAAATAAGAGGCCAGTAGTAGCTTCTTGAATGATTTAGCTAATAATACGATGCTGACGAATAAACGCTATCTGTACAATGATTCAAAGTCTTTGTATTCTTCACAACCGATCAATCGAGCCCTTCTTCATAGTCGTTCGTACTCCTTGAGAGTCCTCGTCTTTTTTGTCCTTTGAACTGGATTTTCTTTGGTAGAGCACCGCTTGAATGAAAAACCTAACTCAGCGATGTCCTTATATACAAAATATTGTAGTAGTTATATGTTAATAGTGACTTGCCTTCGCCAGGTAATTATTACTGCAGTACTTAGCATTATTATCAACCAGCGCAAAGCGGATAGTTTTTTTGAAAAACGACTTTCTTCTAAACTCAGCATCTATATCATAGACTCCTTTATGATCTGGCCAATATCATGAGGCCGATATTTAGACTTTATTCGGCTAACGTTCTACGTCTTCATCCTCAGAGTCAATACAGCTCAGCTGTATAAAATCGTTCGCCCTCCTTGTGATCTTCGTCTTCGCTTTTGCACGAGTCGAATCTTTTTCGGTGTAGCACTGCTCTAATGAAAAGCCTTTCAGGATAAACAAACAAGCAGAGGAAGGAATTCCAATATTTGTGGGCTTAAAAATGCGACTTTATAAGAAAGCGGCCGCCGTATTCAATCGTCACATAACCTTTTCGACAAAAAATCATGTGCTTCTTTGTTATTAGAGACCAAAGGAAGATTCGACGTCATACGCTCTGAAAGATTTTTTCATATGAGTGTTAGCAATCATTCGAAAGCTTAAATCTCTGGTTGCAGCACTACATGGCCGTTTTCGAAAAAGTCTTTCTTAATGCAGTAGCATCCAGAGAAAAATTATGTTTCAGACCCGCCGCGCGCCTTCATTTTCATCACAGGTATAATTCGCTGGAAGAACGAAAAGCATATGAACGTGTAGAGAAATTTAGCAGTATCTGAGTCAATCGTTTATCTAAAGTTCCTTCCAAAATGGGGAAAAAACTAGACTCTATTAACGTTGCATCTCACACCTATAACACTTTAGGCCGTCCGTCGATCGCCCCTCCCTCCATCGCGTGGATTTCAATTTTGTGATTGTTGAACTGCAGCGCTCCTACGTTACCAGCACATGCAGTTGTCGTTCTTTCGAGAATATCTTTACAAGTATGGGTCTAGGACCAGTATTCCGATCCCTAAAAAATAATGGAGTTTAGTAGACCCAGAACGTTTCTGTATCAGCGACGATGGGTGCACTGTACGCCCCAATTTGGCCCTTACTCTGTACATTGAATATTCAAAATTCACTCTAAGGAATAGCATAGATATCCATTTCTGGATGATTGGATGTTCGGTGATCATGAAAATTCGTGCGATACCAGCACAGCTTTTTTCAAGTGTCTTTTGCCAGTTCAGCAAGATTTTTCGGTACAGGTATGTTTTCTGGGGACAAATGAGGTAACGACGACTTTCACTAGAAAAGAATTCATCACTAGAATAACTCTCAGGGCATTAGTAATCATTTAAAAGCTGAAATCTCTGTTTATGCACGACATGCTGTTTTTTGGAGAACCCTTTTCGAGGCTGTAATGTTCAAAATAAAATTATATTTACACCAAGTGCGTGCTCTTTGTATCAGTTTTCTGGAAGCACGAAAAGCATATGAAAGTGTAGAGGAAATCTTTTGTTATTAAAAACATGCGTTCTATTTGGAATTTTATTCCTAGCGGAAAAAAATCCCTAATTAGATGATAAAAATTACACCATACATGTGACTCGCGCTAACACAATCGATCGATCGATCCCGGAGCGCCTCATAAAGTCCACGTTTAGCCCCCTCCCCTCTCAGCATCTCAGCACACGCATTAGTTTGCAAACAAATGCGCCGCGTATGTAAAAGTCAACCTCATTTTCTTTGCCACATTACAGTGAAAGGGTCTTTTCAAAAGACAAACACAGCGTTGATATCGCCAAAATTCATGCCATCGAATGGTTACCCATAATTCTAGGTAAGAAATCTGCCTTGCGAGAAATTTACGTGTGAAGCAAGAAAATTTTTTTCTGCTATTTGTTATAAAACGACTTTTTGGTAAGCGGCTATGTGGTGCACTAGTCAGAGACTTGTGCTTTCGAATGCGTACTAAGCGAGCGTCGACCTTGCAGGTCGCTTCCCAATTCACAGAGGCCAAAACCTTTATGCGGTGACAAGCAAGAAAAGCGTTAGGTACTGCTCTTTCGGGGCCTCACTGAAAGTCTTTCCTGACAATTATTGATAATGAAACTACAGTGGAGTTTGCGCAAATCTTTGTAGAGAAGTGTTATTCGAGAACTCTTTTCGGTGCTTACAATCTTATATCAAAATAGTAATGTTATTAGGACACCTTAATTGAAAGCGGGGCTTTATCTACAACTAATTTCGTTGTAGTAATCATTACTTACAATATTTCATAGTATTAAATCGTTCTTAAATAGAAAATCTTCACCCTCAACGATTTTCTACTAGCTATGAAATCTTTCTTTCTTATTCTACCCTTCTATTATCTAACACAAATGCTGACGTGGCAAATTTGAAATGGCTTATGAGATTTCACTTCCTATGACGACGTCTTCACAGTAGACTGAGTTCGGTTGTCTTCCGCGCATTGACATTTCCACTACTACAGAACTAATCTTTTGACGTTCTTTCTGTGAACTGCAAGTTTTTCCCAGCTCAACATTTTCGTGGTCGTTAATTTTAGATTGGCTGTCTATGATAACGATGTTTTCGTTAGTAGATTAAAAAAAATCTAAAATTTCTCCTGTCGTTGCAAAGTTAGCTTACTCTTCGATCCTTTTCAAGTCGCTGTATCTCGGCACAGCCATCTATAGCATTTAGTTCTATAAAATTAGTTAGCTATCCGTTTATTGAGAGAGTTATTTTGGTCTCATAAGAAATATCTGCTTGATTTACTGACATCTTTGACAGTATTTTCATTTTCAGATGGATTACCTCTCAGCTTATGAAGACGAAATTTCCAGTACTTCGGATAGGACTGAACGCAGCTACCATCACTGGACAAGAAAAAGGTCTTCATAGAATTTTGTCCCCTCACATTTCTGCTTTACTTCGTTTCTACCCTTTTATTTCGATGCACAAAGGTGAAAAAATCTTCAGTAGTTAGAGTCACATCTATGTTTATATTCAGTACAAAAATGCCACTTATTCTCTTCCACTTCCCGCTCGCAGCACAATTTCCACTCAACTGATCTCACTTCCTTTTTCGCATCAATTTGTTTTTTTCTTTCTCTTTAGAGCAAAGAATTGATCCAGCTAAGCCTTTCCCACATTGTCGCCACAAGCACTCGCCTGGCGCTCATGAATCGAAGGGATTCGCTGCCTTATGAATAGCTTTTTGTCAATAAAAAGTAGCCCTAAGCACTGTTTATTTGATGAGTGAAAATTCCCCAATGCAAACACTGATTCGTACTTTCACCGAACTGTTGAAAGTCAAGCGATAGAGCCAAATTCAAAGGAACGTGCTTGGAAGGTGCTGGAAATTGGTGTGCACATTACGAATTATGCTTGAATCTTTCACACTTATTTCGCCATGAACCAAACCACTGTACTGCTTTGCAAACATTTTTCAATGTAATGGAAGCAACAGTGAGAAAATAATTTAGTGTTTTTTTTGTCGGACAGGGATTTTCGAAGAAGCCTCTGTTGCTGGGCAAAGACTTTTCACTAGACTATCAGCCATTTGAAAGCTTAAATCTTGAAAAATTCGGAAAAGGACTTGTTTTTTTCAAAAGGTCTTCATATACCTGTAACACTAAAAGTTAAATTGTGTTTCATGCGCGTCGCACGTTATCGCGCCTATATTTGGCTATACAGAGCTTCTCCTCTAAACTATTACCAATTATTAGATAGCGTCACTCTCGGAAATTTCTGAAGTGTATTTGTTTTTTAGGAGAAAATTCTCCAAATTATACCTTTTCTTTAAAAGAGTCTTTTACAACGTATAGCAAGATAAATATAATTGTGTTCCACAAGCATCGCGCGAATTTTTGTTATTTATTTGAGAATCGTAGTTTCATTTGTAGATGTAACTGTTCTATGTTAATGCTGACTTTCTTCTTCATTCTATGTTACTAAACAAAACTCGCTAGGTAGAGTAAGCATAAGCAATCTACGCCTATCTACGATGGGAATATAAACTTATAGAGAAAATCTTGCAGTATCAAAGCCATATATTTTCTCCGGAATTAATTTCAAAGATAAGAAAAATCCTAGCTTCAATAACAAAAATCGCGTTGCACATGTGATTCACTCCTTGCCGTTGATCGATCGCGTATCGATCCCTAGCCACTGACACACCCTCGTTTAATAACACTGCGCGGCGTGTAGAGCTCAATATTACTTCCCGTGTTACAGCAAGATAAAACGATCTTTTCAGAAGGCAAGAATAGTGTTGAAAGGTTTCATACCTACACTATCGAATGATTGATTACTAATAGTGTAAGAAAGGAGCAATGTCCTTCGAGAGTCTTTATAAAAAAAAAGTATACCTTTGAATTCTAGATTTTATCGAATGTTCGTTGATAGTTCAATGGAATTGTGCTGTCCTAACAAAACACAAGCGCGTTAAGGCGAGACGCGTATGAAACAGAGTTTTTTCCCAATGCTACAACGCTGTAAGAAGGCCTTTCTGCAGCACAAGTGCATTTTCCAAGGTCTGGGCTTTCGAATGGTCACTAAAGTTTAGTTGAAAGTTTCTGTCTACCAAAGATTTCTCTCCGAAAATGCTTGCCCGATGACATAAAAGTACCATGATTTTGTTATTGGACAAGGGTAGTCGTAGTAGTACACTCAATCACACAAAATTTTCGGCAAAAACGGGTAACAATTCAAAATGAGCACATTTTTCATGGATCTTTATCTTGAAGAAACCTCGTCCAGTATATTTTTATGGTGTGCCGACATTTTCGGTAACTTGGTCTAAGGCTTGGCGCGATGCTTTAATGTGTCGTGAGTGATGATTCCCATAGGATCTATCATAAGTTGCTTGAAAATCGAGGGGGTAGTTTCATTCCAGAGTCACGAATTTGCACTTCTCATACAGAAGAACATTGTTGACATTCTTAGCCAGATTTTCAGTGATCTATCCCCGACAACGAAAATGTGCTATTGAAATGGTACACAATTTCGATTTTGTTTTCGAAACTTTCCAGTTACAAACTTTTTGAAATGAGTTGATAGAACGAATATAATTATTCACACAGGATGTTAATGATCTATGAGGTTGCCAAATCCATCTGCTCGCATGCTTTGCCACCGTTCCAAGAAATTCGTAACACCTCCCAATTCAAAAGTGTCACTAACATATCACGGTGATGTCCAAGCACGACGCTTCTGGAAACCCTACTCGCTTGAAAAGCATACAACTCGAAATAATCCTAGGCCGTAGCGTCATAATCAGAATTGAATTCCTGTAGTGAGAACGATGGCCAGTTGACAATAATACTAGATCTTAAAGCTCAAATCGCGAGGAGAGTCGAACTTTCACTTTTTTTGACAGCAACGCTATCAGCTTTTTGGAATCCAAAATAACGGTGATTTTGTAGTAGGGCCAGGAGTTTGAGTAGCTTTCTTACTTGCATAAAAAGATGAAGTACTTGGAGAATCCCTGAGGGATGCATCATGCATGCGTCTTCGGTTTTCAGTTTCGTTTGTCAGTGCTGCTTATCCTCCCAAATGAGTCTGCTACCAATTCACTGACATCGGATGTATGGGCAGTTTGGCGAGCCATGAGCGCGGGATTGAACCATCGACCTTGTGTGAGACGTAAAGTACCTCTAACTACTGCGTCACATGCGCTCTTCTTCTTCCATTACCACAACTGATTTCTTCTTCGTAACTGAGTACCACTTTATTTTAGTATAAGCAATTCTGATGTTTAGAATGGCATGTATCTGTTTATGGTAAAATGAACAGTTTTTTTGGAAATAGAAAATTTAACTGACTGACGCATAAAGACTATATGGTTGGTGTTTACCGTGGCTAAGTGTTTAGTTCTGTTTTATGCTGCTAGTTGATCGCGTTAAACTATTAACGTAAGCGAAGAGGATTGTGGCTGAAATGTCTGCAACGTTAGCGATTGAGCCCGATTTTCGTTCGGCATAGATACCTATCGACGGTTTTCAGGATTTGAGCAAATCATGAATCTCAGTATCCGATATCTTTACCTATGACTGCTCCATGAACCATTTGATGGGAATGCACCATAATACATCTGCTTAAGTTCGATCACTGATGATGAAACCATTTCTATGTATTTTAAAGCACTTCAAGAACAACAATCGGTATCTTATAGGCTTGAGAGTGTTCAGTGTAAATAGGCCTTTGAACTACCATCTGTCCAATTTAGCCCATATCCACAAACCTTTAATTCATTCCACCAAATTCGAAGTCATCATCAAAATTTTCAAATAATGATCTCAAAAAAAAAACCCACATTTCTAGATAGCGAAATTAGGCAAGAAATATCTAAGCTCCTTATTCGCATATTGTGACTATCTAAGATAAAGCATGCCGATGGCTGATCATTTTGCATCTTGTTCTCTTCAAACTTTAGTGTTTCACCTACCTCGTTCCTTTTCTAGACGTATCAATGAATGTGGGTTCTAAGAGAAATCAGATAACTCATATGGCTAGCTTGTTCAAAAAGTGTAAGGCTTGTGATTTTTTGGTATACATCATTACTTACGAAGCTATTTCTAGCATTATGCCTTCTATATGAATTATCTATTTGTTCTCTTCTTATGCCATAACCACGAAAAATTCATACAAAATAGCATCGCATTTCTTTTCGAGAGGAAATTTGGGAAACATTTTTTATTCATGGTAGAGCAGCTTATTGCGTGCATAACTAATTCATAATCCTTTCGTCGTCCTAAGATGCTTACGTAAGAGCTTATAGCTTTCAAATAGAGCCAAATCTGTGGGAAATTTTGACGCTCCATGAGAAACGGAACATGAGAACCCTCTAAATTTTTCCACCGTTCACTACCAAAACAAATATTTTTCTGTAGGCGTTTTTGGTCTCAAATTCTTCGCTTCATGATTGAGTTTTTCTCGAACATTCCTTATGGTTCCACTTACATGTAGGCAAAATTTTACATCTCTGGCTATCAATTCATCTCATAATGACGAAGAATATCAAACTCAGCGCTGATTTCGGTATATTATTAGCATCCGGTACTGTTCTCTTACGACGGCGCCAATTTAGGCCTTCGGTACAAACGTATTTTTTGCTTTTGCAAAGCGTTTTTGTAGTCTGTCGATAGCTCAAGTCAAGTGAATTTCGATGGCATGTTTAATTTCTCAATAGCTTTTTTTTGGCGCCGTACCAGTCAAAATAAGATTTTGTTTCAATATGCCTGATAATCATTATTTGAACCACGCATGTCAGTGGTCTGTCAATGAGGGCTGACTTATAAAGCCCGATACACGTGTTTCGATCTTGCGATCTCGTCAGTCGGGCAGTTGCCCTTTCTTATTCTTAAGATTTTGTTTCTTATTCGGCGATTCCTTACTGGATAAAAGCCTAATTATAATGAACTTTTAATCGGTAGATAGAGAAAATCTTTTCGATTATAATGGTATATTCGGCTTTCGAAAAATACTTCTTAGAGCTTTGTAACGACCTTAAAGAATACTGAATTTCACACTTCAGTGAGCACTTATAGTCGGCTAGGGTGTGTAGAGCTCCAATACCAATCCACTGCAAAAATCACATGTGGATTTTTTTTGATGGAAATCAAAGATCTGTTCGATGCTCCAGAATTTTTTCCAGATGTCCATGTGCTTTTCCAAGAAAAAAGACTTGTTAAATTTAATCTATCTTGTTTCAAAGATTGACAAACTCGAAATAAAATATAGATCAGTGTTCAGGAGACCATAGAACTTTGATCCAAGATCCAAGAGTGATTAAAAAACATCGTCACCTAAATCGACAATGGAGATATCAGCTGGGGCATTGACAGCAGAATTCAGATCAACGAATGTTATAAAAGTCCGATGGAAATGCTCTTCCTGACGAAAGGCGCGTTGAATCACCTCAAGTGTGAAACATAATTTTTATTCTGACTTTTACAGCGAACTGAATGGTTTCCTCCAGAACCTAAGTAAATCGCTGGAATCGTCCTAGATGTAAGCTTTTGATTAAGCTGAAAGCAACTTGGAAGAATTGAAAAACACCCTTGTTTTCTGAAGGGGTGCAGGAAAACAGCGATATTTCAAGTGTGTGATTTGATTTCAATGGCCCACTGGAACGCGCTTGGCCTTCGAGACTGAAATCAGCACTTTCAAGTCGTTTGTACCACTTTTCAGCAATCATGTAGCTCACAGTTCCTTCACCTTTGGCACTACAGATCGCCTTCGCAGCATTTCCTATCGAATGTTATCGCTTCCAGCAATAGCGTATCAAAACTCGAAACTCTTTTGTCCATCGTCACCATGTGATACCCGAAGAGTAATTTCAAAAACTTGATGTACTATAACTAACGTATCCGTGCAAGTTGGCTTATGGAAATATTCCTAAGGTATTCTCATGAATTTACAATGACCGATACTATGTGAAACAAACATAATTTGAATTCCTCACGAGTGATAAGAAACTTTTTTCTCAACCTAGTATATTATCCGCGATTTTGAAAAGGTTAGAATCAAATCTATGCTTCAAACTGATTAGCTGTAGTACTCAAAAAGGCAACGGCAAGTTATGTTCAGCGTTAGCATTTGTGTTCATACGTCCCTACTTATGTCATTTTCGTTTCAATTGACCATTTTACATAGCGGGAAGCTTATATTTTGCATTTCGTTTAAAACATTTTTGTAGAAATATAAGAATACTTCTGTAATTTTTTCAATTGACTGCTAATTTAGTGGTATTTTGTTTAGATCATCGGTTCGAATGTTCTATGATGAGAGCAGTCTTGGCGATCGAAAAACAGTGAGTTCTGGTTTCTGGAGGCTTATCCTTTTTGGTATTGCGCTCTACAGAATAGCTATCAACTATCATGATTAGGCAAAGTGTCAGCGTTTTCTGAAATTTCTTGTTCCACTTATGCTTCCTCTTTCTTCCGCTTTTGATAGTGTGTATGTCTTTGCTTTTGCTTCAACGTATCTCGTCTCCACTGTAATTAATCGCGCTCACTGTCTCTATCCAGCACTTGGTTATTTTGTTGATATTGGCAGCATACGCTGATCTCTCGTCTAGTTAATCAAAAACTCTGCAAACTAGTAGTTCAGTGTCATTTTTAATGAATCTTTAGTTTTGATACTCCCAGGTGACACATCGGTAACATTTTATATGATCCTTTCACTACTGCCAGCGATTTCGATGCCACGCCCATTTGACTTCGTGTCATTGGGACGAAATAGAAGTACGCATCGAAACCGAGTTGTACGGTCCGTGAGCCCTTGAAAGAGGCACAGCGCACCGTTTCCTTGAGATTACCGTAGTACTAATCGGTTTGCTAGCATATGTCTCGTTTAACTTTGACCTTACGTGTTCGCTGTGATCTTCTACTTATGTTTCTTTTCGTACTCTCGGACACCTTTTCTGTGTAAACTAACACTTGTGTGTTATTTTTTAAAAAAATTGGCCCAGCATTTAACCACGAGGACGGTGTTATTAGGTTTTTTCAGGTTTTTGTAGGACAGCTTGTATCACTTTCATTTTTTTATAGAACTGACCTCATCTCTTTTGCAAAGATACGTTTGACAACTACAGTCCGATGAAAATGTCTTTTTTTGTAGCAGCAGTAATAAGTCTGGGTCCGATACGATATCGATTGATTTGAAAAATCTAACAAAAAGTTCCATGTGGTAAAAACGTGACCGAAATGTCACAAAAGCGTATAAATTCACGTCAATGCTCGTGGTTGTGAGAGAATTGAACTTTACCTATAACTAAGTTTAACAGAGCAGCACAAATGGCGGAGTAATTAGAGATGCTTTGGATCGCACACAAAGTCGATGGTTCGATCTTGCGCTCATGGCTCACCAAGACATCTATCCCCACCGGGGACGGTTAATTGATACCAGAGTTTTTGCGAGGATAAGCAGCACTAATTCGATGTAGCGGTAGGCTACCGCGAGCCATTGCAAAACCTGACATGCATTCAATCACCTCAAACGGAGCTAAAAATTGAAGACGAATGTACTGTCTACTTCAGTGGATAAGTACCGTAACAGATCGCATGGGAGGCTCAAAATGTGCTTCCAGATTATTGTGAAAACGAATGACGAATCCCTCAGGGACTGATTAACGGCAAGAGCTTTATCCTTTGTCTTTTACATCGCAGCGCAACTTCCTCTGCGTGCTCAAGGAAAAAACTATGGATCGTGTTAGTGGTGAAAACTGCCATAAACTAAGTGGTTCAGTTGATAAAGCGACAAAACCGCAAATCCTCTTCCAATCCACAAGAGTCAGTGATAGCTACCTCTGTTCGCCAGCATATCATGGTCATCTTGATATTTTTAAGGAAACCACTTTCGGTTGGCATTTGATATATCAACGACGAGTAGTAGGAAATTCTCAAGCCGAGCCAAACCCATGCACGAAGCTGCCAACTCTAGTGATGGCAAGTCAACGAGGCGAAAATGCAGTGCAGTCGATATGTCATCTGATGATGCACCACAAAAGTGCAATTGGTTATTCAGAGAAATGAAGAAAGCTCCTCAGCGCCAGAAATGGGGAAAATGAGCTCGTCAGTTGTCGAGCGAAAATGTCAGTCGAATAGAGTGTTTGTCAATTTATTTTGTGCACATAAACAGAATAATTTATCGAAGCGCTTTTCAGAGCAGGATAGACTTCGTTTCCACTAAAAAGTCACTTAGAATGCTTCCTTTTTTCGTTAAAACACACTCAGGAAAGCTTATTTGAGGGCCGAATGTTTGCTAGCTTATTTGTCTGCAAGAAGTACCAATTATTGATTCTTTGCAGCGTCAATTTCTAGAAACTCAAAACATATTTATAATTCCTCATAGTGCAATGGAAATAGTGATTTCAATTAAATCAATTTTCCAACTTCTTCCTAAGCGAAAAGAGCATGGCAGGTTGGCGCGCAGTAAAGTATGCAATAGTTCAAAAACTGTAAAGTAATGAAACTTCGAGAGTGATAAATTTTCAAAGAATGAGCTTGCATTTGAGTCCATTGAGTATCGTTGAAGGTGACTGAATGCATATCTGGCTCATATACTGATTCACGGTGGCCTACCATATCTCACATCGCTGCTTTTATTCTCGACAAGTTTGGTAGCAAGTTGTAGGTATCGGAAGGATGAGAGGTTCAATGAGCAACGAATTAGGGGGTCAAACTTCGCAGCGTGTACGTTGCAGAGCGTCTCTAACCACTGCGCTACACGTGCAAGTGAGGTATGCTATTATGTCACCATGCGTGTCATATGCAGTTGTGGAATCTTCACTGACCGATTGGATTCACATACAATTTGCATTTTGAATTGTAATCGTAACATGAAGTTTACACAAGATTTCTCTTTAGACTTTTTTAAAGCTCTGCTTTTTCTTCTGTACTTCTTTCTTTACTCCCCAATGCTTTTTTATAAAGCCTTCGAAGCATTTTTATCAAGTGTAGTTGAGGAAATCTTTTCGTAAGGCAAAACAGACAGAGTATCTTTATTTCTAGGCTCCAACATTGTTTTTGAATGCACAATCGTGCATTTGTACATCCTTTTGTAAGTAGTTTATTTTGTTAGGCAGTTCCGAGGTGTTAATAACAGTATTTGTTGAATATCAGTGATGCAATACAATAATAATACAGTCTAGTGATGCAGCACAAATAATATAGTAATCGTAAACTGGCTAACGTTTTGATGAGGCTCACCTTCTGCAGAGCCTGGAACACTTCTTGGGAATTCTTTCTGTAAGTGTTGAGCGATCCATTTACGGCGCTCTTTCAATCATAACACTCAGTATCTTCTTACTTCCTATCCTACCCTTTGTTCGTTGTTCGTTATTGTCCCAGAAGTTTTGAAAAACGAATTTCTATGTTCAAGAATACAGTGCTTCTGGATAACAAAGATTTCATGTCTCCAAAGCTTGTTTCTAGGCGAAAATGAAGTGGATGTGAGGAGCAATTATGACTAGTTATCTCTCGACTTAACCTCACAAAATGTACATGTTGAAATTACCATTTAGCAGTAAAGATAGGATCTTGCTATAACATAGGATTTAGTTAACCTTTTTCAATATGCATGATAATCATATGTTTGAGCCATGCATGTGGGCTTTCATAAGGCAACTTATAGAGCCCGATACACGTGTTTCGGCCTTGACAGCGTCGTCAGCCGAGCAGTACCCTTCGTCTTTATTTAGCCTCTCGTTGAAACCCAACCACCATATAGAGTTGGCGCCAACGAATTTTTCACGGGTGCTATTAAGTGAAAAAATCACTAAATGGACAGTGTTTTACACTAGATGGCTCTTGGCTTGAATCGACAAATATATAATGCCTTTCGTTTCGAGTGTTTTTGAAACCACGATCAAATTCCATTGTGCCTGCTAATCATTATTTGAGCATTGCATGTGGTCTTTCATAGAGGAACTTATGTTCATCTTATTATCAGGCATATTGAAATTTGAGCATGGTCTCAAGAAAAGACTCGAAGCTAATAGGATAAGATATTTGACCTTTTCAATTTCTTGCAGCTTTTCCTTATTGAGAGCCTACAGCAAGTCAGTTTACCCTATAAAATCAATGTTTTGAATGTGTTCAAAGTATGTGCATGTATTTTCCTTAATCTGAGGTAATTCTTCCGCAATCTCGTATTAGCCAAACGTGTGGTTTTCGTTCGTCATTAGTTGAAAGCCGCTTTCCATATTACGTATTGCTCTCCACACTAATGGATACCACTGTTGGGATGACATAGAGGCTTTTAGGTAGCGCTATTTCACTCTCGTTAAAGTGTCGTTGTCCTTTGACGCTTCCATCCCTCTCCAGTTGTCCCAGACAGACCTAGACCTCCCTTTCGGACAAAACACCTAGCACACCGACATCCGTTCTTACCCCTTGCTTTTGGAAAAGTCGTATTCTATCGGCTACTCGAATATGCGATAACCAGTAATTTCTTGAACACGTCTTTACATTTGCTTTGGCTTCTTAGACTCCTGAGTAAGTTAGGAAACTTTATGAGTTCTCATATGTTTATCTGCTTTGTGGGGCAGTAATTCATTCGCCTTATCACCATCTTATCGAATAACCGATTAGAGCGTTTTGGGCAGTCCTCAGATTTATAAATCTTACTTGTGGCAACAGCTTCTTTGTCAAATGTCAACTAAGACGACCAATTGTCACCGCCTTTTCATCTGATTTGTGAATCACTGGCGAAACATTTATCAAAAATCTACTCAGAGATTAGAGAATTCATTTGTTTGAGTGAGTATCACTCCACTTTCACCTTTGAGAGATATACAAGGTGAATATCTATGTATCAGGGTCGAACACACTGCGCAAGGTGACAAACCTTTAGAAGCATCGAACATTTGTGAAATATTTGTAAAATCAGGAATGACGATATTTTTCAACTAAACTCTCGTTATAAACCTCATTTACATTTCGCCTATCTAGATATTCTAATGTGCAAAAACTCCTAAGTAGTTCTATCTCAATATTGAACCAAAAATTTTTTGCTGGATTACGAACAACAGGTGGATCCTTGGGTGATTTGAAACTCGCAACTACCCTTTCCACTGCACTATCAAAGCCGTCGCTTCAACTTCCTCTTAATCTTGTTTTAACCTTTCGGTGGCAAAAAGCGAAGGCTTCTTTGTGGTAGTAAAGGTCTTAGTAACTTCCGCGAAAGGGTAATCGAGAGGTTGAAACTACTTAAGTTTCAAGTTTTGCTCGTATCGCAACACTCTTGTGATTATGTTTCGCAGCGAACCCTGATGATAAAAATAAATTTGACCGCAAATGAAGTTGGAAATATCTGCTCAGTGGTGCTCAATTTGATGATGTGACTTTCTGTAGTTAATTCAGCATTTTTCTCCAATTGTCAGATATCGGTCATTTGGCGCCAAAGTTTCTTGTAATTTATCAGCGATGCATATTTGAAGCTTCGTTCCACAGTAGAAAATATCAGAATGAGAATGATGAACGTCTAGCGTTTATTGGTAGTCCACCTAAGGGTAAAACTATATCAAAATCGAGCAGGTTTTGCTTTTTGATATCTTGGTTCATGCTGGATTAGGCATTGGTTCTCACCCCCTTTGACTTTTATGACGAAGACAGCATTTTTGGAGGTCTCCTCATTCAAATTCTTTCCATGTTTTCATGGAATAAAAATGAAAAAGATGATTCTCCATAAAATGGTCATTAAGTAGTGAAGAAACTGAAGCTTTATCAATATCAATTACCCTCCTGACCATGTCCTGTGATACTAGAAGATTCACTGAAGTGATAAAATTGGTTTCTGAGTTGCTACGATATAACCTATACGTCCTTGATATGAATAACTCAGTCTCAATCATAGTATTGAAACATTAGTGAAAAGACTGAGGAGCACATGTAGAGGAATTGAAACAACCTTCAACAAGCCAAAATCACAACTGCTGCGAAAAGAGTCCGGCATGGTCAGGCGTCCTGCGTCACAAGATAAGGCAATTTCTAGCTTATATACTTCAGTAATGGTAGACTATAAAGAAATCGTGCTGATATGCGTGCCTGCCAATGAAATAAAACCTGTTGAGCAGTTCTCCTCTTTAGAGAAACAGTGAGAGTGTTTGCTGATGTATACTTTTGGACGGAAAGAATTACAAGTGATACTCCTAGTGTAGTCCATCTAGGATTCTAGGTTGAAAATTGAGTAAGTTGCATCGATAAATCAGTGTTCTGCTTCAACACAGCATCTGCGATTCTGTGCATTGTTTAGGGAAAATTTGGTGTGACAACGAAGAATTTACGAGGGTACATTGCTCATTTAATCAAAGGAATTTGTGCTGAAGTCCAGAATTTTCATATATTGAATTTCATCATAAATTCACTTGAGATCACTATAATTGCGGACAAATCTTCTTACATCATTCATTGCCTGGAATTTGTCATTGAATCTTTTAACATTCCATCTTTAGCAGAGTTCTTACCAGTAGGATTACCTTATACCATTTTTTATATCGTTCATCATTGAAAGACCAAGACATGCATGAAAATATCTCTACTTGTCCTCTTAAAGCAATGATATATTATATCCATACTATATATATTCCATGTTTCTGGACATTCATGAAGAGATTGTATCATAAAAATTTTCAATGAATACCAATAATTTTATTAGAACATTACTGCATCTGATCCTGAAGAATCTTTACGATTGATCCTTCGTCATCAACGTCGTATATCAAAGTTTCAGCTTCAAATTTTATTCAACAAAACTGTCTTTATTAGGAACTCTTTGATTATCATTCACTTCTCTGATCCTAAAAGATAGCTTCTCAAGCCTTTTCAAATTTGCTACCCCAGTGGCTTACGTCGTTTCGGCGAAACGCAAGCACCGGCTTATCAACCTCGGAAAGACTAGGAATCCTCTCAGACTGCATTGAATTTCTGAGCGAGATCTTAGAAAACGGTCGACTAAAAGGTAATATTTTGCGATTCTCAGAGAATGCTACATGAATAATCCGTCTGTTTGCTCTGTTGCGCTATTACGGTCGAACTTTGTTTCAACACTTATCAACGCGATCGCTGAACGTGGTTTGAAGGAACTTTTCTCAATTACTGAAGAAAACTAAAAATTCTTTGAGTTCATACCCAATTTGTTCAAATGTAACAATGATTAGTTAAGCACTTCTGTCATTCAAAATAAGCGGGAAACCTTACACAAGATTCATTTGATTCACGGGTGTTGGAAGATTTCGTTTCTTTCTAGTCCTAATGTATTCATACTACGCACCAACCAGCCACTGTAAACGTTAACACTCGGTCGCCTTGTGGGCAATGCTACTTCCCTAAAGGCAAGAAACTCTGGTGAAATTCAAGCGAATTTTGGGTCGTAAGCAGAAATCCCGAGTTTATTTTCCGATCGAGGAAGACCATGAAGGTATGAGTCTTTTCCTGTAGATCACAATTGATACTCAGAGATTCTCCTTGGCTATTACTAAAATTTAAATAATTTATGATATTGTGTCTTGTTACTTATGATCCAGTTAGTCGTCGAATGCTCAAAACAGCACTAGTAAATTTTGATTTGACGTTTTTTGACGGCAGAACTGCTATACTCCGATCGCTTGAGAGGTGCGAATGACTTACACTATTCGTATGACTCATTTTATTTGGAATCGGGAAGTAAGGTGACCACAAAGACGTCTTGTTACTTATCTTGCAAACTCTGTACGATTGCTCACATCTAGCCAGATCTTTCGAGTTAGATCAGATACTTTGGTAGATACTAATCTACATTCTTTTTGCCGACTTGAGAGAAAGCTCTCATGTCTGCTTCATGATCTCATTAGACCTTCTCGTCGGTCATTCGGTAGAAATGGTCAATTATAATATATCTGCAGTTAATTAGTAGTTACGAACCTCAGCCACTTTGAGAGACAAATAATCTGACTCTAACTCATATCAGTAATAACCGTACACATGTTGATTAGTCAACTAACTTGAAATTTATTCACATGCTGGAAGGTAAAGGACTACATCTTGCATATTCATAAGCTAAGAAACCTCACCTTTTCGGACGTACATTCCTCTACATTTGCATAGAGGCATTTCCGTTAAAGAAAATAACACGTCCAGTTTTGGTCTTATTCTTGTTGATGTGTCATGTATTCGTCTGTAATCTTTACTTCGCGGTATACTTCACATTGTGAACAAAGTGATCAAATGCATATCTAGAACATGCAATAATGACCGCCGTTGCATCAAGTCAGTCTGCTATCCCCCTATACAAGCCTCTTACCAATCAGCCGAGCCGTGAGGGTGGCGAATCAAATTAAGGGATCAAATGAGCATTCAATAGTGACGGTTTCAAGTCCTACTGGTAATTCTATGACGGCATAAAGCTGGAGCTGACGAAACTCTCGGCGTTAATTAATCACTGCACCAAACATTCGTCTTTAGTCCTTGACTTCGTTTGAGGTGATTGATTCTATATCTGGCCTTTCAATGATTCACAGTGGCCTACCGTGGTTCAAATAAAAGCCGCTTTTCTTCCTAGACAAATCTGATACCAATTAACCGACCCACAGTTGACATGGTGAGCCATGAGACTGAGATCGAAGCATCGACCTTGTGTGCAACGTAAGGCACCTCTAACCACTGCACCATATACCCTCTTTCTGATGCCTTGAATCCTAAGAAATCCCCTCTTGAAGCTGTGAATGTTCCAGTGATTCATAATAGAAAGTTGACAGCAACTGGATATGGGGCACCTTACTCCCACTGTTGCCCAACCAGATTAAGGATATGAACAGTTTATTTTAAAGAGCATTTGAATGCTTCATATAATTTTAAATAGTGTCCCGTATTATTATTCTTGAAATAATCAAGCTATTGGTGGACTATATTCTCACTAAAAGCTTTTAAAAAAGTTTTCCACCACTTGCGTTATGCACTTCGTTCCGTTACAGGAGCGGAACGCACCGAGAACTTATAGAGCACGATTAGAAACGATGGGAGCTCTATTGATGCTTAGACGAATTACTTGTTGGTTGACAGTGACGAACATCATCACGACACCGTCGAGCAATTTTCAAACTTGAGCAGCATTCAAAGACCTTGTAATTCTGAGTCGTATCTGTTCATTAGAAGTCAAAGCCTCAAAAATTTCGATGTTACATATGCGTTGCTGACTCGAGGTATACCAAACAGGATCCGGCCATGCTGCTAGTTACTCACAACTTACATTCAGTATTTGATATATTTTCTGAAATTACAAGCTTTAAATCCGTTCTATAATGGTCTTCTTCATTCTTCATCGCGTCAAAATTTCACCTAATAAAAAAATTATTTTGAGTCTCGAGTAGAATTTCCCATAGGCTGCATAAAATTTCTTAGCAGCCATGTCAGTCTTTTATGTTGGAAGGAAGGAGAAATTCATTTAGTCTTAATACCCATGATTCTCGCAATCCACTTACCTTTCTCATACATATAATGAAGGTGAGTAGCTTCGGTTATTTTCAGGAGTGCAAAGGTCGATTTCCATAAAAACGATGACACACATTTCAATAGCTAATTAAGTTCTGAAATCATATATAACATCTTTTCTATCTATTTTTTCTTCGGTTTTTTTCGAAACTCTAGTTTTTTTTTTTTTTTCGTAGCTAGTGTGAGAAGTTTTTGATATTATAACCCATAACCAATTATTGGCTTACTCCATGCTCCTAGTACATCACAGTTCCTCAGTCAAAGTTTTCAAATCCAAAATACTTCATATATACTTCTTTCGAGTGGCGTTATTAAGACCACGCTCAAATTTTATATAAATCATTTCATCATTATTTGAGCCACTGTCATGTGGTTTGGTAGAGCTCTTCTACGGCCCGTACACGTGTTTCGTCCTTACGGACTCGTCAGTCGAGCAGGACCGCCGTCATTCGATATTGTTATAGTTCAGTCTCTTGGAGCTTCTGCTCCGCTTACAGAGAGTTGTCGAAGACGAACTTTTTACACCTCTATGTTCAAGCGAAATTTTCACCTGATACAGAGTGTTTTCGCCACTCGATTGCTTTGCTGGCTGGCTAGTATTTTATCATATTTTACCTTTCCTTCGAGTGTTTTATTAAGACCATGCTCAAATTTCATTAAATTCTTTCCAATATTATTTGAGCCAGCTGTCATGTTGGTCTGGTTAAGGGCTCTTCTACAAGGCCCGATACACGTGTGTTCGTCCTTACAGAATCAAACTATCATTAACTAAAGATTAAAACTTAGTATCACAGTTACTTTTCAGCTGAGCCAGCGAATTACTTTATCTATCTATCTATTTACTCAATTATAGAGTCTACAATCTCAAAAAAAATCTTCTATTCAATGTTAAAACCCTTTTGAGATTGTATGAAGCTACCTATGAGTGAAATCAAGGTTTGGCCATTGACATCACCTGTCGGCATTTTTTAGCTATTCAAATCGACTCTTGACAGTACGATTTCTTGGATATATTCCTTATATATAATGCCTAACAGTGATCAAACGTAAAAAAAATAGTTCAGATTTTTTTTCCCCCAAACTTTCAAATCCTGTTCAGATTATGTTCAAATTCATGTTTAGTTCCAAATCATTTACTTGATATCCAGTTATGCGGTCTGCAGCGTTTCTTAATGGCGAGTAAGTACAAGGCTTGAGTAGTAGATTGACTTTTCGGTATGTAGGGCAGCAATGAATATTTGATCTCCTCATTCGCTGTGCAAAAATTTTCCTAGGAGTGTTAAAAATCATTCGAAAGCTTGTATCTCTGTCCAGAGACATGCATAGCCGGTTTTTCAAAACACCATTCTACAACGCTTCAAAATTCAAAACAAAATTACGTTTTACATCGGCCGCACGCTTTCAGTTTTATTACGCGTATAATTTGCTGGAAGCACGAAAAGCATATTAGCGTGTAGAGAAAATCTAGTAGTATCTCAGTCAATCATTCTATTTGGGTTTTCTTCAAAACGAAACAAAAATTCCTAATTAAATATCAACTTGCACCTCATATGTCTAACCTGTCAGGTCAAGTCGATCGTCCCGCCTCTAGTCCCTAGCTTAAGGAGTAAAGAAGCCGCTGAATATGTGAACTCGAGCTTATTTTTCCTGCTACACTACCGCGAATGGTCTTGTAAGAAGGTAAGCAGAGTATCGGAATCACTGAAACTTACACTATTGAATAAATGCCAAAAGTCCGAAGACAGAGCTCTGTTCGGCTAAGTGCAGGACACAAATATTTTTTTTTCTCCGGCAGCGCTATCGAAAAATTTTTACAAGAAGTAAACAAATTTTTGATTTTTGATGTTCTTCGAGACCTGAGTTATCGAAACAGTGCTAACACTTCATGGAAGGAGTTTTGTCTAGCAAAAAACAAGCGAGATAAGGAAAAAAACGCGCGGTCGTGTGTGACATAATTATTTTGGATTTTACAGCATTGTAAAAGAGTGTTTTGGAAGCCGGCCATTTACTGCTCTGGCCAGGAAGTTGAGCTATCAAATAATTTACTAACACCCCTACGAAAAATTCTTCTAGAGCGAATGAACCCGAGTGATCCTTGCTACCTTATTACCGAAAAGTACCGTAAATTTTATTGAATACAAAGCAGTACCCTAGGATAATGACTGACTTCCGAGCGTATCGCCCTCTTCAAAGCTCAGAAAAGTCGGAGTGACTCGCAATCTACTCAGTCAAATACTTTTATAGCCCCAGAAAAAAACGTGGTAAACAAATCTTTGGATTGAACTGTTAACAGCTTCTTTTCACAGCACCCGCTGCTTTGAAAATGAGAACAAAAGCTTAGAAAACTGCTGTTGCTTGTGACTGACGTTTCAGCAAACACGCCTTTTTTAGAGCCGTGCAATCTAGTCTAGGGACTACCTATCTACCCACTGTTTTGTTGACGAAATCCTCAGTCTACCATTAGAGAGAAGCCGCACACAGTGGTACATCGGGTAAAAGTGTGCCTGGCTCAGGCCACAAAAATTAACCTGAGATACTATAAGAAATCACGTGTAATCATGAGGCACTCCTCCTTGTGGTTCATTTTTAGATTCTTGGTATATATTCAGACAAATTTGAAAGGTTTTTGGCGCAGATGCTTCAAAATCTGTACGAGATGTTTACATCAAAATTTTAACCGATATCTTTTTTCTCTCTGCGTGCGTTATAGAGTATTTTTTACTTTTAGGATTTCCAGCTAGGTGCTCAACTACACGTGCGCAGATCAGTCCACTTGTATTGGCAATGTAATCATTCTCTCATACCTTACAAGAGACTAAGTATATCGTACCAGATCTCACGCAATCAACGTCTCTACTGCTAGAGCAAATCATGTAAATTTCGTTCCACGGAAACGATCATACAGCCGGTCACTAAGCATTTGGTATATAGTGCCTAGGGGTATTCGATTGGTGCTACCCAATTGTAATCCTGTCCTTCGAAAGCAACGTTACATAACTGTTCTTAATATGTTGCAAAAACCGCCAAGATGAGCAGGACCTTAATTTCAGTAAACCTCTTGCCTGAGAGCGCCCTTTACTCCAAATCAGCTTGAGGAACTCTCACTGTTTTGTAACCAGAAACAATACTCAGTCACTCTAACGAAGAGGAAGAATGGATTGGACTACGCACAAATGAAGCGAAAATCCATGTGGGAAGGTGATCAGTCATAATGGCTGGTTCTTTGTTTCGAAGACTATTTCGTCCTAATATCTGAACACGTAGACCTTCAATGAATATGTAAAACAACATGAAAGAAGAAATAGACAGAAGAAGGAAACCAGCGTAGGCGACATTCTGGCCGCTCGAAGAGGCCAGCGGCCGAATAGCGGTCCCTAACTTAGTGTTAACCTTTTCAACACGGACTTCCAGTGCTTTGTTATGTAGTAGAGATGCGGCCTAATACTTCAATCACGTCATCGAAAAGAACAGTGAAGTGAACTGAAAATGGGTGCAAGTATCCTCTTGGGCTGGCACTCAAACGCTGGGCCGATGTGACTGTGGCTAAGGTTGATTGTTTGTATCTGCAGACGATAATGAGTCTGAAAGAATAAACCTTGCTTGCGTCATCAATTCTAATACATTTCTTGAAGGAATAAACCTTGCTTGCGCTATCATTTCGAAAACATTTCTAAAACAGACGACAGTTCTACGATAGCGAAACCAATGCAAATCATGCCGAGGCCCGCGCTGCTAGTGAAGTTCACTTGTCCATGTGATCCGAGCAAAGATGCCTTCACAAGGCCTGCAACGCAATGATAGCGTACATCCACCGCATGCACGATTGTGGTTCCACCCTACCTTGAGCCTACCAAACCATTCATTGATCAGGGGTCAAAAGTTTGGTATTAGGCTTACATGGGTCCGACTCACTCTTTGTATTCAAGGTTGGTGCGCTCCGTTATAGCCATTTTGGGACTCTGAAAATACTGACCAAAATTCAACGAGATTTATGAAAAAAACGGAAATTTTCAAAGCAGCAGCTGAACTAACACGAAAACTCTATAATTTTAGATAGCCTGTCCTATGATTTCTACTGATGCCAGAACTTCGTACGTCCGTTCTTGACTGGTTCCATTGTTATGAAATTCGTCGCATTTAGACACAGTATCGGTTGCTGAAGGAAGGCTTAATGGTTTGATAATTAGGCAAGTGTTACGAGGATACGTGACTTTCTTTTGCTCAGGTTGCTAACAACCTCGTGTTTGCTGAACAAAAGAAAGTCGCGGAATTATTCAATCAATGCCGGGGTTAATCAATAGTCTGTCTTAGAAGTTACCACGAGATTACTATATAAATTTTATTCAGCTAATATTTCGACGTCTTCGTCTTCCTCGAAACTGATTCGAGTCGATCCCCCCACAAGTGCTCATTCCCGTTGTGGTCTTCTACTTTGTTGTTGATAGAGTCGAATTTTCTCCATTGGAGAGCCGCTCAAATGAAACCACACTGAGGATATTTTTATCATCTTTGGGGACGCGTATTGACCTTAGCTAAGTATATTCCCTCTACTGTGTGAGTTAGCTCCATAAGATTGTTGCTGCTGACGTATGCTAATCAGTGGATTACCTAATAAGTATAGTATCAATTTTTCTTTGCAAAAAGAAAGACTCGGTCTGCGCATTGCGGGACTGAACCATCTCTTTGCGCGTACTGAACGGCATTTTTCAAACTGCACTACCAGCGTCTCTTGATTGTATTTTTTTACATGAGTCGACTTCTCATCTTCAGTCTGGATCTTTGTAAATCATGCGTGTAATTAGCTTCCTCTCGTCCATCGATCACAGATCTCGACAAAGTTTTCCGTGTGTTTCGACCACTGATTGACGATTGCCGTCTTCAATAGAAATGTCGTTGATTTCTTAACGATTAGAATTTTGTTGGTATCTCGGGATAATTGGAGTTGGAGTTTTCAGCAGCAATTCTGCTTAGAACAGTAGTGAATGCTGGTCGCGATACTGACTGTGAATAATTCGAATTCAATTTCTGTAAACTGTTTCAGTTATGGCATTATTTTGATAACCTGTTTGCTTTATCGAGGTTCTTGAAAATTTTGGTACTTTGGAAAATTGCATTTCTCTACGAGGTTGATAATGGAACTTTCGGCTCGTCTATATCTTACTTCGACACCTCGCTCAGTTCACTTTATTGTCAAGGTATCACATTACATTCGGGCAGCAGCTGTGAAAAGGTGGCGATGAATGATATCTCAAATGATATCACTTTTCCCACTGAATAATGATATCATGTTCATAGTGACACTATATCATCGACAACTTGATTTTGACGCAGTTTGAATAACTGGTTTGTTTTTACGAAATAGGAGCCTCAGAACAATTTACTTGTAACTGATGTTTTGTTGGCTGAAAAAGAATTTTTCCTCTGGAGAAAATATAGTTTTTTCATTGAAAAACTGTGGCTCTTGAGCTTTGTAGTTTCGACACCTTGAAAGTTATGCTTCTCACTAAGATGAGAAGAAGAAGTAAGAAGTGTCTAAGTATTTACAATGTCTTTTTTTTGGGAAGTTGT
>JAHQIW010007337.1:0-28931 GCA_019055375.1 Parelaphostrongylus tenuis
ATTTATATACATATATATATGTTTTTTGATAATTTTATTGCAAATCAAAGTGTAAGAGCATTTTTTTGAAGTTCTCGCTTCTACTAGAGGCACGAGCATCTGGAAATGCATTGAACTAGATAGACAAATTCGGTAGCCAACAGATTTTCGAGATAACTTAGTCAGTAGACGAAAATCGGTGTGAAAACTGACACTGACAATGAAAGCTAGTGATTTGAATCAAAAGATTGGGAACAGGACCTATTGGACTAAAAATATAAATGGGATTGGAATATTTTCATACTCACCAAAGGAAGATTTTTTTCCTAGTCTTAAAATGGTAATCATTAATACAGCCAACTACATAATCGCAAAGGGAATTTCCTTTGTTATGTATAATTTCTGTTATCTCTCAGACTCAGTCCTAGCGAGAACGTACGATCGCTGTACTTACTGTTGACTCAGGGTTAGTGAAACGATGTCTCTGCTTAAAGCTGAAATACCTGAAAAAAATTCCTTCCTTATTGCAGTACTTCTTCAACTCATCCCGAGTGAGGTGAGGATGATACTCCACTTGGTTCGCACATGGCATCATCTGGAACACTGACATTTGCTCCAACAGGCCAAAAGATCGCCGTAGAAAAACCTTACCTTTCCATAGCTTTTGATTTCTTCAAGACGTTTCGACCGTAATTCGACACTCCTGCAGACCGAATCTTTCCGTCATGTGAACGAGATCTTACGAATCATTTTAAACAATCAGCATTAATTTTTATTTGAGCGTCACTGGCGGTGTCATGATGTTTCAGTATACCCAATAATGTAGAGTGGCGTGCAGAAACATTTGCGCCAGCAGGGATTCGAACCCAGATCTCAGTGTTTCCCGCGATCGCATACGTCGGTGGTGCAGCGGCTTAGCATATGCTCTCAGAAAAAATGAGATCTGGGTTCGAATCCCGACCGACGCAAAAGTTTTTTGGTACTGTTCTATTGTGGCGGCGCCAGTTGAGGCTTTCGGTAAAAGCGTATTCTTTGCTATTATCTGACGAATTTATGATAATTTGATAGCTTAAGCCAAGTGAATTTCAAAAGTGCATTTTATTTCTCATATTGCTTGGGTTCTGAGGCCGTAGTAGTCAAAGGGAGATTTCGATTCACATTTGAAGATTCCTCGCTTGATAAAAGTTTTTTTATAACAGAATCTTAACCATTAAATAGAGCAAATCTTTCCTATTAAGAAAATGTGTTTAATCATTGGTTTTACACCTGTACACACAGCCTAGCCGGCTAAAAGTGCTCACTGAGCGTGAAAGCCAATATTCTTTCGGTCCTTACAATGCAGGAAGATATCCCTTCCGAAAGCCAAATTTATCATTATAATAGGAAAGATTTTCTCTATTTAACGATTTATCCATTGAGAAATCTCCGAATGAGAAACAAAATCTTATTTTGACTTGTACGGCGCCAAAAATAAGCTATTTAAGAAGTTCAACATGACATTAAAATTTTCTTGATTTGAGTCATCGATGACTACAGAATCGTTTTGCGAAAGCAAAAAATACGTTTTTACCAAAGGCCTCAAGTGGAGCCGCCATAATGTTTTCACACCACCCTACATTATTGGGTATATTGAAACACCATTTCATACAATTACAAACGCTCTAGATATCTCCAGAAGATTCACAAAATTTTAAAATAAAGACATTGAAGTACTTTCTTTTCTTTGTATTTCTTCGTCATAATATGTTTTTGCCCCGGGAATCGTCTAATTTTTCCTTTTTAACATGCCTGGTAATGATTTTTTGAGCCACGCACGTGGTCTGTTGGCGGATGACTCATAGAACCCGCTACAAGTGTTTCGAACTTGACAGTCTCGTCAGCGGGCGATATCTTTCGTCTTTAGCCAAGAAGTCTTTGATCAAAAAATCATTATCACGCTTATTGAACTTTGAGAGTAGTCTTTAAAGAAACACTCGGAACGAAAGATATTTTTCTTTTTTCTGAAGAAAACCTTTGTCGCTTCGTTTTTTCATATTCATTAGATTGTTGCTTGTTCCTCTTTTAGCTGTCTAATGGCCAATAAAAAGATCGTCATTAGGGTGTATCACTGACCACGGGATTGTTACACGACTGAATCTGGAATGGTGGTGCAAAGTTGTCTTGTTAAGAGAATAATTATAATTCACGTTTCAACGACTCCTTAGATAATATATTTTAATGCCGGAAAGTAGCACGTTTACATAAGAGTACTTTTAAAGTCTGAAGATACAAAAACTGCATAACAAAAGTCCAGTTACACTCACAATATAGCGCTGTTAAGAGATGGGGTGTGTGGCTCTATTGAACCGGGCGATACCGCCGAGAATTAATGGAGAAAAAGGAAAAGTCCGGGAAAACCGTACCTACATATTCAATGCGATTTTGCAAAGATGCATCAATACAGATGCAAATATCTATTTGATAAAGTTTTTAAACATATACTATTAAAGTAACACTAATTGCGACAATAAATCTATTTATGCCAAATAATCTCTTAATAACTACATCACAACTCTTCCTATTTCACTCCATGATTGTTCGCGGTGATTTCGTGCGTGTATGATTTGCAGAAAGGGATCTCTCAAAGATGAACTCTTAGTCACAAATCTAGTTCCCACCCACATACCTTTGAGTTTTTCGAGCTCTAGATATGTCAGCTTTCAATGAATCGGACTTCTCTCGTCTTTCTCATCTAGATTCGAGGCTTTCGGATGATGAATAAGGACCATGTCAATATAGCCGAATGGAAATATGCAGATAAGATAAAACTCTAGAAAGGAGAAGAAAAAATGTTAACACACTCCGTTTTGAGCAACTTCAAGGATTTTATAATTCCTGGCGCCATGCGAAGAATCATCGGCTTTTGGGAAGGATTTCGTGGTGAGAAAGTTTTCAGAACGTGACAGATCGTACTTCGGCAAAAGCTCCTGTATCACTGATTACCACACCGATAACCTCAAAGAACAAAACATCGCAAAACTGATTAGTCAAATCAATGAATCAAACTACTTATTAGACTCGACTTTTGATACTGTTTTTTTTTTCATGGCAGGGTACGATGTGAAATACAACCATAAGAATGGTGAGTCACACATGTGGTACCTCAGCTGAGCCTCAAACTAGCGATTACTCTTTTCAAGGGATCATTTGCTATCCGGTACTATCAGCAATCACCCGACAACAGGATCGATAAAGTACCGCATTTAAAAAAAAGGTAGTGAAAAATTCGATATGCGCTTATACCCAGGATGAACGTTTTAGGAACGCGAAATGGGCGCTGTGATACCAGAATTAGATGGGACCTTTCTTACAATAACAAACAATCAGAAAAATAGATCCATTCATCAAACTGATGTCACATTTGAAGAAAGAAAATTCTTTTTGAAGAAGAAGCGAGAGGCATTGTGCAACTGACGGGACGGTAATGCCGAAGCACGTCTATTTACCTCATAAGCGCCATAAAAGACCTCATAAGAGGTTTAGGACTTGTTATCAGATTAAATCAATTGAGCGAGGTCTCAAAAACATTCGAAAAGAAAGGTATGACAATACACGTTTCACCTCACGAACAATCGACTGTACAACACTGCCCGCGGGGATTTTATCACCTTGCGGCGTGTGTGAATACTTCGGATAGTCGAATAGTCGGTTACTCTATATAGGGGATACCTCCAGGCTAGGAACTGATTGAAGTGAAAATTACCGTGTGAGTGACGAGGCTGCAATGCCGAAAACTTGTGTTGCACTGTATAATGCTATAGAAGGTTCTGTCTGATTATAAGGGGACAAATGAAAAGTTTATCTCATTCGCTAGAGAGGCATTTTCATAAGAGTGTTAAATCTCATTCGAAAGCTGAGACTTGGGGTTACGGCCCCACGGCGCCGGTTTTTGTAAGAGATTTTCTTGACGTTGCTACGGGAGGAAATTTCTCGGCGTCTGAATCGCATAGTTCTCGCGGGACATAGCTCTGTCTTTGGTATATCGGTGTTAATTCGATAGCGTATTCGTTACAGATTATAACGCTGTGCGTATATCTTGAAAAGATCGTTTCTCCAAAACGAAGCAGGTATCATAAGCTGCTACACAAATGGTGATAAGTCAAATTCCCGCTTGCGACAAACATGCTCCCGTGCGATTCACCTGGCCGCCGGGCTGCGGCGACCAGTGAACGGTTCTAGGAAAGCGTTGAGATACTGCGTCAGCAATCACGAATCCGCCAAAACCATTGCGACGTGAGATTTTTTTCAGATCGCCAGTTCTCATACATTGAACTCAACTTCTTTTACCTGCTGCGTTGCAGAGAAACGGTCTTTTCAGGATCTAAGCACAGCGTTGGAATCAAATTCGATTATGCCATCGAATGATTACTAATAGTACAAAGGAAGAGCTTTGGTCAGCGAGAAATATGCGCTAGTTCTATGTGGAGATCACAACGTTATCAAAGATGCTTTGTAAAACCGGCGAAGTGTGGCTGTGGTCTAATGTCTCAACCTTTGAATGGGTACTAACACACCTATGAAAAGTTCCTCTCCAGCGAATGAGGTCGATTTTTCATTTGTCACTCCTGATCAGAGAGAATCCTATAAAAGACTTCATGAAAAGCTTAAAATATGTTATCAGATTACCTTCCTGGAAAGTCAAAATTTGCTAAAATTATCTCCTATCATTGCCTTTGCCATAGGGGGTTACAGAAACCCACGAGAGAGAAAGAGAGAGGGAGAGAGAGAGAGAAAGCGGGTAAAAGTGTACGTTTGACTTGACTACTGCTACAATTAGCGGTCATTATTGAAGCCTGTGAAACAGCTCTTCAATATCAAATTTTGCACTCAAGATTTCACGATGAGATCCACCGACAGATAATGCTGCTCCCAATTCCTGTTCGTTTTGGTAGTATTTCGCAGTATCAAACATGCGATAACCAGAGCCGAGAGCCGCATCTACAGTTGGTTTTACCTGAAATAGGGGGTATATCGATTATCCTTTGTATCATTTGAAAGACCCATTTTCATTATTACAACGGATACGAACCTCAAGTCGACTAATCAAGATGACTCTTTAAGCTTCCCAACAATTCTGAGGGGTGATCTTTTCATCACGATACCCCTCCCGCAAGAAGTTCAATTCAATTTATTGAGTGGACTAGATGTTCCTGTCATTGTATTGCTATTCCCGAAGTAAAACCATTTTTTTGAGATATATTGCCCGATAGATGCTATATGAAGAAGAAATCACCTGATTCCTTGTAATCTTATACGTTTTAAAACGAACAAGTGGTATGTAGCACCCAGTATTGAGCTTGGCTGCGCCTAACTTGACGTTTTGGAAAGCACAAGCCATTTCTAAAACGAACGGCTGGCTTGACAGAGAGAATAATTAGATAGAGAAAAGAAATAAGAGATGGTGAAGAAAGTCAGCTAGCAAATCAAAGAGAGATACTGAGAACAAAATTGGTGACGAGAATTGACTTGAAATATCACAGAACAGAAGCCATAATCTCGCCACTTGCTTACAGCATTTAGTGCTTGTAGAGAGTCATCGCTAGGCGCAAACAAAGGATAAAGGATAAAGTCTCGGCGATGATCAATTCCTCAAGGAGGCCTCAAAAATTCGTCCTTGATTGTTAGCTTTGTTTGAGGCGGATGAATGCATATGACTCGTGGTGGCCTGCTGCTATATCGAATTAGTGCAGCATATCTTCCCAAACAAGTCTCTTAACAATTTTCCCACTCCGGTGACATAGATAGATAGACTATGAAGCAACGGCTTGAGCTCGCCGTTGCCTCTTTTTCGCCCAATCACTGAGTTGAGCTTCGTACGATTAATCTATTGATTTTGTTGCCGCTGTCGATTCGTGACGATTGAAGACGCGAATAGAGATTGATTTACTGTGAAGGATAAAAGAAAACCTCAAACTTGGGTAATTATACAAGTATTCTACAGCATAAGCGCAAGATCTAACCTCCGGCCTGGTGTGCAACCGCAAACATGAGTAATAAAAGAGTTACTTGAGGATTTATTTGCTTTCTTTTCTACTGCACTGACACTGGGAGAGGAAGGAAGGGCAGGGAAACATTGCCGAGTGGTCGCGATGCTCACCAAAGTGTAGGCTTGATCCCTCCCCCCTTCCAACAGCCAACAGCGGATGCCGTAAGAAACGCTAGATCTAGGCCTCGAGATTGCAAAGAGATATGCTCAACAAGTATTCCACGACGTCTAAGAAGAAGATGAAAAACGAACTGAATGCTAGAAGTAGTGGGATCCGCATAGTGAAAAGAAAAGAAACACTGTGAAAGAGGGCCAATAAGGTGTCGAAAAAGTGTGGTGGCATAATGTGCTTATCAGACCAACCCGCTAACGACTAGCTGCTTTTAATTTCGATAGGTTTATGTCACAAAGTGGTAGGCAAAATAAGTGCATCGGTAATGTACTGCTGTGCACGCGTCCCCACGAAGGTCGCGGGTTCAGTTTCAAACTGGGGCTGCAAGTTGTGCATATCACTTAACACTTTTGAGAAAAATTTACCATAATGTATTCTCATTAAACCCTAGACGAGGCTATCCAAAGTTCACGTAAAAACTAGAGAGACGCACTCCACTAGCAATGAATCCGAGTTTTAGTCATGACAGTGAATCACTTGCAACACTTCCTAAGTAAACTGACGCAATGTGCCTGACGAGGTACGCATATATGAGCTAAATGATCATGTATTTTTCAATCCTACAGCGTTGTGAAAGAGCCTTTCACAAAACGGCGCAGTAACGCAGTAGTCAGAAATCTGAGCTTTCGAAAGATTGCCAGCACTCTAATGAGAAGTTTTTGCTTAGGGACTTTTTCATTTGTCCATTTACCATTGGAAAGAACCTGAAAACCTTATTTTTACTGAGTTCTAGTAATGGCATGATGTTGAGATATTCATTTAAGAGTGCTGAGTGGTGTGCAAAGACTCAACCCGGCATGGGAGTTGAACTCGCGTTTCACATTGACTGAGAGCGAAGGGGTGTGTCACCACTACCGCTTGGGATTGCTGAAGCTTCAAAATTTCAAATAGTAGCAAAGCGGTGGCGTCGTCTTACAGTGGTACATGCTTCTCGAAAAAGGGTGAAACGCGAGTTCAACCCTTGCCGGGCGTCGAATTTTGCGTAGCACTCAATATTTTTGAACGTAAGGAAGTTGCATACAAACAAAAAATACCGAAAAAGCGTGCTGATTGCCGCCTGCCATGATTTATGTTGTTGTTGCAGAAACCCTCAGCCCCTTCTCTTTCTGAAGCCATGCCACTGCCAGCACCTGTTCTATTAAATTTCAATGAGGGTGCCCACATATAGCACTTAGTATGCTGTTCATCCGCCAACTACTTCACGGTATTGTACCTCGGAAAATGTCCAGAACGACCCCACAAGTCATTTTCGTCCAGTAACACACAGCCCTGTGGGTAAGACTATTCCTTGTACACGTGTAGGTAATCTTTAACTACTCTCTTGCTATGTTTGGAAAAATACAAATCCTAGTTAATATTCAGAATCAAATAGCACGACTCAGCGTAGTTATGTCGAAAAGTTACTTCCACATATAACCCATCCTATCGCTATTCCGGCGCAGCCGGCACTTCCCCTCATCAATCGCCCAGTTCATGTTGCTTCAAAGGAAAGACCGTCAAGAATAAGCTTGAGCGAGACATCTGTTTGTTTTTTTTTTCTCTTCTTTGTTGATTGATTTCATTTGTTCTGTACATCTTCTGATCGTGAATATTTCACCAGTAAAGCCAATACTTTACAGGACAAGACTCCAGTATCCTTGGATAGCCTAAGGTAATCTATTTGATACATCCAAGTCTCTGGCGAAAATGTTTATACAAACTGACCGGAGTCTTTGAGATAACATAATCCAAACTGCAGACATCTGCTCCTACACCGTTCAACACCGTATATTGCCAAGGGACGGAGTTTATGCATGAGGCCCATCCAGTCGACCTGACACCGGCCTGCTCACAAACAGCAAACGTAATCAACCGAAAAATAACAAAAACCTTTCTTCTACAGAAGTTCTCCAACACATTACAATTCCCATCGTGATTATGATAAAATTAGCCTGATTATTTTCTCCTTGATCTGCAGCATTCAGCAAACTCAAACAAATCAAAAGTGTTCATATGTGGAACAAAAAGAGTTTGCAAAAAACATGGGGCGAAGTTAGAAAAGTACTTTGCCTCAACTCAAACATAATCAAATGTGTTAACTTGATAGCGTTCTTATTTTGGCCACCTTACACTTCCAGACTGCTGGAATTGAATTATGCTTAGAAAATCTAAATATTGATTACTACCATTCATATCTATTGGTAAAATCATTTTGAATAACATTAAACTGGTTCACCGATTAATACAGTATTGAAGAAGGTAAAAACGTGGAAGACTCAAGGAAAAAAAACTTTACACTATAACTTGCACATCATTCTTAGATTCATTTACAGCATAAAATTGCGATATAAAACATCTCCATAAACTGCCTCTTCAGGTTGCGAGCATGTAACAACTTTCGATGGCAGAAAATTGGAATTTCATGCCATGAACAAAAACATCTGTTCGTTAGAAATTCCAGCTTCTTCTTTTCCTTTAATGAATTCCACAATGAGCCGACACTTGCTTTCCTATTTTGATAGAAGGAAGCATTATTTCAGATATGTGAGCCATAAGCATGCCAAATTGTTACGAATGCGCCATTCAACCTCCTTCTCCGAAATGCTGCATTATTTCAAAGAAGTAGTATTCTAAATAAGACCAACAGGGTCACACTGAAGATTATCAAAAAGGTCGAAGCAATATGATGTTTCCGTACACTTTGAACGTTAGACATTCTGACAGCCACACTCTTGGATAGCCCTCAAGAAGACACTTTTTGGATAGACACGTCTACTCCGTCGTCTTTTGTGAGGATTAACAAAAATCGCTTCGTTTTTCAATCTGGGTTGCATCGATGCGGCACGACTTCATCAATGACAAATTGTGGCTAATTAGCTTAATTCCACTATTTTATGTCATATCGAGGGCTCGGCCATTATTTCAAATTACCGTTGCGTTCATTGTGTCAAACAAATTATTCGAATTAGAGAAATAGACTGAATAATGATAACGCACATGTTTTGATAAAGAAGAGTGGTGATGGGTAACTTGCCAAGTTCACTCTGACTGATCGCCCGAGGCAACAAAATAGCGGCGTGAGAGGAGGCATGGCTTTGAAGTGGTAAGACGGCGGCCTCCCTTTTATCTACACATTAACGGCTGGCTCAGTTAGCCGAGAGCTGCTAGCTGCCTCCAGTCACAAATCGGCATCTCTCGCTCAAGGCTCTTCGATCTGATTGATGAAGTGTGGAGGCTTCTCAGCCTCGCCGAGGGGTGACGATGGTGTGCAAAAATGTCGTTCGACTCCACAGAGTCTGTACAATCATCAGAATCTGCATCACATGTGAACTTTTGCCACATAGTTATAGAGCCATATCAACTCAGAGCTATTTGTTGCAAATGGAAATGCCCAAATATAACGTATTAAATGCTTCATTGATCAAAACTAAAAGGGTTTGATGGATGGAGCTAAATGCTCCATATAAATAGACCAATGATAAGAATTGGCGCTTCAAAGAAGTATCAACAAACCTCATGTGAGCTTCACATCGCATTAGAGGAAATATTCTGACTTGTTTTCTCTAAGTAAAACCGTGCTCTGACAACTATCAGCTATTCACTTTTGAAGATCTTTTCATTGAGAACGTATTTCTCTCATAACAAGGTTTGGTAAATACATTGTTGAGTAGAAATTCATTGGTGATATAGTGTTAAGTATAAATTCATTAGAGAGCTACTTATTTTGTCGTATGATAAAGAGATCTCATTTTATTACCGACGGTAGTTTCTGACGATGAATTCAGCCAGTATGAACTGCTCTGTCCAGGCTACTACCTTGACGTCGCCTGTTATCCCAATCTTTCTATGAATAGTCCCATGAAAACGCTAACGAGGGCTAATTTTTTGAGCTAAAAGTCTCCCTTTTTCAGATGAAGAGCGCCTTTATTACATTTGCAGATTAGAAAGGGAATACGAAATTCAGCCATTGCGCGTTTGACATCTTCACCATCTGCACTACCGCTTTCGTTTATTGAGTGACTTGAAAGTGTTCCAGTAGAGCCCCCATTTGCCCGCGTTACGTGCAAAAGTAACCTGGTCAGTCCTACTCGGTCCAGGATAAACCTAAATATTACATCTTTCTCATCGAGTCTTCATAAAGAAACATTGAACATAGCATTCATAGTTTCGACAAAATCAATAGTCTTCTAGCAATACGCATATCGAAAAATCCAGTCGCTACCTGCCTAAGTCCCGCGGTAGCGTCCTCGACATTTTTGAGGGACTATCGGGATTGCTGATCGTCTGTCGTTCACGTAGGTTGGAATTTGATTTCATCGTAAGGTGACAAAATAAAAGATTCATGAACGTAGGCAGATATTTCGAGAATGCCCATGTAATCTATAGCGTGCAATTCTGAAAACAAATTATTTTTAGTCAGTCAAAAACTATTGTCAGTGAAAGTGAGCATGAAGTAGTTACGAACGTTCCTTAAGAAAAACGATAGGATGTACATTCTTAAGAGGTAGTGGGATTCGCATAGCATGGTTCACACAATCAAATTACCACTAGGAGCATTCTTGGAACACAACTGAGCATTTTATATCCATGTCTATTCGAATTTCCAAAAAGCTTTTAGCAATACCTCTGCCACTGACTGAAAACCTAAGGCTATTTTTGAAATGTGAAGGCAGAAAGCTGCTCAGTAATTCTCCTCCTTGCAGTCGTTGAATTGCTACTATGTCGTGACAAAATGCATGATGGTAAAAAATAGATAACCTTGTGCAGAATATTTGCAACGATTTTTGTGATACGCAAAATGAAAATGTTCATGTCCAACTATCGGATGGTGCAATTTGTATCGCAGTGTTCAGATATATTTTGATATACTTTTGATCAGTCAGTAGTAGTTCGGCACTGTTTGGGGTTTAAGATCAAAACCCGTTCTTATACATCGATAAGCCACCTCAAGTCATTGCATAGACCAGGCAGGCACTCAGTCACCTATAACGGTGCTTGGTAAAGTCACAATTCATGGTGCATTTTCAGTGCATTCATAATAGCTCATAGTATACCATCCAGTCACGGCGTCGCATTAAGAACTCTTTGTTTGAGAATAACACTTGTCAGGAACTCAGAGCAATTTTTTTGGAGATCACAGTTCGGTGACAGAATGGAAAAACAGTTTAGACGATGCTAGGCTTAGGTTTTAAAATGGTTTTGAAAGGTCATATTTACTGTATCAAATATACTGCGCTGTGCGTGCGGTACGTTATGGATTACCGAATGCTGTATTATTTTTTTTTATTTCTCAGTGAAGCTCAGTGAAGTGATGCTCATTCATTTGTTCACATTTCACACTGCGCTCCTAACATTAAACTCAGTAAAGTGAAAGCCAATGAGAGCGGCTCTACAAACCACTATCAGAATAACCCAATTTTCTATCTAAACTCACCTGAGATTAGTGATGTTACAGTCCATGATATGCAAAAGATCTGGTAGTTCAGAACAATTTGCCTAGCTATTATGTTAGAGTGAAGCTCTCATAAGATCGGTAATGTGATTCCCTAACAGCGGTTATAGACTGCAAACGCGAACACAATAATTCAAACGTAAGCGTGTGATGTGATAATTGGTGATATGAACGGAATGTTCGGTAAGTGATCAGCTTCAATATCGATTGAGTGTTTTAGCTTTGTCTAACGTCAATCAATGTGTCTCCAATTCCAGCACGAGACATCAGCTGTCCGGCGTGCGTTCAGGTCGGCACCTACGAAAACCTCGTCGACCACTTATGTCGCAATCGACTAGGTGGAGAGACAAAGCACACCTTTTAAAACATATCGAATTCGATATACACCAAGGTGTACAGAAAATTCCATTCTAATGAATTGCACAAAGATTTAAATCCGCATTGAAAGAGTTTTGATGTGAACAATGAACACTTGGTTGAATTGCTCAGAGTAAATTAATACGCAATGATAGTTGAGTAACAAAATAAACAATTTGCAACTTTGCGCAAGAAAGGGTCTCTTTTTAGTGTTGAAGACGAAGGTGATAAAAATCAATGCAGCACACATAAGGCTTCAAAATGGAAAAAGTTTGATGAAAGCTGACAGATGAAAAGATCTTGATGACAATGGTAAGCCAAAATTTTCAGTTGCTGTCGTAGCTAATGCGCAGCGTCCTAGAATGTCCACAGTGAATTCGATTTCACCTAAAACAGAAAAGAGACTAAAGCAGTCGTCTCTGATGACGTTACTAATGTAACATTCTCCGAGCAATGTTTTATTGTAGATAACATTTTACGAAATTCCCTCTTTTCCTAGTCAAAATTCTCATCGCCAAACGAACATGCGATTGCAGTAGTTCATAATTTGTTCTCTGTTCGATGCAACCGATGCAGATATCACAAAGAGGAAGGGTAACTGTTGAATGGTTTCAACAATGCTGAAGAGTCTCATGAAGATATACAACGATTAGCCTGCTAATCCTACAGCGCACAGCTCTCCCATTCCACAAATCTCATTAACAGAAGACCACGTCTTGTTTGAATGTCTCAGCTGACTGAATACTTCGCTTTTTTTGAAACTAATTCGTTTCAGAACTTCAGACGAGCGATCTATCAATTGCAGCGTCTTAACTGCAAATCGTTGGGCCAAGAAATTCAAGAAACTACTTCACTAAGGTCACACTACTATTCGATGAGGCGGCACAACCAGCGACAGCTTCTTTGACTCCCCTCTGGACTTCTGCTATAAGTATTCCATGTTCCGCCGATAGAGGCCGGTTACCATTTACTCGAACAATCTCACAAATCACTCTTTCTCCACCTCTCGGACATACAGGGTTGTCGAGACTTTGTTTCCATAGTAAACATGTTATATATTAGTGTTTAGCACACCTGTAGTCATTACATCGCATTTTCAGAGCTTCACTTGTTGAAAGACAGTTCCTTCACGTAAAAATTTAATCGCTGCTTTCCTTCAGGAATATTTTTACATTTTTACAATATAGCTGATAGGAAACAACGTGCATCTTATTATTTATCTATCTAGAAAATTAAAATCTGGTTCCTACAATGCTTTTCAAGGAAAGGTAGTGATTTTAAAACCAATATCACGTTGAGTCATCAATGACAACAATTAGAACAATGTACAAACATGAATTTTTTAAACTATTTCTTACGAAGTCGTTTTGACTGAGAATAATGTCCCACTGGATAACGAGTCGTTGCCGAGGCAGAAACAGGTGGTTGCGCCAACATAGGTTTTTGATTTTGTAACCATCGTACTTGTGTAGCAGGTCCATAACCCTAGAAAGCATCTGTACAGTTGTATAGATTAGTGCAAAGTTCGGTTTGCTATTACCACTCGCAAAAAAGAAGTAGGAATATGAAAAGGCCAGGTTAAAATTTAAAGAAATTCGATATGATAAATTCAAGAAAGGGAGGGGAATGTTAGTTTTTTTCGCATTCATACATGGACAAAACATAAAAACTTGCGAAATGATATATAGTAAGAGCTGCATCACCTCTTCATTTCTGGCTTTGATCCTGAAGATAATCGCAGGCTTTGCTGATTGGGAAACGTATGCAGCGGCTAATTTCGATTGATTAACGATACACTGTGGTTCAGCACCGACGTACACCCTAAAATTAAATCTTTATAGCAGGCAAAAAAAGTTTCAGAATCGCCACTGCAGGGAAAATTTTTCTAGAAAACACTTAAAAACGTTCAGAAGCGCATTGAATTGTTATGCTGCAGGCGGCGCGGACGACGGGCTCGCGGGGCTCGCTTCAGTGACAATGTTGTAGTTCTGCAATGTAATTTAAGTTTTCATTTTCACCAAAGGATGTTGTGATCAATAAAGAGGTTCTTTTCGATTATGAAGGGACAAATGAATGTCCGACTTCACTCGCTGAAAGGAACTTTTGATAGGAGTGTTAGTAATCATTAAAGGGCTTGAATTTCCGACGACAATTGCACGCAACGGTTTTCGAAAAAGCTTTTCTTTGATGTTGTTACAGAAGGAGATCCCTTGCGTTCCATATACGCATTTTCTCGAAAGACAGAGCTCATCCTTTGAACTGCTAGCAGTCATTCAATAGCGTAATGTTTGCTGACTCCAACGCAGCGTTTATTTTCTGAAAAGACCGCTTCGCTGCAGTGCGACAGGGTAAATAAGGTTAGTTCCATACGCGGGAAAGCGTTTTCTGGCTATTCCAATGGATCTTGTGGAGCATGGCGAGGGTAATGTGGCCGTTTTTACAGATCCGTCGATCGATTCGCCCTCTGGCGGGTGTCATATCTACCTCCTGTACAACAGAGATTCGTTCTTTCCAAAGAGTAAGCACAGCCTTAGAATCACCTGACAATACACTTTTGAATGATTACTAACAGTCTAAAAAAAGAGCTCAATCCTGCGAGGTGTAAATCACAAATCTTTTCTTTCTCTTGCACAGTAGAGCTATTCCAAAAAGCAAACACCATTCTGAGATATTCAGAGCCTGTGCTATCGGATGTACTTGTACTGTAAGGAAAGAGTTTTGTTCAATGAAATATGATTAAGATGAAAAAAACGCGTGGGTTTTTTGTGGTTGTGAGCGGACAAATCAAAAACCGAACGTTGGAAAGGGACTTTTTATGAAGGTGTTAACAACCATTCGAAAGCTGAGGCTTGAGGCTACGTCGCCCCGCCTCCAGTTTTGAGAACACCCTTTTATAAGGCTGTAAAATCCACACAAAAACTATGTATCAGACGCAGATATTTCAAGCTCTCTTCTTGGAATATTAGTAACCGTTCAATAGCGTTATCGTTTGATTCCAGCGCTACGCTTATGTTCCGAGAAGACCATTTCTCTGAAAGCAGCAGGTAAAATAAGTTGAATACCCATCTGCGATCATGGGAGTCTTTGGCCAATTTACGAACGGCTCGCTGAGGTAGCTACGTGCGCTGGAGTGATGCTGTAAAACCGGTGCGAAGTCTATCGATCATCGGACCAGCGTACGTGGCCGATTCAACCAGCCGCTCGCGAATTGGTCAGTAACCCCCTTCATCGCGGATGGGAATTCAACTTATTTTACGCCCTGCGTTTCAGAGAAACGGCCTTTTTAAGATATAAGCACACCGTTGAGATCAGAAACGATTGCGCCATCGAATGATTACCAATACTCCAAAGAGCTCCGTACGGCGGAGAAATATGCGCGTCTGCAACGCTAAAAATCTCATTCTGTAGCAACGTCAGAAAAAAGCTTTTTCGGAAGTCGGCGATGTGGGGCTGTAGCCTGAAGTTTCAGCTTTCGAATGTTTACTAACACTCCTATGAAAATTCTTCTCCAGTGAAAGAGATGGGTTTTTCTTCTGTCCCCTTACAACTACATAATACCAAAGGGTGTTTTGAAAAACAGGACACGTAGGGCTCCAGCGGGACATCTAAGATTCGAATGATTACTAACACTCCTACAAAACATTCCTGTCCAGCAAATAAGAAGGGATATTTATTTGTCCCTTTCTAACGGAAAAGACCCAATAAAGGATTGCATCATCACTGAAGAGCTTCAACAAGACTATGGGTAATAAAACAGCGCCACTGCTTCCCCATGAACAATGAAACAATTAGTTGCTAGTTGTTTCTCAAGAATGATACTGCATTACTGCATAGAAAGTTTATATTCTACAAGCGATTGTACCTTCTGAAACCTTTTTCGGTAGTGTTTGTGTACATTAAAGTGAGAGATTTTTATAAAATATTCGTTGCTGATAAATATTAATTCTATGCAGAGCATGCGAGCGTTGTAGATGTTGCTGACCGAAAAGAATGATTCAATAAGTAGAGCAAGAATAGAAGTAAACACATAAGCTTATCGGATAAGTAGTAAATTTGTATCGAGGGAGCGCAACCACAGCAATCAACCTCACAATGCCGAGACGCCGAGCGGACATCTTTAGGTTTTTTAATACTCGTCTTTACGATTTTTTTTCTCCACCTCTAATCCCAATTCTTCAAACATTCTATCGTTTTTTTTTTGTCTTCTTCTTAAGTGCAAGATCCTAGTTGTGCGCGTCTCCTTTTCATAATCAATAACAGCCCTGATTGTGGCGTTCCTTAGAGGGCTCATTGTTTACTGCCGGGAGTGTTGGCGATGGGGTTGGCGCTACGTGCACCACGACAAGCATTACAACCACTCAGCCACGACGCTACCGGCGCGCGCATCATTGCATTAAAACTCATGCACATGTTTCCGTGCGTGTCACAAACAATCAATATAATAGAAAAAAAGAACCTAATCGTCCAACAGACTCAAAATTATACCTCATGAGTGCTAACTGGTTGTCGCTGGCTCCAGATGTATTACGTACTGCCAAATATACACTGTACTCAGAAATTCGCCCTTTAATATTGCATGAATTATTTCTCATGTAATTCGCAAGATGGGTAATAACAATGTAGAGCAAAAAGTTTGCACTAAATAAATTCTATAAAAGGTCAAAACCAACTGACACATTCTGGAGAGGCTTCCATGTTAACTGAGCTCCGTCTTGACCTTTTGTTATTTTTGTTGTAAAGGGTGGTCCAGGGAATCCAGAAATACATGTCTTCAAAAGATTTATGAATAAATAAATAATAGAGCTAAGATTACAGCTCTCTACTATGTAAGAGATAAAGAAACAAACAAAATAATCTATGTACCTTGAAAGCCGAAATTTCGCTCCATGTACCGCGACCAATTGAATTTATTCCTGCAACTCTAAAGCGGTAAGCCGTTCCGGGTTCAAGTTCAGTTTTTTGCAGAAAACTGACTTGACCTGCATGCATTCCAACATCAAAGTTCGTCTATAACATTATTTTTTATATGTGGAATTTCGATAATTCTACGACATCCGCTGCACTTGTTTGTAAACTGTGGTATTATGTTGAGAAATCTATGGAATTTTGAACAAGATTTACCGTATCTTCATAGAAATATAAATAGTCCTTTTCAGAATATTTCCGGTTTGACTGTCTGAATTTAAACTTCTAAAAAGTTAAGATGAAGTTCACATTCCCAGGTTTCCGAAACAAGCGTAAATAACTATGAAAACTGACGTTTTATGAGGACAACACAATGCTCTGCTGGGAAAATTCCACTTAATCGATCGCTTAACCATGCATCGACTCTTCACAAAGAAGAAAAAAAAAACATTATTTTGCTTTTGTCAGAACTAATTTTAGGCTGCAGAATAGGAAGAGATATTCTGCTAGCAAACTCTGTATACATCGAATGAAATTTCTGAACGATGCGTCTTCCACATCTACTGTGTGGAAACCAGGTCTTCTTGAATTCAATTTACTACGTTGCATCTATCATTTACGAAGGTTTTCCAATTTTCTGCGTATGGGTTCTGCTACAGTGTAGTTATTCCCTTTCGCTTATGAACATAGTTGATCGCTCAAGTCGATTCTCCCATTCTCCCGCACTCCCAAGGTAATCACGTTAGAACATGTCCACTTGAAAAAAGAACCTTTCCTAGCATTGACAAGTACCGATTTCACGACTTCCAAGCAAAGTAAAGGCTTTGTGAGCTGGAGCTGGTTCGAAGCAACTCCGTGTTCCACCATGATGATTATCATCACTACCTTCGCGCTACCTTACAACCACGATCTTATGACAGTCAATGAAGTTCACCACGAGTTATGACAGTCCAAAATAGAAAGTGAAACATTCTTCGAACACGCATAAGTCATAAGTAAATATGACTCATGTTGAGCATTGTGTTAATCATCCTCACTATTCGTGCAAATAATTCGCACATACATTAGCATGATATTGAAGACAATCACACAGTATACCAAAGATTTTATGATCACTGGAACACGTCGTTGTTTGATACATTGTGACTCATCTCTTACAAGCCTCTAATTCCATAAACAAAAATAATTTAGGACACTTAAGATTCCACAGTTTGTACCGCTGTTTTTCGCCAGTGCTATAATGTTTCAAATACACTTAGGAGAATTGAGTGGTGAACAGAAATTCGACCTCAGACAAGGGTGAACCCGCGTTTCACTCCTCGGTGGTTTAATGGTAGCACGGCACCCCAGGTATGGATGGAACGCGGGGTTAAACTCCCGCCTGAGGTAGAATTTTTGCTCACCACCAATTTCTCTAAAAAGGAAATTCAGATTTTAGAGAAAATTTACCCCATATGTGCTTTCGAGTGATTGATCTCCATGAAAAAGTAATGTGTGACTAGACAAGTAGTCTCTTTGATTATTCCCACATCATACCATAATTTTTCTTCAGCAGCCGACTTTGCACTTTGATGACCAGCAAGATGACTGGTTAAAAGCCGACCCAGCAGGTTCCCGCTGAAGGCGAAGAGCCAAGCTTTGTTCATCAGGAACTGACATCTCTTGTGACTGAGTAGTTTTGCGGATCTAACCGCTCGCCTTCTCTGCATATATCACCTTGAAGAGGTTGGAAATTCTCAGTTACGAGTGGAGGGTCCGTAGGAAGAGAACCCATCTCAAATAGAGAAAAAATATGGGTCCTTTCACAAAAGTAGACATAATTATTGCTGAAAAAAATACTGGTATTATGAAAACAAAATGTATTCAACCACGAAATTTAACGAAAATAGTAGGACTTCGTTGTTTTCGTTTATTGCCGCGCACGACCTGAAAGCTTATTTTTTAACCCTACATTTACCGTCCCACCTCCTTTCTAATATTCAAGCCATGACTGTTTGTTGAGATGATGTTTTGAGATTAAGAAGAGAACTGAACTGTATTCTCTCAAGATGCAGAGTACCTGTGAGGAATGTATCCAAACGAGTTACAACGATAGTTCGAAAATATCCTGGAAACCAATATTTATTTAGAGTCTGCGCAAGTTGGCATGTCTTCTTCAAAATCAACGGTCAATCTTTTGGCAAACTTCGCTTTCCTCAAAGCCTGGAATTATTTATGTAACGCTATTCGTATGAGTATGCAAATTACTTATAGCATAAATGGAAATTCTTTCCAAATTTTAACCTGTAGGTTTTCAATTATAATACAAGTCATTCGAAACTTATACGAATAACGTTGCACAAATGCACTCATGCTCTGGGAAAGGCGAAGTCGCAGAGCGTTAGCTAACGACTTTAAAGAAGACATACCAACCCCGGGCAGTTCTTGAATGAAAACTAGTTCGTCAAGTATTTTTTCCGCTTTTCACTTTCATTCAACAAGCTGAAGTCAATTAAAAGTCGGTTTTTCAAGTCAGTAATTTCGATTTCGCACTGTAAATTAGTACTGATGATACTACGGCTGAAAAGGAAGCTCTGGAGTACTTTAATAAGCATGAGATGCCTCTCATGCATATCATGGAAGTATTACAGTTTCTGTGTGGAATTTTCTCATCAAAGGCTGGATAATATTGGTCTTTGTTTCCACTTTGTTACAAGCCACCACCATATCCAACAATACAATTGAAATTTTGTGTTTTTGATGCAG
The DNA here is from genome assembly GCA_019055375.1 of Parelaphostrongylus tenuis. Classification (NCBI taxonomy): domain Eukaryota; kingdom Metazoa; phylum Nematoda; class Chromadorea; order Rhabditida; family Metastrongylidae; genus Parelaphostrongylus; species Parelaphostrongylus tenuis. Next base: position 19,615 of record JAHQIW010007337.1, read on the forward strand.
TAAGATAATGCCAGACCGCACACTGCCGAACAAGACCGAAGACAAGTTTGATGAATTGCACGGAGTCGGGGTTTCGCCGCATTCCGTCTATAGTGCACATTTTGCTTCATCCAACTTGGGCCTTTCCCGATCAGTGTAACACTTTTTGAAGGGCCGCCGCTTTGAATCTTTTGATGATGTCTGAACAAAGTATGTCAAGAGTGCTTTGAATCGAAATGAAGGAATGGCCGCAATCGACTAGATCCGTTAGCAGACCGATGGCAAGTGATCGTAAAAAAAACGATGGCTTATTTTGATTAATAGTTATTGTCGTTCTTGTTTGGAAATGCATAGATTTCAATTTTTACAAGTACCCCAGAACTTCGACAAATCGAAGTTCGTTCGAACTTGAGCGCATGTGGCGTAGTGGTTAGAGGTGCCCTGCGTCGCACACGAGGTCACTGGTTCGATCTCGCGCTCATGGTCACCAAGCCATCCATCCCTCCGGAGTCGGTAAATTGGTACCAGACAGGTCTCAGACTTGTCTGTGAGGATAAGCATCACTGACTCGGTTCAGCGGGAGGCCCCGCGAGTCATTGTAAAGGCCAGATGTGGATTCAATCACCTCAAGCGAAGTTTAAAAAAATTGAAGTCGAATGCATGGCGCATCCCTCAGGGATCGATCAACGCCGAGAGCTTTATCCTTTATCCTTTACCCCAGAACATAACTCCTAACTTAATGTAAAACGCTGGTACTTGATCAAGGGCGATCCATCTGGAAATTTTGGCGGAGAGAAGAACTCAGGTTATGACGAAGTGTCCCTTTTTTAAACCAGTATTGGGTATGATATGATAGACATCTAGGTTCTGGGAAAGGCGAGTACGCCAAAACACCGCCATCGTTCTTGAAGAAGATACGCCATCCTTGTGCATTGTACAAAAAAATGAAGAATTATGAGACAGTTTACATTTTCAATGCAGAGGCTTGCGGGAGCCGGTCTTTTCGTTCAACATCAGTGTTTTCAAAACTATTCACTATTTTAAAGATATTTTAAATCTAAAGAACTCGACAAATAATTATCATATAATGGCGATGAAGAGCGAAGAGATCTCCGTAATAACGGTGGCTTGCTTAATATTTTCTTATGTAACAAAAGCAGCCATTTTTTTAGAAGGCATTGTGACATTTGACATAAAATGGACCACGTAAGTTCACCAACGACGTTCACCTTAGAGGCTGAATCGAGATGAAGCTTATCTGAAACTTCCAAAGAGCTATTTGACACCAAATGAAGACTGCAGCGTCAGTCTGGTGACTGCCTCTGAACTACTTCGCCGCAACTTTCACATTCTGTCAAAGCGAACACAGGGGTGAATATTTGCAAACAATAATGTTGACTTCCTAATTTTCTTCCTTGAGCCAAACACGAGGTGTTACATCAAACTTTATTTGACAGCTGACGTTTCGGCATTTCGCCTTCCTCAGAGCCGGGAAAGGTCAAATTGTCCGCAATTTGATCAGTCAAACACCTCCATTACTCCTTTAGAAAAAATCACTAAACCTAGATTTTGATCGCATCAAACACAAAATCAACTCTCAACATACTCACTGCTTTTTATGTGTGCTCCACTGAATGACTGAAGTGGAGATCACCGAAAGGAGATCACATAGGCTCGTAATGCCCCCACCCATCAAAAACAGTCTTATATACTGGCTCACACCACGAGTATTAACAGGACACTCTTCCATGCGGTTTGCAGTTGGATTGGTGTCGTTAATCCAAAGTGCTTCCTAAATTTTTCGCGCTAATGTTTTTTTGTTCCTGCGCAAGGATGTTGACTTCGATCTCAAAATCAACTCCGTCATGTTTCTGTCCTCTATGCGTCTCTAGCGGAGTGTACCGTCTATTAAGACGCTTGTCAGTTAGGAGTTCTTCTATGCGAGCATAGAGCGGCCTATCCGTTTCGCCAATATATTTTATCGCTACACGCTTTGCAAGAGATTAGGTAGACTGTACCTACGCTTATGCAACCAGCGTCTCTACCCTGAGGACATATTTTACAATCTTTCCTTACACAGAGACGGTCATATAAGCGGTTGCGAACTAGTTGGAATCTTAGAGTATTCGGTGGTATTTCAATAATACCCACCGATTGCTTCAAACCCGCTCTTTTCAAACAGCTTTTTATAGCTGCACCAATCTCATTTGAAAAGAAACGGGAGGATAAACGGTACTCTCCTTTTAATCAAGTTTTGGTTCGGAGGCGTTTTCTTTCCTCTAAACTAAGCCGATGGGTTACAAATTCGTATCCCTTAAAAGTGACTATTTCCCGAGCCAGTTTCACGGTTCTATTCTCTGCTCCTCCCCGGTATATACATTTGCTGCTTTTCGAAACTTGTTTTTTTACTAACGCCTTTTTCGTATGTGAGGGATGAGAAGAGAGATAGTTAATGAAGATATTCTTATTACTTGGCTTTCGATACCACTTTATTATATAGCCGCTCTCAGTTAAGCTTATTTGGACGTTCAAGAAAGGGAGCCAAATCTTTTGGTATCTCAAGGGTGAATTTTATGTACTCTGACTGTTCACTCAACAACCCAAAGCAATTATATAGCAAATTTGCGAAAGAGACGTTCAGAACTTTTACTTACTATTGCACGAGAAGATTTTGATCGAACCTCACCGAACTACAAAAGCGTGGCATGAAAGAGGTTCGAGAGTTGCTAAGGGAGGAAGGACAAGGCTATCAGTTAGTGGCAAGGGTGGAGAAATTGTCATGATTCCTCGACAGTTAGATATTGCAACGTCGAATAAGCATCTCGAAGATGCTCAGCTTTACCGATCATCCTCTGTAACGGAATTCTAAAGGCAAAACAGCAAATTAAACAATGAGTGGGTCCATACGGCAAAAGCAGCAGGCTTAAGACCATCCATCATTTCTCAATTGAAGATCTAGTCATCAAACATGTCCTGTTTTATACTCACTTATAAAAACACACAAGTTAGTCGCCACTGATTATCTAACGTCTAACGATCCATATATATTCAAAGTTAGACCCATCATCAGCTGTGTAGGCGGGCCGACAGATAGGATACCATGGTTCTTAACTATAATAACATTTCAGTTGCCAGGACACATTCCAGCTTATCTGACGAACACTCAAATGTTCCTGGATCGTCTACGTAACGCGAACCCGAACAACGTGCACGTAATGGAGTCATTCTACGTTACTGCTCCATATACCAACGTGCCGAATGACTTCGCATCGCAAGCCACACATGAGTTTCTGATTACAATACCAGGGAGCAGTAAACATGTATGGCTTGTCGATTAAGCAGTTCATGGTCCTATTAGAAGAGTGGGTCCTATTAGAAGAGTGCCTGATACTCAATCTTCCGATAGTCCGGGAAATATTAAGCTCAAATGAGAGGGCTGCCAATAGGACAGCGGCTGGCACCTAACCTAGCGATTGCCTTCATGTCGAAAGTGGAAGCACCAGTGATGGATCTCCGGTCATTATTCTACTGTAGACATACACATAATTGTTTTGTTATCTGTTCCACTCAAGAGGAGCTAGATAATTGCTTCAGATTGTTGAATGAACAGCCAGAGTATATAAAATTCACCGTGAGATACCAAAAGATGATTGACTCCCTTTCTTGAACGTGCAAATAAGCTCAACTGAGAGCGGCTATATAACAAAGTGGTATCGAAAACCAAGTAATAAGAATATCTTAACTCACTATCTTTCTTCTCCTCCCTCACATACGAAAAAGTGGGTTGTGCGTTGGGTTGCACACGCCCACGGAAAGAGTTAGACACGGTTTCGACTAGCACTCAAGGTGCAAAAGTTATTCATACCACACAACATCATCAGTTGAAAAAATAAATCTATCGACAGTTTTCCAAGAAATCAGCGGAAAGCATCAAACTGCAGCGAACTAATTCGAAACTATGGTCGAAAAGTGCCTTCTTCTTACACATTCAAAAAAAGAGCTGAAGAATGTAAATTGAGGCAAGAAACTTAGTATCCCCAACCATATCAATCGGAACTTTCTTCGACCATGACCTCGAATACCATAAATACCACTTCAAGAATAAACCTCTAGCAAACAGCACGCCATAGAAAAGAGCCTTGAGAAACTCGGTTGCGTTGTGTACAACGAAGATTTGTTTGCGAAATAGAAGGAATACAATTTTTAAAAAAATGTCTCAATAATGCAAATTATGATATTTCTTTCTTGAATGGAAATACACAAGTTACTTTATAGTAAACACATGAAATCCGATCTTAAAAACGACTCTTTTCCCACCTGCCAAACTATTTAGCTGACAAAACAAACCATATATTACCTCTCCATGCACATGCTCTTTCGAACTAGAAAACTGCACATCCAAAGCGATGACAGAAGTTTCTGGGTCGTTAACCGCAGCCCTTTCGTCCTGAAAACCAAAAAATAACTGTGCTCTGAGGTACTATAAAGTTTCCTAACCGCTGAAGTATGATGATGTTCTTGTTTTGCGGTCGGATCTCGCATTGGTTTACTATCACTTGCGCCCTGTGTAGGATCGGCTGGCACCACTGACTGCAGATCGGTTAGCTCACATGAATCAAAGAAGCACTGAGAATCTTGTGGAGCCTCCTAGAAATTATCCATTTTGGAATGAATAGAAGAATTATCAGGGTTGAAAAAAAATTTCCTCTTGTTTGGATGGGAATGTCATTTTTTCGCGTGAGTCGTGTGTGATTTTTCATATCAGTGAAAAGGTCTACTTCTTGCGCACCTATTGATATACAAATTGTCTATGTCTGCTGCAGAATGGAAGTCCGGAAAACAAAAACGTTTTTCATGCTTTATGACTACGAATTCGGTTCAAATGGTGCTGATGTTGCTCGCCGAAACAACAAAGCTTGCGGCAATCGTACGATACTTTCTTCGACGGTACTTCGATCAGATCCGATACCTGGCCGACCGATGGCAAAAAGTGTTGGGTAATGATGGCTTGTATTTTGTAGAATAGTTGTTTACTTGTTGTTTGTTGTCTGAATATGTGCATAAATCTTGAATGTTTAACCAAACGATGGAACCTTTTTTTTTAACCTAGCAAATCGTAAAAATCACATAAGAAAAGAAAGTCAGCTCATGAATTTGAGAAGATGGTCTTGGAGGATGATCGGACAGCTGAGGTGGATCAGGTTGCAACGGTGTAGGCAAATTATAATGAATAAGATGTATCTGATGAATACATAATGTACGTGAGAAACTTCACACAAACGGTGACTATGGAGTATAGGTTATGAAAATGTAGTTTCATACTGCGCTATTACTAGGTGGTTTCCTAGAGTTCAAAGAGCAGTCCATGTTGCTGCCCTTCTTTCTTGTACCTTAAAGAGGACCTGAAGTAAGATAACAAAAGGCTAAAACACTTTTCAGACTGGTTTGATCACTCTTAGAAGACATGAGCAGCTGAAGCGATAAGTCACTGCTGTCTGTGGCTACTTCATGTCTCACAGGGAATTTGAAGATGGATTTCATTGTAGAGTATTTCGACACTTTTGCGTAAAGCAGGGTATAATTGAAAGACTTCATAGCGTATGCGCTGATAGGGCACGGATTACACAGACGATTCAGGACATCTGAGTTTTCCTAGGATAGGTTGGCACGCTCTGCTATGTAGGTTAGAAACGATACTTCTCATCAGCATCAGCAGCGGAATTCTCGTCACACGGCGAATAAAACGATCCAAAAGAATTCTTTCATTGAATATAATTAGTATAAAATTAGCTTTTCTTGAGAACTACCTACTAGGGCATCTGCGATTGGACCCTGCCCATTAATTATTGAAGCAAAATGTATTACAAAAAATCGCACGACAAAAGAAACACTTTGAATAATATGAGCCGAAATGAGGTGCTGCTTTGTTCTACCTTCATGTTTTTAGCATGTGAAGCGTCTTCGTTTGCATCAAAAATCGACAAACTTTGAGGGTTTGTAGTTCTTCGTACTTGTAAAAACTGCCGGATTGCTTCTCTCATATCATTTGACAAGTGCTTTCGTGGCAACGCACAATGGCAACACCAGTTTCGACCAAGAGCTTCAATAAATAGTCACTTAAATTCCAGAAACGAATGACTATTTGGTTATTGGCAATTTCTGAAGCAACCTTCTTCTGCATCGTTCATCCAAGTTGTCTGCACAGAGGCTCGCTGACCTTCATGTTCACTGACCGACTGAGCCAAATACCTTGTTTGTTGCTGAGATCGCATTTCTTGCTCAAAAGCCTTCTTCTCATCGTTAATGATCTGAAACACACATGTCTGCTTGGATCGTCGTAGAAATATTTGAACCTTTTCATATTGAGGAGAGCAGAGCGGAATCTTTGAAGATGCCCCGAAATAAAAGCATGGTCACCTGATAGACCTTTCGTATTATCTAAGCATTGTATAACTTCAGTGTCGAAAATTGCTATCAAGCATTATATTGATCATGAGGATAACATTTACCGATATAGTACGGAAATTTCCGATGGTGCCGATCCATTTAAGAAGTACCCCTTCTACATTGTCATTTTCGTAGTAGTTTCGTGAAGATTACGACTCTGAAGAAAAATATTTGATGCCTGCGATTTCACGGGTTCCGATATACCCTCATTACTAACCCTAAAATCCAAGCGAATAAGCATTTGAAATGAGAATGGCAGGTTAGCAGTTAGCTCGAACAAATGACGAGACATCCCAGAGGAGCATTCGCTCGATAAGGTCTTTGAAAAATAAATGGACTCAATTCGATTCATAACATTTGAAGCTCGATACAACTCATTGTCCATGCTGTGACATTCACCTGTATCACTAAACTCAAAGCATGGGACCTTCTAGAATTATGATCGCGTGTGAACGAAGCTAATAAAAACATGGGAATGTTATGCTATGTCTAGCACGATTTGTGAGGAATAAACTCTTAGTTACTCAACTTGACAACAAGTTATTTAACTGCTTTTTCTGGCGGTAGTATGGCGTTACAGTGAGAAATCTAATTATATAGAGTAGTATGCAAGACTCTGTACCTCAGACAGGAATTGAACCCGCATTTCATCCTTTCCGAGGGCTTCTGCTAACAAACTGCCCTACCGGGGATTCTTGTTTTTTCTGTCACTCTTTCTGTAACTACGTTGACGGCTGATTGGTGACAAAGTGATTACCGCTTGGGTACATGTTCGCTTCCCGCAACCATTTTCAACTTTTTAGAGGCACCAAGTTTCTTGTTTTTTTTTAGGCTTTGACAAACATTCGATAACGTGATTCTGGACATTTTCAGTTCTTAATTAGCCTTTTGAGTGCTCCGCACAGCAGATATATAAAGTTAAGCTACAAACTAAGCGCACTTTTTCATCGGACTGAGCATTTCGTCTAGACTTTCAGTATCATGCAATGCTTAACTTTTGATGACTCCCATACTGTACGTGGTTTACAACAAAAAGCAGCAAACGTAGAACTGAGTTTCGTATTCCGGACGCTGTTTTCGCCTGGATAGGGTGTGTGCATGGCTATTTCGATGAGATTTTGCATCATTTGTTATAGACGACACCAAGGAACCAAGGGTCGACAGAAGCGCGATAATGCGCGCCGTAGGTGAAAGGTGATTTTCTTTTTGCTCCAACAGTGCAAAAGCCTTTTTATTTGCTAGATAGACTATTAAAATTGTCTAAATTCACGCTTTCGAGTAATACTAAAACTAAAAGGAACATCCCTGATTAGCGAAAAGGTGCCCAGTGTGAACCTAATTTTAGTTTTACTGCTAAAGCACACTGAAAAAGATATCAGAAATAAACTACAAAAATGAAATTGTCGACGTTTAGGCTATAAATCAGCACTAAGCCTTGAAAAAGAAGCAGAAATACGCTGTCCTTAAACAGTTTAAAATGAGGTAGAAATTGCTTAGACGGTGACAAAATTCGCTGGACAAGAATTTTTCATAGGAGTGCTACTAGTCATTGGAAAGCATACTTCTCTGGCTACCATTCCACGTCATCGGTTTATCAAAATACCCCTTTAGTCAATCGTTTTATCAGAAATTTTTTCTATAGCGAAGGAAAAATTTCCAATTGAATAACAATATATCGATCGTCGTCCTCGCCCCGCCCTTGTCACCGCCGTCGTCAAGTCGAATAGACAGTAAACAATCTGCCGAGAATGTAATACTCGATCTCATTTTCCCTGCTAAACCGTATTTCCAAAAAAAGTTTGCACATCCCTAGGTTCGGAAAACATTATGCTATCAGATGGCTGATAACAGTCTAGACAAAAAGCTCTGCCCGGCGACATTTAAGACGCAAATCAAAGAGCAAAGGAGACCAAGGATCAAGAAAGTTTTTTGAAAAAAAAGAAACACATTGTCGAGTTGTTCACATAGAAGTTTGTGCTATAAGAAGACTACCAAGTAGGAGTAGGAAGGAGTTTTGTTCAACGAAATACAAGCGAGATAAGAAAAAAACATGTGGTTGCGTGAAACGCAATTTTATTTCAGACTTTACAACCCTGTGAAAAGGTGTTTCAAAAAAAATCGATTACGTAGAACTTCATCCAAAAATTCAAACTTTCCAACGACTACTAAAACTTTTGTAAAAACTTCCTGCCCAGCGAATGAGATCGGTTTAGAAATTTGCCGCCGTCAATCCGATTTGTACCGAAAATGATTACGGATAATGGAAGTACCCAGAAAAATCTTGGTTTTATTGCGGAGATTGAGTCTGTCTGGAAATTACACTTAGTATCCATAAAACCTTTCTTAATTTAAATGACTGTCAATGCAAACTGCCAAAATCATAGAGGAATAGATTTTCGAGCAACATCTCAAGCTCATCTATCAAAGAACCAAATGCCTGGAATTTTCACTACAAAAGCAAAGAAAAGCACGATCTCAATGATTAACTAAAACAACAGTGAGTGCCACAGATGAAAGCAAAAAACTTCGTGCCGAAGGAAGGTTGATTGATGCGCATAGAGTTCTATGGAAAACAAAATTTCCTAACAAAAATATGGGCACTAGAGGGACTTCCGAGAAGGTTTATCAACAGATTTTGTCGTCTGATTCAGTAATTTGGTGGCAGAAGACGTTACAATAATTGAAAAATCGACTTTCCTTCAACATTAGCTTTTCCATTTTATGAAGTCCTATAATTCATATGTTAAACGGCGACAAATGTAAACCGATCGCATTCGCTGCGCAGGGTCTTTTCATAGGAGTATTAGGAATCTTTCCAAAAGGTAAATCTCTGGCTACAGCCGCACATCGTCGGGTTTTCAAAACACCCTTTTATAACGCTGCAAATATCA